>JACEFZ010001870.1:0-431375 GCA_014155875.1 Cepaea nemoralis
TATAAGGACGATTGAATTGTCGCATGGTAAACCCAAATTTTGCTATTTTATTCATGACGTCACAGCCAACCCCAGAATTTTCTTTACTGTTTCTTGGCAAGTTTACGTACAGTAGTAATTTGCTTTCTGAACAACCGGTACATATTATCATCATCATCAATTTATTATCATCATCTTCATTATTATCCCTACAGTCGTCTTCTTCTTCTTCTTCTTCTTCTTCTTCTTCTTCTTCTTCTTCTTCTTCTTCTTCTTCTTCTTCTTCTTCTTCTTCTTCTTCTTCTTCTTCTTCTTCTTCTTCTTCTTCTTCTTCTTCTTCTTCTTCTTCTTCTTCTTCTTCTTCTTCTTCTTCTTCTTCTTCTCCTCCTCATTCTCCTCCTCCTCCTCCTTCTCCTCCTCCTCCTCCTCCTCCTCCTTCTTCTTCTTCTTCTTCTTCTTCTTCTTCTTCTTCTTCTTCTTCTTCTTCTTCTTCTTCTTCTTCTTCTTCTTCTTCTTCTTCTTCTTCTCTTCTTCTTCTTCTTCTTCTTCTTCTTCTTCTTCTTCTTCTTCTTCTTCTTCTTCTTCTTCTTCTTCTTCTTCTTCTTCTTCTTCTTCTTCTTCTTCACCATCATCATCATAATCTTCATCTTTATCACACCCTCTTCATCACTTCATCATCTTCTTATTATTTTTCATTTTCTTATCCTCCCCTTCCTCCTTCTTACAATCGCTGTCTGTGATAATTACACAGTCGGGCGAGTTCACATTATGAACCTTTTGCGAAGACGCTCACTAATTCTATACAGCAGGAAATTTAGCGTTCACAGCGTTAGCCAGTATATCTTTCCAAACTCGCCGTATATAGGTCAGACATTCAGACATTCAGAGGCTTGTTTGCTTATTCTCCTTTTCTCCGATTCCATGTGAAGTTATTTTGATATTTGTATGCCCATCATTAATGAGAAACAAGAGCGTTGAAGTTCTACATAGAACGAGTACTTCTCTCTCTCTCTCTCTCTCTCTCTCTCTCTCTCTCTCTCTCTCTCTCTCTCTCTCTCTCTCTCTCCTCTCTCTCTCTCTCTCTCTCTCTCTCTCTCTCTCTCTCTCTCTCTCTCTCTCATTTCATCTCATCATGTTCCTCTTGTACCTTGCGGTGTCGAGGTGAAGTATAAACAGCGGGAGAATGCCCGCTTATGGGCTTCATGTTTTCGATATTCCCATGGACTCTATTATTCCCTGCGTCCATCGTTTACGCGATCGGCCTCTTCCTCTGCTTCCCTCTGGTCTGTACATCATTGCTTGTTGTGGTATACTGTTAGTTGGTAACCTAATTGTATGGCCAAACCATTTGACTTGCTGCCTTCTAATAAAATGTAGTGCAGCTATAACCCCCACTTTAGACCTGATTTCTTCATTTCTGATCTTATCTCTTCTTGATACATTGAGTCTTCTCAGGAATCTCATTTCTGTTGTGATTTTTCTTTTTCTTTTTTTTTCCTTGTCATTATCCAGGTTTGGCATTGGTAGCATAGAGTTGGTAGGAAGATTGTGTTGTCAGTCCGTTTATACTTCTTAGTTTTTCTACGAGCAGTATGAAGATTGCTGGTCTCCCTGGTCTAGGGTTACACGACTTTCTCAGTAATCCCGTATACTCTCGTGAGTAACGTGACGTGCGCGACAATTGGTAGCGGTTCTCTCCGCGTCGGTAACTTACGGAGTATGTGAGCCGGTCGCTCAGAAAACAATGGCAAACTACTGAGCGTAATCTTGCCAAGAAATCAACAGTCAGTTGAAAGATGCTGATGTTGACAGCGATGTCCTGTAAAGGATATGCGAACAAAAAAAATGTATGAAGATCCCCTGCCGGCTTGCTAGACCAGTCGCAGGTTTAGAACAAAAGTCTGACCATAGGGAGTCCATATGGATGTGAAACTTGGACAATGAGCAGACAAGCTGGAAAACATTTAACGGCAGTGAAAATGTGGTTTCTGAGTAAGAAGATCACGGACAGGCAGAAAAACAAATGAGCAAGTCCTGTAAGAAACAAAAGAGAACCATAATCTGATAAGAGAAATTAGACGCAGACAGCGACAATATTTTGGGCACGTTACAATAAGAAATAAACTGGAGAATTCGGTGACAACTGGCAAGATTGAGGGAAACAAAAACATGAGGAAGGCAGAGATGTAGATATATAGACGGCTTGGCTATCTGGCCTATTCGAGACACAAGTACAGAGCTGATCCACGACTCTGGTGATCGTGTGGGATGGCGAAACATGACTGAACATGCTTGTTGGCATGGCACATGATGATGATGATACCCACCTATCATTGACGCATTTACTTGCGTGACAAATACAGCGTGTGCGCTGACGCTCTTTCAGATTTTAATGTTGCATGTGTCTCGTGAAAAAATAAACACACGTGGTATCTCATGGTCAATACTGGCTAGAGATGTGCTGAGACAGCACTTAACTAGGTCACAGCAGTATGATGTGAAGTAACTGGCTCATTGCCTCTAAGTCAGTGGTTCTCAACCTTTGTTGGCCCATGCCTCCTTTACCATATGTTCAGAACGTCATCCCCCCCCCTTTCGAATTTCCTCCGTATAAATAGACAGAGTATACATAAAAATGGAAGCTAAATTTAATAACACGTACTAGAACAAGTCTAGACATCTACATAAAACGTGATTTGCGTGTCTACTTATGTTATAAAACGAATTTCATTAGAGCGAGAAGTACAGAACTGTAAAATTTAGAGGGAAAAACAATATCAAGTAACTGGTTCTTGTATTAATGCGATCTTGAAATAATCTTAATTCCCCCCCCCCCCCCCGGACAGGAACCCTTTAAATTCCCACCTGGGGGGGGGGATTCCCCTCCGGTTGAGAACCACTGCTCTAAGTCTTTTCTTCTTACAGATACTTGTGGTCTTTTAACATATTCAGTTTTAACTCCTTCAATTGCTTTATTTCTCAGTAGACGTGGAGAATAGAAATGTCACTTTATGAAATAACTAGCAGACCCGGCCCGGCTTCGCCCAGTCCCTGGTGGGGGAGCATATCATTTAATTAATATAAGTAGTCATATAAGCTCCCGTTCCCGTTCCTGACTGTCTGTCTGTCTGTCCTGTCTGTCTGTCTGTTCTGTCTGTCTAATCATTTAATTAATGTAAGTAGTCATATAAGCTCCCGTTCCCGTTCCTGACTGTCTGTCTGTCTGTCTGTCTGTCTGACCCTGCCCGGCATCGCCTGGCACCTGGTGTGGAGGAGGGAGAAGTAGGGAGGAGGAGGAGGGAGGAAGAGATAGGCAGAGAGAGTAGGAGGAGGGAGGAGGAGGAGTAGGGAGGAATAGGAGGGAGGAGGAGGGATTAGGAGGAAGAAGGGGGAAAGAGGAGAAGGAGGAAGGAGGAGGAGGGAGGAGGAGGAGTAGAGAGGAGGAGGAGGGAGAAGGAGGAGGAGGAGGAAGAAGGAGAAGAGCGAGGAGGAGGGAGGAGGAAGAGGGAGGAGGAAGAAGGAGAAAGAGGGAGAAGGAGGAGGAGGGAGGAGGAGAACGCAGGAGGAGGAGGAGGAGGAGGAGGAGAGAGGAGGAGGAGAGAGGAGGAGGAGAGAGGAGGAGGAGAGAGGGAGGAGGAGGGAGGAGGAGGAGGAGGGAGAAGGAGGAGGAAGGAAGAGGGAGAAGGAGGAGGGAGGAGGTAGGAGGGGGAGAAGGAGGAGGAGGAAGAATGATGAGGAGGGAGGAGGAGGAAGAGGGAGGAGGAGGGATGTGGAGGAAGCAGGAGGAGGGAGGAGGTAGAGGGAGGAGGAGGGAGGAAAAGGGAGGAGAGAGGAGGGGGAGGTAGGAGGAAGAGAGGTGGAGAGAGGAGGAGGAGGGAGGAGGAGGAGTAGGGAGGAATATGAGGGAGGAGGAGGGAGGAGGAGGGATTAGGAGGAGGAGGGGGGAAAGAGGAGACAGAGGAGGAGGGAGGAGGAGGAAGAGGGAGGAGGAGAGAGGAGGAGGAGAGATGAGGAGGTATTAGGAGGAGGGAGAAGGAGGATGGAGTAGGAAGGAGGAGGATGGAGGAGGAAGGGAGAGGAAGAGAGAGAAGGAGGAGGGAGAGGGTGGAGGGAGGAGGAGGGGGAGGAGGTAGAGGGAGGAGGAGAAGAGAGGAGGAGGGAGTTCGCCATTCCGAATTCATACTCGTCTAGGTTCTGTGATTTCGGTCCTTCCATTGATTGTTCTTCCCTTCTACACGACTGTAGATAACTTCCTTACACATAAAAAGATTAATTGTTATTGATATTGCCGTGGCATGGAGGCATATATATCAGCAGCAGAGTTGATCCAGAAAACCAAAGACTGAGATCTATGGAGAACCATGAACGCCTACGCCAGCCGGCACGGCACTTGATGATGATGATGATTGCCGTGAGACGATTCTGTGTAGTCACGTCATTTTCTTCGCTTGTCCTAGCGTTTTGGTTCGGGGATTCTTTCATCATCATCACCATATATTTACGTACGTATTTAGGGAGGGGGAGGAGGGAGGAGGAGGAAGAAGAAACAAAAATATGACAGTTGGCAGCGCTGGAATGAGAGGAAGGCGTGTAGAAAATTTCATCTCAATCGGATGGGCCGTTCGCGAACGCATAAAGGACATACATATCCACACACATTGCCTTTTATATATAAGATGAGAACGTTACTATCATCATCCATCAGGTGCCATGCCGACAAGCATGTTTGGAGGTGTTTCACCAGCTCACCATAGTCGTGGATCAGCTCTGTGTATTTTGTCTTGATTAAGCCATGTGACCAAGCCATCTAAAACAGTGTTTCCAAACCGGTGGGGAATTCCCTCCCCCAGGGGGGGGGGGATTTTAGGGTTTCCAGGGGGGGGGGATTAAGATGATTTCAGATCGCGTTAATACAAGAACCGATTACTTGATATTGTTTTGTCTCTTCATACTGTACGGTTCTGTACGTCTCACCCTTCTAATATTCATTTTATAAAGTAGACCCACAAATCACGTTTTATGTGGACGTCTAGACTTGTTTTAGTATGTGCTATTAAATTTGCCTTCCATTATTACGTATATTGTGTAGGGGCGGGGCGGGATTTTTAGGTAGGAAATACGAAAGGGGGAAATGACGTTTTGAAAATATGGTGAAGGGGGGCACGGCCAAATTTTTAGGTAGGAAATACGAAGGGGCGTGGGGGGAATGACTTTCTGAAAATATGGTGAAGGGGGGCACGGGCCAAAAAAGGTTGAGAACCACTGATCTAAAATTTATTATACCTCTCCATAGCACAAAGCCTGGGCTATATTGTAGAGACCATGTGTTGTTCATGCAACACAATCCCTCTCTCAGCCTGTCTAGGTTACTCCAGAGGAAAGGTAACACCAATACGTCTGGAACAAGACAAGCTGCAGAAGCTGCCGGATCACCGAAGCAATGCTCTAACTGTCCGCCTATCGAAGCTTCCATCATAGACCAGTTGCCCATCAAGGCTAAGGACCTGGTCGTTATCCCTTATACCTGCGTTTGAAACATGGCATGCGTGATTTAGCAGCAAACCGCGTTGCGTTGGTATTTTTACGAAATGGCTTTTGTGCCGGTCGTTCAGAAAGCAATGGCAAACTACTGAACGTAAACTTGCCAAGAGATCACAACAGCAAACAAAAATGCTGGTATTGACTGCAACATCTTGTAAAGGATATACACTTATTTATTTAATTACCTACTACCCGTTCTCCTATCCAGACTCCTGTAAACAGTGCCGTATTGTATGTGACCCCATTCCAGCGGAGAAGGCACGTGTGCTGCCTACAGCTTGCCCAATGACCCCATGTCACAATCAGTTTATCTCCCTAAAGCGGGAAGAGTTCCAGAACTCAAGCCAGCTGTACTTCAAGATCACGTTGTTGTTCCCCTTGTTATGCGTCTATTTATAAACTTTCCTGGGTTGGCGGTTTTTGTAACGGAAAATAATGCCAGAATGAATTAAAATCTGTTGGTTGGCATTTATCAACGGGATTGAAAAATAATAATAGAAACATGATTACCTCTTGGAGGGGGAACGTTTTATGCTAACAGATTTTTTAAAAAGTTAGTTGCATATCCTTTACAGGTCATCGCTGTCGACCCATGCATTTTTCTGGGGGATGTTTGTGATTTCTTCGCGTACCGCGTTCGAAACACAGCTGGGAAGGATTTGGAAGCAGCTCTGAAAGTGTTGTATGATTCAGACGTGTCAAATCAATATCTATATCATAAACAGAAGAACAGCCTGAAGTACATGTTACATCCCGCCAAAAGAAAAGAATCATCAAATCAATCAGAAAGCTACCAACATCAGCACAAGACGATTACCATTTTATGAGCAGGCCAGAACAAATAATTATTCTGCGCCTTTGAACAGGACACAATAGATTAAACAACTATATGTATGCAAAATTCAAGATTGGCGAATCAGCCATGTGCACATGCGTTTTGGCTCCCCAGAGAACAGATCACATACTCCAAGACTGCCCCGAATAGGATATAAATATGATATATAGGGTCCCCGGGAAAGTTAACCCGGTCAACAAATGCCCGCAGAAGTCGGATGTGTCGACCTAACGGCGCAAGAACGCAGCTCTGCTGTAAACTGGCACAACGCAGTCACATCCGGAAAAAAATCCGGATGAACGCAGAAGAAGATATATAGGGTGTAGTTTTAATGACTGTGCAGTTTTTGAAAATATCGCTGGTCCAAGTCTTTTATGCACCCTCTGTAAAGTTCATGCAACATAATAGGTAAATACAAAACTTGAACCGGCAATAGTTTCATACACTGAACAGTCATTAAAAATACACCCTTTATTTAGGCAAACCTTCTGGCCTACAGAAACAACAGTAGAAGATACAACTTTTCGGCAATGAGAGAACTGAAGAAAAAACCGCGAAGTTTATACACGAGACAACATTGCAGATACAGACAGTGGCGTGCAGGGGTTCTTTGATGCCCGGGACCAACCCCTTGATTGGATGCCCCTAAATTGTTCTTTCCCTAATTGATTCCTTCTCCCCTCCCACTGCACTGTGCTGCCCCCTCTCCCTAATTGGATGCCCCCCTCCCGGCTGGATGCCCGGGGCCGTCGCACCCCCCTCTGCACGCCACTGGATACAGACAATACATTTTAAGTGAACGAAAGAAGAAGGAGAAGAATAGTCATATTAATCTGTCTATATACATAACCATGTCACTACTTTTCCTACGTGCAGTCTTATTGTGATCTGTTTATATTTCTCGGCTTATTTCTTTAGCCTCCAGGCGAACTGTTTTGATATTCCATAAACCAAGACCGATGTATTTCTGACAATGAAAGCTTTCTACTTTTGAAAGAAACATAAGTCTTTATATTCGTGGAATCCGTGATGTGCCTGTATGTCAGGGTTTCTTATCTATGCTTGGACGTCTGCGTGATTGTGGGTTCTTCATTTCTGACTTTACCCTGTCTTTGTTTTCTATAAATATCTTCAATGTTTTATTGCAAAAAGGAACGAAGAACATTGCGGAGTTGCTAAGGCAAAGAAAACGTCTTTCTTTGATCATATTGTTGTTGTTGTTGTTGTTGTTGTTGTTGTTGTTGTTGTTGTTGTTGTTGTTGTTGTTGTTGTTGTTCTTCTTCTTCTTCTTCTTCTTCTTCTTCTTCTTCTTCTTCTTCTTCTTCTTCTTCTTCTTCTTCTTCTTCTTCTTCTTCTTCTTCTTCTTCTTCTTCTTCTTCTTCTTCTTCTTCTTCTTCTTCTTCTTCTTCTTCTTCTTCTTCTTCGCACAAAACAAGAACTCTGTAGTTCTAGTGACGACCTCCAGAAGTTTTAGAGAAAACTGCACTGTTGAAAAGAATGTAAATGAACTAATAAGGAAGAACTTGGAAGCAACTGAGATGTGGTTCCTGAGACGAATGTTGTGAATTCCTTGGACTGCCAGAGTAACTTACGACGATTGCCAGAAAGACACTAATAAAACTAGAACACTATACCAAAATTATAGACAAACAGCTTTCTTTGGTCATGTGATGAGAAGAGAAGCATTGAAGAACATTGTGACAACAGGACAGATCAAGGGGAAGAGAAACAGAGGCAGACTGAGTGAAATGATGCTGGATGGACTGAGACGGTGGAGGAATATCATCAGCAGAGTTGATCCAGAAAATCAAAGACCGAGATCTGTGGAGAGACATGAGCGTCTAAACCAGCTGGCAGGGCACTTGCTGATGATGAACAGAAGCAAAGTAGCTACAGATGAAGAAACCAGTTAACACAAACGCAGTAGATTAATACGGCAGGAAATATCTTTGCCAGTATCTAACAGCATTTGGAAGAATTCCCAGAACAACACAAGAGCCAAACTAACATTATATGAAACCGGTGTACATTCCGTTCCGTACTTCTACATGGAGCAGAACACCGAGAAACAGCGGGGAAAAAGATAGTCCTATCTGGCATCCTTCCATATAGCTTGTCTAATAAAATACAGTAAACTCTCGATTTACCTATTACCGAATGACGGATTTCTGATGTAAAGGACGAACAATGAAATAACAGATGAATTAGTAGTCATTTTCTTTACTACAAAATTACAAATAATCTTAAACGTCGTATTGAGTTTCTGATGTAACAGACAAAAATTTATATAACAAAACTTATAATATTTAAATTTAACGCCAAAAACAGTACTGCTGTATGGTTCATAAAATGTATAAGGACTAAAGATATCACTAATAAATTACAAACATTAATTAATTGAGAATCATGAACTTGTTTCATTT
Organism: Cepaea nemoralis; assembly: GCA_014155875.1. Lineage (NCBI taxonomy): Eukaryota > Metazoa > Mollusca > Gastropoda > Stylommatophora > Helicidae > Cepaea > Cepaea nemoralis. Next base: position 8,779 of record JACEFZ010001870.1, read on the forward strand.
ATTAATTGGTGTCTCGACAGAACAGAGGGACTAAATATGTTATGACAAAATCACAATATGGCTCTCACGGGGAGAACTGCTTCTGTTCCCATTGATCTTGCCGGTCATCACGATGTTCTCGAATGCCTCTCTTCTCATCACAAGATCAAGAATACTGTATGTTTATTTCTTAAAGAGATGGGTTGGATCCGAAGACAGTGGTTGGTGTCTCTGGGGCGGTCACAGCTGGCAACGATTAGTTTCATTTTCGTGCCAGGGCATGCGGGTGTACGAGGAACTGAGCGGGCTGACTAGCTTGCAGGTAAGACTACTGTGGAGGGCGGACGAGCCATGGACCAGGCTGGTATACTGCATGATGTACGAGAAGTCAGACGTTTGCGAGAACCAAGTGATGACTGTGCATCTACATCCATGGTCAGACTGCGAGAAAAGCAAGTTAACAGAAATGTGGCCATATAAGAAACAATGAAGCCAAATCAAATTAATAAACCAACACAGAACTACCAGCAACTGCCAGCACTGGCACTACATCAATGAAGATCTGCTACGAGAGCAAGAGGCGCCCGAGATGAAAATGGATTGATGACATCAAAGACATTGTATAATCACACGGAATGACACTATCTAGTCACCCATCGGGCGCTGGAACGCCAGTTATTGCTCCCCACGACGCTTGACGGCAATGGTGGAAGACGATGACGATGACGATGAAACAATGAATGATAGTGATTTATTGCATAAGATACATTCTTGCACATGCTTATTTTATCTTTATTTTCAGAGCGGTCGCTGACAGAGAACATGTCCAACGTGGACTTTGATATCCCAGACGACATTGGTGAGTCTATACGTTGCAAGTGATTTCTTCAGCCGTGATGAGTACCGTGATTTCTTTAATTGTTAAACTGATTATTCGGCTTTGAAATCGAAATTTCTATGGCTATGAAACTGATTTTTCTAGTTGTGAAACGGCGGTTTATTTGGCTGTGATTTGAGTGCTTATAAAAACGTGATTATCTTTGGCTGTGAAAGTGATTTCTTTGCTTTAAAACTGACTTCTTTGGTTGCCATAGTATGATTTATTTCAGTCATCATGTGCCATGCCGAAAAGCATGGGCGGTCACGTCTCGCCATCTCACACGATCACCAGAGTCGTGGATCTGCTCTGTGATCTTGTCCCGACTATGCCACGCTCATTGTCCATGCTACACATCCATTTAACAGTATATGTTCTATGTATCAATTGAACACTCTTTTCCTCATTGTAATTGATATATATTTAGTGGTTGGTATGTTTTCCATCTTACAACATACTATTTTGCAATAGTAACTTATTTGCGTTTGAGATAAATAAGTAATTGTATGAGTAATAATTGGTCGTTCATCACAAGCGATGACTATTCTAATTATGCACTTATTAGCTTTACGCTAAGCTAACTTGTAGGTTTGAAAATGATTGATGAATCCAATATGCGTTTAAGTTGATTTGAGTTAAACTAAGAACCGAGATGACTGCACTCAGGATATCCCCATTAGCGCTCCGTTCCCTCGTTCAACAGCCAGCGATGAGTCATACTACTAATCGTTCCCATCCCTATCTGATTGAAAGTTCTCATTGTCTTCTCTCTCAGTTTTGAGTCTTCCAGAACCTCTAACGATGTCCCGCAATCTCATTTCGCGTTGAAAACGGTCGTAGAGAATGTGGGATTCAATTCTTATGTTCGTTCACGTTTTCTGAATTATGAAAACAGCTTGCATCTTTCACGGTTAGGCGAGACTTTTCTCCCCATCCCGTAGGTACCAAATCTATCACATTTAGGGGAGACTTTTCTCCCCACCCGGTAAGTACCAAATCCATCACGGTTAGTGGAGACTTTTCTCCCCATCCCATAGGTACCAAATCTATCACATTTAGGGGAGACTTTTCTCCCCACCCGGTAAGTACCAAATCTATAAAGTGACTGTATTGTATCTCGTTAGTCTCCCCAAGACCAGACAAGAGCGGTGTAAGACCGGTACAGGAACCTGTATCTTAAATACCTAAAGGTGCCAACGCATCTGTGTAATTACAGGATACACTTATAGCTCCTCCAGTGTTAACTCAACATTTCTAATGTTTCAATCTTCACTTCTAAATTCCATAATCCTCTATTTACTCATCAACCAATGTTTCAATCTTCAGTTGTAGACCTCACTCATCCTCTATTTACTCTTCAACTAATGTTTCAATCTGTAATTGCAGACCTCACACATCCTTTATTTACTCATCAACTAATGTTTAAATCTTCACTTCTAGACCTCATACATCCTCTATTTATTCATCAATTAATGTTTCAATCTTCACTCGTTGACCTAATATATTCTCTATTTACTCATCAAATAATGTTTCAATCTTCACTTGTAGGCCCCATCATCCTCTATTTACTCATCAACTAATTTTTAAATCTTCACTTGCAGACCTCATTCATTTACTCATCAAATAATGATTCAATCTTCACTCGCAGACCTCAGTCAGTGCCCAGGGCTGGTTGAAATCACAAAGAGCACGCCCAACTGGAAGCGGGACATGATCGAGAAGAAGAACCAAGAGAAGATCGAGGAGTACGTGGTAAGTTCCACCAAACGATGTGTCTCATTTACACAAAGGGAATCAATTCAAGATTGAGTCATGTGTGGTAAGTTTCCCCCAGACGACATGTTTACAGTTCAAAACAATTCAACCAAAAGTTATGAGAAAAGTGGTAAATTTTTGCCAGATGACGCTTCACAAAAGGAACCATTCAGACAGACAGACAGACAGACAGACAGGCAGGCAGGCAGGCAGGCAGGCACGCAGGCAGGCAGACAGTTAGTTTATTGATGCAGCCTCGGTTGATTAATAATGTATATGTTGATTTTTTTTATAGGACGTGTTTCTTGATGGCGACGGGATTACAGACGCAGTTGGTAATCCCGCATACCGTTTACGAAACACAGCTGCGAGCGATTTGGCAGCAAACCGCTTTACGTTGGTTTTTATGAAATCGTAGCAGATCGTTCAGAAAGCAATGCCAAATTCTAAAAGTAAACTTGCAAAAATGATGGGGTCGTCTGCTGCTTCCTGTAAAGGATATGCAACTAACTCTTTTCTTGGTACAATTTGTGTTGAATGATACAGTCTTGCTTGGTACAGCATAAATTGATTGGTACAGTGTGACTTGACTGGTACAGAGTGAGTTTACTGGTACAGAGGCAGGTGACTGGTACACAGACTTACTTGGTATAGCATGAGTTAATTGGTACAGTCTGAGTTGGTTGGTACAATCTGTACTGATTGGTACAACGTAAGTTGGTTAGTATAGTCTGTATTGCATGGTATAGATTGAGTTGATTGATATCATTTGAATTGCTTAGTAAGACACAAGTTAAATGTTACCGAGTGAATTGATTGTTAATTCGTTTCTCCACAGAAAAAAATACTAAAAGAAAGAGAACAAGAAGCCAAATGGAAGAATATTCCAGAATGGAAAAAGAAGATTCTGCAGAAAAAGGATGACGAGGTTGGTAATCCGGTGTCTAAAAGTGTCTAACAACTTGTTAGTAACAAGCCAGGTGACTATAACTTTCATTGACATGGCTTATGTTGATGCAGGCGAATCTATAACGAATGGCGGCTTTGAAGAACAGTGCAACAGCAAACATTTCTTCCCCTTCTTTTTCCACTGCTGCTGATGATGGTGATAATAATGATGATGCTTCTTCTTCATCATCTTGTTCTTCTCTTCCTCCATTTAATACAGTGAAGTGTTTGGAAAGGAGGGAGAGAAGAGAGACAGAGAGAGTGACGTAAGGATGTTTTGTGCGCTCTTTCTTCTTCTTCTTCTTCTTCTTCTTCTTCTTCTTCTTCTTCTTCTTCTTCTTCTTCTTCTTCTTCTTCTTCTTCTTCTTCTTCTTCTTCTCTTCTTCTTCTTCTTCTTCTTCTTCTTCGTCTTCTTCTTCTTCTTCTTCTTCTTCTTCTTCTTCTTCTTCTTCTTCTTCTTCTTCTTCGTCTTCTTCTTCTTCTTCTTCCTCTCCTTTTTCTCCTCCTCCTCATCCTCCTTGTCCTCCTTCTCCTCCTCCTCCAAATACTCTGCCTCCTCCTCCTCCTCTTCTTCCTTCTTCTTCCTTCTTCTTCTTCTTCTTCTTCTTCTTCTTCTTCTTCTTCTTCTTCTTCTTCTTCTTCTTCTTCTTCTTCTTCTTCTTCTTCTTCTTCTTCTTCTTCTTCTTCTTCTACGTGTATGAAGAGAGGGAGAAATATAAAGAGAGAGATAAAGAAAGAAAGAGAGAAAAATAGAGAAAAGAAAGAGACAGAGGTAGAAGAGAGAGAGAGAGAGAGAGAGAGAGAGAGAGAGAGAGAGAGAGAGAGAAACAGACACAGAGAGAGAGAAACAGAGAGAGAGAGAGAGAGAGAGGAGAGAGAGAGAGAGAGAGAGAAACAGAGAGAGAGAGAGGGAGAGAAAGAGAGAGAGAGAGAGATGTAAGAATGTTTTGTGTACTCTTTCCAATGCGCTTTGCAAGTTGGTGTTCATATTGCTAATGTTACTCTTGATACCATCTCCTCATCTGTTAAGAGGTCTTCCCCCTGCTCTGTATCCCTTATATTTCTTCAGTGTAGCTCTTTGTGGCAGATGGTACCCGGGCATTCTTGTGAGGTGACCAAAGCATTTAATCTGTTGTTCTTTAATGAAGTGTATGACTGGTTTCCCACCTAGTCGTCTTCTAATTTCGTCACTTGTAAATATCTCACGGTTATTCCCGCAGCTCTTTTCAAGCATCTCATCTCTGTTGTTATAATTTTGCGCTTATGTGACTTTTTGCTGACTCAAAAGGTTGTGACATCAGTTCAAGAAATTCACAACATTCGTTTAATATATATATATATATATATATATATATATATATATATATATATATATATATATATATATATATATATATATATATATATATGCTAAAAGTAACACTTCTACATAGACAGGTGTTAAATTGACATCACTGATAACATTTTACCATTGACCCAATGGTTGACTCTTTCTGGACCATGCCATGAACCAATGGTTAACTCTTCTGGACTATGGCACATGTGCTACCTACAATCTGAATTAATCAACGTTATTACACAAAGACTAGAAAACAACAAGTGCCTAACATATAACTAACGATACGGCTTATTGCCCACGTTTCGCTCTAGCACAGTGGTTCTCAACTTTTTTTTGGCTCGTGCCCCCCTTCACCATATATTCAGAACGCCATCCCCCCCCCCCCCCCACTTCCTATCAAAAATTTGACCCGTGGGCCCCCCCCCCCCCCCCCCCCCCCCCTCCCCCCCCCCCCACCCCCCCCCCCCCCCCCCTCACCGTATTTTCAGAACGTCATTCCCCCCCTTTTCATATTTCCTATCTAAAAATCCCCCCACCCCTACACAGTATAGGTAAAAATGGAAGGTAAATTTAATAGCATATACTAAAACAAGTCTAGACATCCACATAAAACATGATTTGTGGGTCTACTTACTTTATAAAATGAATTTTAGAAGGATGAGACGTACATAGCTGTAAAGTATGAAGGGAAAAACAGTATCAAGTAATCGGTTCTTGTATTAACGCGAATGGTCTTCATACCCCCCCCCCCCCCATGAAATGGTCTTCATACCCCCCCCCCCCCCCCCTGGAAACCCTAAAATTCCCCCCTGGGGGGAATTCCCCACCGGTTGAGAACCACTACTCTAGCATTTTTGGACGAATGACGAACTCTTCACGTATTGTTTAAAATATTGTCTGTTTTGGGTGACCTCATATTCTGGTTGTTGCCGTGATCACTATTTCTTCTTCATGTGATTACAGGAAGCCCCTGGTACCAGCGCCACGCCTGAGACAACAGCAGGCAGCAAGAAACCTGAGATCAAGGCAGAGTTAAAGAAACCGGCTAAAAAGCCGCCTCCACCGCCGCCAAAGGATATTAAAGAGGACTACTCTTCGTTGAAGCCTAAAGGTAGGTTTATTAACTGATTTAGTACAGAAGGATAATATATAGCTATATGTGACCTTTCATTTGAACAGGAGGACGCTATATCGCAACACTGTTTCGTTTCGTGGTATCCTCCGCAATTTCAGTGCTCAGTGAGCGGAAATCTACATTATTAAACAAAAGGTCTAAGAAGCCGAGAGGCTCGACTTCGTTGCACAGGTTTTATCCCATATGGCTTGGTCTCTTTCCGCAGGGCGGCCTGCCGAAAGCGTCGCACAAAGCACTAACTCCGCAGCTCCAGCGACGACCCCCAAGAGTCTCCGAGAAAAATACACTCGTGAACCAAAAGACGTAGCCCGGCATCGAAGCCATAACGTTGGGAGCGCGATGCAGACGGCTTGGCTTGACCACTTCGCGGAAATGCCACAAATGCGGAAATATTTACATTATAATAGTTGTTCATTTGATTGTGTGTCATGCCTGATCCTACTTTTTGTTTGGCACTGAATCAGTAAGCTCACGATTTTAATTCTCTCATGCTCTCTAGGGGACATTGTTCCTGCTGCTCTCAGTATTGACCCCGAGGAACTAGCAGCCATGCCTCCCTGGAAGCGAGAACTGCTATTTAAGAGAGACAAAGTTCCTGTGACATTTTCCAACGAATTCAACCCCGAAGAGGATTCCGCAGCCGACAATGACAAAACAACAAGTTGATTGTGTTTATGATATCTGAACAGTGAGAGGTTGTTTGATTGCAAGAATGAGCTTATTGCATATTTACTCAATCCACCGTTTAGAGATATAAATACAGTAAACCCTCGAATAACGGTCGTCGGTATATGGACTTTCGTTTTTACGGTTACATAATAATAGTGTAGGTTCATTTTGAACTTATTTGAAAAGGAGAAAGTGAATATTAAACTATTTCCTAATCTTTACTTTGTAAATATTAAACTATTTTTCAATCTTAAAAATGTAAATACTAAACTATTTGTCAATCTTAAAAGTCGTACTTTCCATATTTCATATCTAACTATACTAACTAAAGAGGTAGTAAGAGGGAAGAAAACAATAGAATGACGTCTTTAATGTTTTAACAGATTTTGTACTAAACATAAAGTATGTTTGCAAGCAAACAAGACTGAATGACGGAAAATGAGAAGTAGAGGTGTGTCACAGTTATGACTTAAAAGTTAATATGGTAGCAGATGTGTTGCATTACAACGCAATGACATTTTGGCGATATATACGTCCATGGAAGATACGGAAAGTTGGTGAAGATGATTAATTATCCCTTGACACTCAGTCAGTTAATAACAATGCTCCAACCGAAAGCTATATTGATAATAGCAATGGCTTTACGAAAAAAAAAAACTTAAAAACATTGACGACTTTTCCCGTTTCGAATAGAGCTTGCTAGAATCAAAAGATATCCGTGGAAAAACGGGACCCACAAACAAGAAAAATTGGAACACTGTAATGGATCACAGAAAGCATTGTAAATTCATGAATTAAAAAAGACTGATTAAGGGTGATGAAAAGAAATCTCATAAATTAAAACATCTTAATTAAATATCATAACAAAAATTAGAGAAATCACGAAGAAATGCAATGAGGACAAAGACAAAGAAGTCATTCATCAATGCAAAGAAATTGAAACTAATAAGACAGCGATAATATCAGGAACGCATACTCATACATATATACATGTTGTAATAGCGAAGAGACAACGTACTGTCTGGAATATTTCGCTGCATCTCGTCAGGTACATACTGCAGAAATCACACAACATAATTAGTTATTAGATAAATCCTTCAGCTGAAATATACAACACACATATTCATCCTGAAGAAGCTTCTACGTACGAGTATTTCAGCTTGAAGGGTTTATCTAATCACTTTAGTTTATGCTATGGGATTTCTGCAGTATGTACCTGAAGAGATGCAGCGAAATATGCCAGGCCATAGATCGTGCAATCTATTGTTTGTGTCTTCTTTATTCAAATTCACTAAACCATTTCTTTGAATATATACATGTTGTTTCCAGCCACATGCAAAGCTATTCTAATGGTCAGAATGGATATATTACTCAGATCATTGGAATAAATCGAAAAATCATTTGAAGATAACAGAGGTGATAAACCAAATAGAAATTGTACAAATGGGAATACACGACCCTACTGAAAGACAAGGTCGCAAAATGATGTCAAAAATATTAAGTACTACAAAAAAAAAAAAAAAAAAAAACTGGGCCGAGCATTTCTGTAAATTATATGATGTACTGGAATAACTTGTAGTACGGAAGTAAAAGACCCTTTTGCACGTCTTACTGGGCCTTTGGTGACAAACCTATATTGTCATGGGGCAAGGCGCAGTGCTCGGTGTGTGATGCGGCCAGTATCAATCACTCCGACCGCCTTGACTTCCCAAGCCATTTCCTGTTACGTTTTAGGGCTAACTTGTCATGGAGGAAACAATTAAATTCCACAATATGATATATGATACAAGATATTGCGTGTATTTTTAATGACTGTGCAGTGTTTGAAAATATTGCTGTTCCAAGTTTTGTATTCACCCTGTGTAAAGTTCATGCAACATAACAGGTAAATATAAAACTTGGACCGGCAATATTTTCAAACACTGCACAGTCATTAAAAATACACCCTGTTTCACCTCCTCCCACTCCGGTTTAATGATTACCATTAAATAAACCAGGTGTGGAAAGTCGTCCATGGTGTCAACATGGCCGAATGGACAAAAGCACTCGCTCTTAAACATCTGGTGCGCTGATGCCGAGGTAGCGGGTTAAACCCCCACACTGGTATGTTGGGCTAATATGTTGAATTCTCGTCCTTGACTTGCGGACATAAATTACAAGGACCTCTGAAGCCGGAGTGGGTTCGCCTGATGGCGAGGGACACTGGTAATAGTGAAAGCTAAGCCACAATTTAAAATCAATCCAGTGTATTTTAAGTGTATGGGCTATTCTTGAGTTCAAATCGAACGAACGCAAAAAAGGGGATCGATAATTATTTTTTCTAAAGGAAATAATGAGAAGAAGGTACTTTGGTCACATCAAATAACCATAACATTCGACTGAGAACTTAATTGAGATGACATTTATAGATTGTGCCAAAGAATGGGCACGTTATGAGAAGAAATAAACTATAGAACTTGGTGACAACTGTCAACATTGAGGGAAAAAGAACAAATGGAAGGCAGAGAAGTAAATATCTGAATGGCTTGGCCACATGGTATGGTCGAGACAAGAACACTGAGCTGATCCACGATCCTGGTGATCGTGTGAGATTGTGAGCTGGCAAAACATGACCGCCCACGCTTATCGGCATGGCAATTCATGATGATGATGTCAAAGATACCATTGGATAGTCAGAATCAATATGTGGTCGTGACGATGTTTGTCCATCGCTGTAGAAGAGATCCATAATGTCATATGTCAGCAGGTTCACGTGTGGTTTATTAGACCAATATGTGGTTCGCGGGTGTTTCTTTGGTCCTATATGCGTTTTGTGTGTGGTTGATTATTCCAATCTATGGTTCATGTTTTGACTATTTAGACTAATCTGCGGTGTGCAGGTGGTTTATTGGACCAATATGTGATACACAGATGCTTGGTTAAACCAATCTGTTGTCCTAGGTGTCTGATTGAATCAGAATGCGGTTCACGGGTATCTGATTAGACCACTTTTTGGTTCGCATGTTGTTGATGAGACCGATCCGTGGTTCGCAGGTGTTTGATTAGACCTAGTTGTGGTTTACGGGTGGCTGATTAGACCATTCCGTGGTTTGCAGGTGGTTGATTAGACCATTCCGTGGTTTGCAGGTGGTTGATTAGACCATTCTGAACTAGGGAATGTCTATAATAGTGAAGGCAGAACAACGTTGACTGTCATTCCGATGTAATAATTCGACTTTTGATTTCTGTAAGACATGACTCTGTGCTTTTTAAACTGCTGCAGGGACGCAGAGGTGTTTCCAATGCACCAGGGCCGGGTTATATACTGGCCAAGACCTATTGACGCGTCCCCGTCGAGCGTCCTGGGCAACAGGTCCCTTCGGGGTCCCGGCTAAAGTCAGTAGGATCGCCGATTCCTCCGAAGTCGGAGAGTGTCTGCCTGTACGGCGAGGAACCACCAGTCTGCACACCAATAAGCCAGACATGGGACAACGGATACTCACGCAAACCTCAGGTCCTGTATGACATCACACTGATGTTGGACAACAGGATGCCTTCATCCGACATACAGGACTTCGCGTTGGAGCTCAAGCCAACGAACACAAGCAAGCAAGCAAGCAAACTGCTGCAAATTTCCGCGCCAGCAAAGATCTGACTAAAACCAAGTAGGCTATTAGCAGCATTATTCCCCAAGATTTCAAGCTCACTGCCACAGTTTCGGATTGTCTTTTCAGCGCTTTTTCGGTCCAAAGGAGCTCGTTCGAAAGAGTCAAACTCCTCAGAGAATATGTCGTTTGGAAGACACTCATTAGGCATGGGAACAAGATATCCGGTTAGATCTGAGCTGAGCTGAGTGCACAGTATTCTGTGGGTGGCCTTGAAACAGTCTGGAAGAATGTGCAACGAAGGTTCAGGAAAAACAACGCTGCAGATTCATCACCGCCAAGTTTCCCTAAGTTGATGACACTTGATGATTATGATGTTTCAACACTAAATGACACCTCCATTGTTGTGCTGCTTTACAGGGGAAATCTAGATAACTGCAATGGATGGGGCGGGAAGCAGACTAACAAATGATGGATGATGGTCGGGTGTCAGAGTCGATAGGCGCATAAGACGCGGCGTAAGGAGCAGACTTAACTAGGCCAACACAACACGGTTTATGGAAGTGGAAACAGTATTGCATACGTCAGCGTGGAGGTTTAAGTGCGAACGAAGAAGAAGAAGAAGAAGAAGAAGAAGAAGAAGAAGAAGAAGAAGAAGAAGAAGAAGAAGAAGAAGAAGAAGAAGAAGAAGTAGAAGAAGGGAGGAGGGGGTGGAGGATATAGAGGAGGAGGAGGAGGAGAAAAAGAAGAGGAAGAAGAAGAAGAAGAAGAAGAAGAAGAAGAAGAAGAAGAAGAAGAAGAAGAAGAAAAGAAGAAGAAAAAGAAGAAGAAGAAGAAGAAGAAGGGAGGAGGGGGTGGAGGATATAGAGGAGGAGGAGGAGGAGGAGAAAAAGAAGAAGAAGAAGAAGAAGAAAAAGAAGAAGAAGAAGAAGAAGAAGAAGAAGAAGAAGAAGAAGAAGAAGAAGAAGAAGAAGAAGAAGAAGAAGAAGTGTATAGCTATCTTATTCCTACCAATTTGTTCAGTCGTGTTGTTGTTGTGTTACTTTCTAAGACCCGTTTTTCAAACTCCCAGAAACATCTGTATAAATATAATTACATTCTTCCAATCTTCTTTAATATCCGAATGGTAATCACACAGCTGATCATGTTTCCTCACAATCATTATTCTTTCGTGAATGTGTATTATTTCTTTTGGTTATTATTCTTTGATGTCACGATAATAGAATGTCCAATATTTCGTTTCTCTCAATGTTTTATTTCTCCAGTGACTGTAATAGTTGCTAGACTATATTTTGTTTTATGTTTATATTTCACATTTATTTGCTTGTGTGTGTGTGTTGTGTATACGTATTTTAATACAGAATAATCATATATGTAAATTGAAGCACTATACACATCACTATTATATAGCCGGTTCTTTGCAGAGCTTCACTCTCATCAAGGCGCTCGAAAGTCGCTTGATCCCTGATAGTTCGCAAGCTTCATGTCCAAGGTGCCTTGATTCCCCTGTGTAACTGCCTCTTCTTCTAGTAAAGCAACACTCTAACTGTCCGCCGGTCGGAGCTTCCATCCTAGACCAGTTGTCGACCAAGGCTTTAGGGCCTGGTCCTGTCCTGCCATGATATTTGGTCGTTAGGTTGCATTTCCCTACACTAAGGCAAGGCTTGTACCCTCCCAATTGCACTCCTCCGCCCGAAGCCGTTGGCACAATGTGGGGTGTCTGGCTTTGGTGAGCGTCGCCCAATATACCCCGCTAACACAATGCAGTTAGTACCGTCTACCGTCATACGGTAGCTCAGTTATATTACTAAGACCTGACAATATGTTGTATTATATATCAAATTAAAGGCGGTTGCATATGGAAAACTACTGTAACTAAACCCAAGGCAGATAAGGGATGTCGCTTAAAGCGATTAATTATCCCACAGCAATTAATCAATAAAAAGGCGGTTTGTTAAAATAACCGTTTCTCCCATTAACAGTTTTCTTATCCTTGATCCCGGTACCGTGTTTCTCCAACTAACCGTTTTCTTATCCTTGATCCATTTGCTATGTTTCTCCCATTAACCGTTTTCTTATCATTGATCCCTGTGCTGTGTTTCGATGTTATTTCCCCAACATTTCCACAGACTTTCCTCAAACTATGATTTTAACATTAGAACTATGAACTTTTGTGTTTGTTTGTTTGTAAACATGTTTGCAGTCCTTACTGTAATGTTGTTAATAAAGCCTCGTTCATACCCAGCACCAATTATTCTGTTTCCTTTATTTGCTTGCATTATTACTTCACGTTTGATTAATGTTTAGTATTGCTGGTGGTGAGAAACAGACGGAGTGTTTGGGGTCTCACTGCAAATGCTAATGGACGATTCTTTAAAAAAAAAAAAGAGTCTGGCATATGAGACTAAGACCTCCAGCATAAGAATGGAGGTGGAAGCAGCCACAGTGGCATCTGTTGGTTAGAGAAGACCACTGCAACACACATTGTCTTCGTCGCGGATTCAAGGAGTATGCTTAGTAAGGTGGAGAAGGAATGTTTCGTGTGGAATGGCTATCCTCGCTTCAGAGGTCAAAGATTGTGAGAAATGCATGGATTTTTTGCCCTGGCCTTGCGGGAGTGCGGGGGGAATGAACAGGCTGATAGGCTGGCAGGGAGTGCGCCTCTTGGTGGTAGATTACTTAGGCACAAGGGGAGGTGGTCGTGCGCTTGTGGGACCAAGTGGAGAAGGCGGGGGAACAGATTGAGAACCCGTATGTGGAAAGGATGAGATTGCAGGAGATTGGCAGGGGTTCTGGTAGAATCTCAAAACTGAGAGGGAAGACTAGGAGACCTTTCAACCAGATAGCGGTAGGAACGTGTCGTAGTGGGACTCTTCACTGACTGTTTAACGAGGGGATGGAGCGCGTATGGGAATGATTTAAGTTCTTAGCTCAACTGTTTGGCGGACGAGCTAGTGACGTTGGTTGCAATCTGCGCTGTTGTCATATTTAATACGTGTACAACGTTGGAAAACTACTGAGCGTAATCTTGCCAAGAAATCAACAATGAGCTGAAAGATGCTGGTGTTGACAGCGATGTCCTGTAAAGGATATGCAAAAAAAAAAAAACGTACGTTGGAACCGACCAATAATTTCTCTACTTTAAATGTTCGTTAATATACAGGACACAGCAGTTCGGCCAGATGTGTTTGTGATTTGACAAAAGAGACAGAAATACTTAAAACCTGTGGGGGAAACATGACCAACCTTGGCCTAATTCTAGCCCAGTGGTTCTCAACTTTTTTTAGTGTGCCCCGTGCACCCCTTCACCATATGTTCAGAATGTCACCCCTCCCCCTTTTTTCGTATTTCCTCCCTATATATTCCCCCACCCCTACACAGTGTACGTAAAAATGGAAGCTAAATTTAATAACACATACTAGAACAAGTCTAGACGTCTACATAAAACATGATTTGCGGGTCTACTTACGTTATAAAACAAATTTCAGAAGGGCGAGAAGTACAGAACCTTAAAATGTGGAAGGAAAAACAATATCAAGTAATCGGTTCTTGTATTAGAGGAGCGGCTGGCCGAGAGGCTAGAACGCCGGACTCTCATTCGGGAGACCCGGGTTCGATCCCTCGGTAAGGTGTGGGGATTTTTTTCTGTCGGGGGCAAAAAGAAAATCCTAACCTGCACAGTTCGCGGCGACTGCACTAGCCAGGCGGCCTTTATTCCTCAGGCTCAAAGACCCCCCTGCCATACACCGCAAGGTACTATATTGGCAGTAAATGACAGGTTCTTGTATTAACGCGATCTTGAAATAATCTTGAGAACCACTGTTCTAGTCAGTCTGCTTGACCTCAGTAAAGTATTAGTAAAAGATTCTGTTACACACCTTAAGGCACATTTGGTAAATGGTGCTAAACCCATATTTTGACAGACCAACTGGCACTTGCTGGGTTATGTGATTTGCATCACGTCAGCAATATTTTACTTCCCCCTACAAATTTTGGTACCCAGTTTAGGCTGGCTCAACCAGGGAACCCATGATCTTCTTTTGTCCTTCACTGCCCTATGCCGTTTTTGTCCTTCACTGCCCTATGCCGTTTTTGTCCTTCACTGCCTTTGCCCTTCACTGCTCTATGCCGTTTTTGCCCTTCACTGCTCTATGCCGTTTTTGCCCTTCACTGCTCTATGCCGTTTTTGCCCTTCACTGCTCTATGCCGTTTTTGTCCTTCACTGCTCTATGCCGTTTTTGTCCTTCACTGCTCTATGCCGTTTTTGTCCTTCACTGCTCTATGCCGTTTTTGTCCTTCACTGCTCTATGCCGTTTTTGTCCTTCACTGTTCTATGCCGTTTTTGTCCTTCACTGCTCTATGCCGTTTTTGTCCTTCACTGCTCTATGCAGTTTTTGTCCTTCACTGCTCTATGCCGTTTTTGTCCTTCACTGCTCTATGCCGTTTTTGTCCTTCACTGCTCTATGCCGTTTTTGTCCTTCACTGCTCTATGCCGTTTTTGTCCTTCACTGCTCTATGCCGTTTTTGTCCTTCACTGCTCTATGCCGTTTTTGTCCTTCGCTGCTCTATGCCGTTTTTGTCCTTCGCTGCTCTATGCCGTTTTTGTCCTTCGCTGCTCTATGCCGTTTTTGTCCTTCGCTGCTCTATGCCGTTTTTGTCCTTCACTGCTCTATGCCGTTTTTGTCCTTCACTGCTCTATGCCGTTTTTGTCCTTCACTGCTCTATGCCGTTTTTGTCCTTCACTGCTCTATGCCGTTTTTGTCCTTCACTGCTCTATGCCGTTTTTGTCCTTCACTGCTCTATGCCGTTTTTGTCCTTCACTGCTCTATGCCGTTTTTGTCCTTCACTGCTCTATGCCGTTTTTGTCCTTCACTGCTCTATGCCGTTTTTGTCCTTCACTGCTCTATGCCGTTTTTGTCCTTCACTGCTCTATGCCGTTTTTGTCCTTCACTGCTCTATGCCGTTTTTGTCCTTCACTGCTCTATGCCGTTTTTGTCCTTCACTGCTCTATGCCATTAGGCGTCGCAGGATTATTTGATGATTGGTATCTGAACCAGGGCTCTCTCGGTCGCTTGGTATGCTGAGATGTGGGTTATGAAGATATTAATGATTCCGTCGATCCATCTTTTTCGTGGTCTTCCCCTGCCTCTTGATGTTTCCATTTTCGTGTTGTATGCTCTTGCTGCTGGCGACATTGGGTTGAGCCCAGGTTAAGTTTTACAATTCCAAAACCACTCCAATGAGGATCAAACCATTACCAATTGGCTGGCAACAGAGTGTCTAGCCACTATGCGACCACAACTCCCTAATCATGACCTCATCATCATCGATAAGCATCGGCTGTCATGTTTCGCCATCTCACTCGATCACAAGAGTCGTGGATCAGCTCTGTGGTCTTGTCTCGATCATGTCACGTGGTCCAGCCATACAGGTATTTACTTCTCTGCATTTCCCTTGTTCTTTTCCCCTCAGTCACGTCAGTTGTCATAAAATTCTCCAATTTATTTCTTCTCATAACGTGCCCACAAAATTGTGACTGCCCACGTCTAATTTCTCTAATCAGTTTACGTTTTCGTGTGTTTCTTGTAGGACTTGGTCATTGATCTTTCTGTCTGTTCGTAGTATTCTTGGCATGAACCTCAGAAACCACGTTTCCACAGCCATTAGATGTTTTTTTCAGCTGGACCTACTTATACCTTAACATGGCTCACAGTAGATGGGAAGTTTCAGTACCTGGCTTGCACACCCCGCTGGTTTCTGGACCAGAATTGAAGGGCAACTCACCAACACAAGACTCCATGGAGATAGTACTTTGGTACGTGGACGAAATAAAATCTCTACTCTAACCTTTCTCTGATATGTGTAAGCCCTTTTCTGGGTTGAGATGCTTGCTTGCTTGCGTTCGTTGGCTTGAGCTCCAGCGCAAAGTCCTGTATGTCGGATGAAGGCATCCTGTCGTCCAACATCAGTGTGATGTCATACAGGACCTGAGTTTTGCGTGAGTATCCGTTGTCCCATGTCTGGCTTATTGGTGTGCAGACTGGTGGTTCCTCGCCATACAGGCAGACACTCTCCGACTTCGGAGGAATCGGCGATCCTATCGACTTCAGCCAGGACCCCGAAGGGACCTGTTGCCCAGGACGCTCGACGAGGACGCGTCAATAGGTCTTGGCCAGTATATAACCCGGCCCTGGTGCCTTGGAAACACCTCTGCGTCCCATCTGGGTTGAGATGAAACGAACGCCAACACATCGGACTCAGTCCTTCTGAGGATTTATAACCAAGGAACAACAGGGTATCTATGCACATATTTATTGATAGTCCATGAGAAACGTCAGTATTCCAAAACTCACATACATGATGAATGAGTATAATGGAAGTGTTATGTTGGGAACACAATGAATGAGTATAATGGAAGTGTTATGTTGGGAACACAATGAATAAGTATAATTTGGGAACATGATGACAAACCTACAACACCTGGAAGACAGGAAGATCACTCACTTGTGAAACTAGTGTGCGTACAGAGAGAAAACAGGGAAAGTCAGATAGATAGACTGATAGATAGAAGAGAGAGAGAGAGAGAGAGAGAGAGAGAGAGAGAGAGAGAGAGAGAGAGAGAGAGAGAGAGAGAGAGAGAGAGAGAGAGAGAGAGAGAGAGAGAGAGAGGAGAGAGAGAGAGAGAGAGAGAGAGAGAGAGAGAGAGGAATATAGATGGGGGAGATAAGGCAGAGAGAGATAGAGAGAAACAGAAGAGAGAAATAGAAAGAAAAAGGTGAGAGAAGAGAAAAAGAGGGAGGAAGAGAGAGGTGCAGAGAGATAGGAGAAAGAGGAGGAGAAGACAGGAGAGCTAGGAGAGAGCAGAGAGCATACTATTTAGACAGGGGATCTAATGCTATTGTATGTCAAATATGAGGGCCTACAGAGCTAAGACCACGTGAGGAGATAGGGTAATTTATGCCAGATACTGGGAATTGTGGTGCCAAAGTAATGTCTGTCTAAGATGTGGAATATAATTAATGTCTGTCAGATATTGGGAGATGTACAGAGTAATGTCTGTCAGGTATTGGGAGATGTACAGACAGAGTAATGTCTGTCAGGTATTGGGAGATGTATAGACAGAGTAATGTCTGTCAGGTATTGGGAGATGTACAGACAGAGTAATGTCTGTCAGGTATTGGGAGATGTACAGACAGAGTAATGTCTGTCAGGTATTGGGAGATGTACAGACAGAGTAATGTCTGTCAGGTATTGGGAGATGTACAGACAGAGTAATGTCTGTCAGGTTTTGGGAGATGTACAGACAGAGTAATGTCTGTCAGGTTTTGGGAGATGTACAGACAGAGTAATGTCTGTCAGATACTGGGAGATGTACAGACAGAGTAATGTCTGTCAGGTATTGGGAGATGTACAGACAGAGTAATGTCTGTCAGATACTGGGAGATGTACAGACACAGTAATGTCTGTCAGATACTGGGAGATGTACAGTCACAGTAATGTCTGTCAGATACTGGGAGATGTACAGACACAGTAATGTCTGTCAGATACTGGGAGATGTACAGACACAGTAATGTCTGTCAGATACTGGGAGATGTACATTCATGGTAATGTCTGTCAGATACTGGGAGATGTACAGTCATGGTAATGTCTGTCAGATACTGGGAAATGTGCAGCCATGGCAATATCTGTCAAATAACAGGCTCAGTTTTGGATAGGAAAGTAAGTCGTAATTATGATTTGTGGCTGCACAGACTGCACTAAAGCCTTCACATTAAGTTACATATAATTACATACTGATAACAATAATTATCATTAACATTCAACTGTAAGAAGTTAAACAGATGCAAGATGACCGCAAACAGACAAATGGATAGACAGATAGATAGAGAGCGCGACAGAAACAGAGATAGAGAGCGAAGAAAATTTGTGTATGCTATGAAATTACAGAAAAAAGCACAGCATGCATAAACAAATCCATTCAGGGATTGGATAGAAAATAGCATCTGACAACAAACATGTGGCACTTCACAGGCAAACACTTATGTCAGCTGACTGCCTCAAAAATAAAATATACCTGAATATCAATACAAACATATATTCTTCTTCTGGCTTTTAACTCCCAGTAGAATACAACACCTCAACCAATACGCACATATACTTCTTCTTCTGGCTTTTATCCCTCAACCAACTTATTCATATGTTTCTTCTTCTGGCTTTTATCCCTCAACCAACTCACACATATGTATCTACTTCTAGCTTTTATCCCTCAATTAACTCACACATATTCTTCTTCTTCTTCTGGCTTTTATCCCTCAACCAACTCACACATATTCTTCTTCTTCTGGCATTTATCACTCAACCAACTCACACATATTCTTCTTCTTCTTCTGGCTTTTATCCCTCAACCAACTCACACATATTCTTCTTCTTCTGGCATTTATCACTCAACCATCTCACACATATTCTTCTTCTTCTGGCTTTTATCCCTCAATCAACTCACACATATTCTTCTTCTTCTGGCTTTTATCCCTCAACAAACTCACATGTATTCTTCTTCTTCCTGCTTTTATCTCTCAACCAACTCACACATATTCTTCTTCTTCTGGCTTTTATCCCTCAACCAACTCACACATATTCTTCGCTTTCAGACTTTTATCCCTCAACCAACTCACATGTATTCTTCTTCTGGCTTTTATCCCTTAACCAACTCACAAATATTCTTCTTCTGGCTTTTATCCCTCAACCAACTCATACATATTCTTCTTCTTCTGGCTTTTATCACTCAACCACCTTACACATCTTCTTCTTCTGGCTTTTATCCCGAAACCAACTCACACATATTCTTCTTCATCTGGCATTTATCCCTCAACCAACTCACATGTATTCTTCTTCTTCTGGCTTTTATCTCTCAACAACTCACATGTATTCTTCTTCTTCTGGCTTTTATCTCTCAACAAACTCATTCATATTCTTCTTCTGGCTTTTATCTCTCAACCAACTCACACATATTCTTCTTCTGGCTTTTATCCCTCAACCAACTTACATGTATTCTTCTGGCTTTTATCCCTCAACCAACTCACATATATTCTTCTTCTTCTTACTTTTATCCCACAACCAACTCACATGTATTCTTCTTCTTCTGGCTTTTATTCCTCAACCAACTCACACATATTTTTCTTCTTCTTCTGGCTTTTATCCCTCAACCAACGCACACATATTCTTCTTCTGCTTTTATCCCTCAAGCAAATCACACGTATTCTTCGTCTTCTGGCTTTTATCCCTCAACCAACTCACACATATTCTTCTTCTGCTTTTATCCCTCAATCAACTCACACACATTCTTTTTCTTCTGGTTTTTATCCCTCAACCAACTCACACATATTCTTCTTCTTCTGGTTTTTATCCCTCAATGGGAAAAATGACCGCAACCAACACACATATATTCTTCTCCTTCTGGTTTTAATCCATCAATGGGACATTTCACCTTAGCCAACTCACACACATTCTTCTCCTTCTAGCTGTTATCCCCAGCCAACTCACACATATTCTTCTCCTTCTGGCTAGTATCCCTCAATGGAACATACAATCTCACAAACTCACACATATTCTTCTCCTTCTGGTTTTAATCCATCAATGGAACATTGCAACTCAACTAACTATGCATCTTCTCCTTCTGGCTTTTATCCTTCAATGGAACATAGCACCTCAACCAACTCACACATAGTCTCCTCCTTCTGGCTGTTATCTTTCAAGCAATTAACACATATTCTTCTCCTTCTGACTGTTATCCCTCAACCAACTCACACATATTCTTCTCCTTCTGGCTTTTATCCCTCAATGGAACATATAACCTTCATCCATCATGTGCCATGCCGGTAAGCGTGGGCGGTCATGTTCTGCCATCTCACTCGATCAACAGAGTCGTGGATCAGTTCCGTGTTTCTGTCTCGACCATGCCACAAGGCCAAGCCATCCAGATACTTGTTTCTAGGTCTTCCCCTTGGTCTGTTCCCCTCGATCTTACCAGTTGTCACCAAGTTCTCCAAATCATTTCTTCTCATAACATGCCCAAAAAATTGTGACTGTCTACGTCTAATGTTCTCTGATCAGTTTACGATCTTCATTTGTTTCTTGAAGGACTTCTTCATTGGTCTTTCTGGCTGTCCATGGTATTCTTTGCATTTTCCTCAGAAACCACATTTCTACAGCCATCAGATGTTTTTCAGCCTGGCTGCTCATTGTCCAAGCTTCACATCCATATAAAAGTACAGGTTCTATGTAGCATCTCAACACTCTTTTTCTCGTTTCAATTGACATCTTTTTATTGGTCAGTATGTTTTTCATCTTGCTAAAGGCTACTTTTGCCATGGCGATTCTTGTTCTAATCTCTTCAAGGCATCTCCCATCAGATGTTATTACTGTTCCGAGATAATTGTACCTATTCACTTGTTGAAGAATATTCCCATTTACTTGTATATTACACTGTGGTATTTCGTTCTTCCTAGTGACGACCATAATCTGTGTCTTTTTACAATTTAATTCTAACCCTTGTTGTTCACTGTGTGTAACAACCGCATCTACTAAATTTTGCAGGTCCTGTTCATTGTCTGCAATCAAGACTGTATCATCTGCATATCTAATGTTATTGATGCATCGTCCCCCAATGTTGATTCCTTCCATATTTTCAATATTTCTGAAAATATTTTCACTGTACAGGGAAAACAGATCTGGAGACATTACACATCCCTGTCTCACACCTCTCTTAATAGGCTGATATTGGCTTACTTCATTATCAACTCTTATGGCAGCTTGTTGTTTCCAATATATGTTTTTTACAAGTCTAAGGTCTTTCCCATCAATTTGTAGATCTTCAAGCATCCTTATCATGTTGACATGTCTCACTTTATCAAAAGCCTTTGTGTAGTCAATAAAGCAAAGGTGTAGATCTTTGTTTACTTCTATAGAACGTTCGATTACGGTTCTCAGTATATACACAGCATTTACTGTACCCTTGCCTACTACAAACCCACATTGTTCTTCTCCTATTTCAGGTTGTATTTTCCTCCTAACTCTTTGCATGATAATTCTTAGCAAAATCTTCGTGATGTGACTCATTATACTAATTGTTCGATGTTGATCACATTCCAAGGCTCCTGATTTCTTTGGGATTGCAATAAATACAGAATTACATAACTCATGAGGTATATTTCCAGTATCATATATTGTATTAAGCAGACTGGTAACTTTATCTATTCCATATTCTTCTAAAGCATTAATCATTTCTGTTGTGACGCTGTCTGGACCGGGGGTCTTGCCAGATTTCATATGATTAAGAGCATTCTGAACCTCCATCTTCAAAATTGCTGGCCCTTCATTGTTATTTTGAACAATATATTGTTCGTCTCTGTTATCGTCATAAAGGTTTTTCACTTAATCTGACCATACATGTAAAATCTGATCTTTTTCTATTATGACTCTTCCATCTTTTGTCTTTAGGCAGCCTGCTGATGTACGTGTTCTTTGATTAGTAATCTCCTGAATTCTTTTGTGCATTAGTTTCGCATTTTTACTGTTGTGTTGTTTTTCAATTTCTCTGCAATTTTTCTCAAGCGAGAGGTTATATATTCCTTTGAGGAATATAAGCCAGAAGGAGAAGAATATGTGAGAGGTTATATGTTCCATTGAGGGATATAAGTCAGAAGGAGAAGAATATGTGAGAGGTTATATATATAACCTCACAAACTCACATGTATTCATCTCGTTCTGGCTTTTATCCCTCAAAGGAACACATAACCTCACAAACTCACTCATATCTTTCTCCTTCTGGCTTTTATTCCTCAATAGAACACATAACCTCACACATATTCTTCTTCTATGGCTTTTATCCTTCAATAGAATATATAACCTCACACATATCCTTCTCGTTCTGGCTTTTATCCCTCAATGGAACATATAACCTCTCACATATTCTTCTCCTTCTGGCTTGTCTCAATGGAACATATAACCTCACAAACTCACACATATTCTTCTCCCCCTGGCTGTTATCCCTCAACCAAGTCACACATATTCGTCTCCTTCTGGCTTGTATTCCTCAAAGAAACATATAACCTCTCACATATTCTTCTCCTTCTGACTTATATCCCTCAATGGAACATATAACCTCTCACATATTCTTCTCCTTCTGGCTTATATTCCTCAATGGAATATATAACCTCTCACATATTCTTCTCCTTCTGGCTTATATTCCTCAATGGAACATATAACCTCTCACATATTCTTCTCCTTCTGGCTTATATTCCTCAATGGAACATAGCACTACAACCACCTCACTCCAAGCATTATTATGTAATTAAACCCTTGTACATACCAGGTTGCTCCTTTGGAACTGTAATTAAACCCTTGTACACACCAGGTTACTCCTTTGGAATTGTAATTAAACCCTTGTACACACCATGTTAGACATCCCAAACTGTAATTAAACCCTTGTACACACCAGGTTACTCCTTTGGAACTGTAATTAAACCCTTATACACACTATGTTAGTCCTTTGGAACTGTAATTAAACCCTTTTAAACACCATTGTAGTCTTTCGGAACTGTAATTAAACCCTTATACACACCATGTTACTCCTTTGGAACTGTAATTAAACCCTTTCAAACACAATGTTAGTCCTTCGGAACTGTAATTAAACCCTTGTACACACTATGTTAGTCCTTTGGAACTGTAATTAAACTCTTTTACACACCATGTTAGTCCTTTGGAACTGTAATTAAACCTTTGTACACTCTACATTAGTCCTTTGGAACTGTAATTAAACCCTTGTACACACCATGTTAGACCTTCAGAACTGTAATTAAACCCTTTCAAACGCCATGTTTGTCCTTCGGAACTGTAATTAAACCCTTTCAAACACAGTGTTAGTCCTTTGGAGCTGTAATTAAACCCTTTCAAACATCATGTTAGTCCTTCGGAACTGTAACTAAACCCTTTCAAACACCATGCTAGTCCTTCGGAACTGTAGTTAAACTCTTTCAAACACTATGTTAGTCCTTCAGAGCTGTAATTAAACCCTTTCAAACATCATGTTAGTCCTTCGGAACTGTAATTAAACCCTTTCAAACACCATGCTAGTCCTTCGGAACTGTAGTTAAACCCTTTCAAACACCATGTTAGTCCTTCGGAACTGTAATTAAACCCTTGTACACACTATGTTACTCCTTCGGAACTGTAATTAAACTCTTGTACACACCAAAAGGGCTTGCATATTGGGCAAACGGCGCTAGACTCATATTTTTATTGTCATCGTCAAGTGCCATGCCGATAAGTGTGGGTCACTCAATGATCAGAGTCATGGATCAGCTCAGTGTTCCTGTCTCGACCATGCCATATGGCCAACTATCCAGGTATTTATTTCTCTGCCTTCCCTTTCTTCTTTTCACCTCGATCTTGCCAGTTGTCACCAAGTTCTCCAATTTATTTCTTCTCATAACGTGACTAAAACATTTTAATTTTCATAGGCAATCATTAATGAGCTGCAGTCCTGCAGTAGTGCAGTGGCTAGTACATTTGCCCACCAACCTGAAAGTCATATTATCAAATCTCCATTGAGGTGGACTTTTTAAAACAAAACTGACCAGACCCCCCAGGTCAGCCAACCTAGAATGGACACCAGGATATGCCCCAGGAAGGTCAAGACAGCCATTATTAGTCTATACTGATATGTGGTTAGCACCTTTTACTCAATAAGTCTCAAAGCAGGTAAAAGAGACTACATTACCAATCAATGAATGTAAGTAGTTTATTAGTAATTATACACACCATACACAAAGATATACCTATTAAAAGCCATTTGTTCTTCAAACACACCAGTGGACAAGTCTGATCGTCTAGACTCAGACCAGGACAACAGACTCCATAATGACATGCATGCACAACTTGTACATACTGTCTACAGCAACATGTACACATCAAGAGTCCTGTATAACAACACTGGCTCTTAAACTTCGTGCGTTGATGACGATAGCAGGTTCAACCCCTACTGTTCAGTTGGACGTAAATGTTGTCTTCTCGTCACTGGCTTGGGGATGTAAATTACAAGTACCTCAGAAGTCGGAGTGGGTTCATCTGATAGCAGGGGGAGCTGAATAAAGAAAGCTAATCCCCACGCAAGAATCAGTCCCATGTACTCCCCAGTAGTAGTCACATGTGTATGGGCTACACTCAAGTTCAAAGAAAATGGACCTGCAACAGATACTGCTCCCACCACTACAACCTACCATCAACACCACACTCCAGACATCTCTGCCACAACCGAAGAAAACTTTGCCTTTGTCAGAGACTACCTCCTTACAACTATCATCATCATCATCATCATCATCATCTGTATCTGGGTGGGGTATTTGTGCACGATAAAGCAGATATGATCAGGGCTCGTTGGGATATTGTGAGCAATGTGGAAGAACAGATACATCATCATGGTCTGGAGAGAATGGTGCATACATCCAGAACAAAATGAAACAAAAAATTTCGTGAAAGTTATTACATCATGAACGTTTGAAAATATGGGCCACAGATACTTGTCTCTGGGTCTTTTTAAGAGGTATAACGCAGTCTTTAACCGGATTCACAACCAACCAATGCAACCATCATCCAACCTTTCCATCAAATCAACCTATCAACCAACACACGTGCCAACCCACCAAACAAAACACCTGCTAACCTATCAACCAACTTACCCAACAACCAAAGCAACCATTAACCAACATACCCAACAACATATGCAACCACCAACTAACCCATCAATAAAATAACTCACCAATCAATGCAGCCACCAACCAACTCATAAACCAACATACACATCACCCAATGCAACCACCAGCCTACACATCTGCCAACCAAACCAACACACACGCTAACCAACCATCAACCAACCCACCTGCCAACCAACCAACCCATCAACCAACACACCTGACAACCAACCCATCAACCAACATAGCTGCCGAACAATTCATCACACAACCCTCAACCAAATAACCCATCAGCCAACCCACCTGCCAACCAACCCATCACACAACCAACAAACCCATCACATAACCCTTAACAAATGAAACCCATCACACAACCCTCAACCAACCAACCCATCACACAACCCTGAACCAACCCATCACACAACCCTCAACCAACCAACCTATCACACAGCCCTCAACCAACCAACCCATCACACAACCCTCAACCAACCAACACACCTGCCAACCAACCCTTCACACAACCCTCAACCTACCAACCCATCAACTAACACATCAACCAACACACACTACGACATTTTGTAAAAGATATGCAACTAACTTAAGTTTACCACTGCTATTTAAATGTCCGTTGCTCGTACCCTTGTGAACATCAAAGCAATCTGCTCTCAAATCACCTGTGGCTGAATTCACACGCAGTACGTGAGGTTTGTGAAATTGCATTCACTACGGCTAAGCCAAGGCACTGTCCTAGAACCTACTACACATAATACGAGTGGGCTTCAAATGAAAACCTGAAAGTGTGATGGAAATTACAATAACCATGCCATTGTCTTGTCACCTGTCAATATTGTTGTTAAGGATGTCAAGAGTGTTAGGCATGTGACATCATGGTGCAGATGAACACAGTGATGTCACAAGGACAGTTTAAAAATGGCCACCCCACTTTTAACATGCACCAAAAAGGAGCAGCGTTGTGTTATCCGTTTTTTTTTAAAAAGGGGTGAAACCTATAAATATTCATCTGCGAATGAAAGTCCAGTACGGTGATGCATGCCCGTCAGTCCAGCAAGTGTATGAGTGGAGTAGGAAGGTCCAGTACGGTGATGCATGCCCGTCAGTCCAGCAAGTGTATGAGTGGAGTAGGAAGTTTTAAAATGGTGTGACTTCTGTGAAGATGTACAGCAGGTGGTGCATGTGTGGTTACACATGCAACCAAGAGAATTATTTTTACACATTTTATCAGCACTGGAGGACTTGCATTAAACGCAGGGGTGACTACATTGAAAAATGATACATTTGTTCTTTACTTTTTTGAGAATATATTCACCAAAAACAACATATTTTCGGTTTTCATTTGAAGATGCCTCATATTTTGAACAGGGTCAAGCTGGAAAGTCAGGCCAATTTTAAGTCCGCTTCGATGCAAATTGGAACATTTGACTACCAGACATGTGTCTACCTACTGCGATACCTTGGCTCTCTAAGGAAACATAAAGCAAGTAACATACACCTATAAGTACCTGGCCAAAGAACTAACTTCCAAACACCACCTCATCATTAACAACAATAACACCAGCTATGAGTCATCCAAGATATTGCTCACACCAAGTGCAGAATTGAAACCATCGTGGATGACATCGTCTGATATATTTGACGGGATAAACTGCAGAAGAGTCAATGTCTCAGCAAATGCTCCTGGTAATGTGTGGCGCTTGCGATAAAATGCTGAAGAAGGTGCACATTCTGATCTGTTCAACACTGCTAGGCTGGCAGAATGGCTGGTAGTATACTTTGCCCTGCCAGGGGAGGGTGTCAGACGTGCAGACTTAGTATCCGATACAACACTGCTAATTGAAACTACACTGTCTCCCCTGCTACACAAGGTAACTTTTGCATGAGCTGTATTCCTATGCTTCTTTGGAGGTACATTTCCCAACTCAGGTTGACTGTGAGAAAACTGTGTGTGGTGGTTTTCTTGTGAATGCACAACACACAACAGGGCAGTATTACACATCAGATTATTTCCACCGGGCACAAGGTCATCGAAATCCTGAGCTTCGCTCTCACTACAACTACAGACCTGGCTGGGAAGCAACTCTGAATGATTACTGCTGATGCTGCAGCTGCGTGAAGAACACGCCGATCGAGTCGGAACGTCAATTTCAAGGAGATCATCTGTCTCTTCAGGCGAGGAACTCATAACATCCTTGGTGACCGTGTGATTGCTAGAAATGTTACTGACATCAGTGCTGCATATCTGCTCTGTTGCAGGGGCAGTGAAACTCTGAGGAAGATGTGGGGAAGCACTCCCTTGTCCAGCCTGGGCAGCGTCTCCCGTTTCAATGCTGGTTTTGTCAGAAACTGTAGGTTTCCTCTGTTTTCTTACATCAATCACCCTTGTTGGCCTTCCTGGGCGTAAAATGATGAACTTGCTAGGACCTGTGGACATTGATAAGATAAAAGTTAGGATCTGAGGACAGCAACAAGTTTTTTTTTTTTTTTAAATGGGTTGGCTCGTTTTGAACATTACACATTACTTCTAATCACTTGACTGATTTTTGCGTGTGGACTAGCTTTCCCTATTACCAGTGTCCCTCGCCGTCAGACAAACCCACTCCGACTTCAGAGGTCAAGTTATGAACCTCAAACCACCAACAATATATCCCGAGGTCAAAGGTTGGAGTTCACATCAAGGTGCATGTTTTCCCCAATGTCTTGGGAAGTGAAGGCGGCGGACATGATACTGACATCACCACCCACCGAGAGCTGATTGGTCTATAAAATGTGTGTCTAGCACCATATGCCCACGGTGCGTTAAGGCATGTAACAGAGTTCTAGACTCACTGGGGTGTTCGGGGTTAAGGATTTCCAGGGGGGAATTAAGATTATTTCAACATCACGTTAATACAAGAACCAATTACTTGATATTGTTTTTCACTCCATACTTTACGGTTCTGTACTTCTTGCCCTTCTGAAATTCATTTTATAATGTAAGTAGACCCGCAAATCACATTATATGTAAACATCTAGACTTGTTCTAGTATTTGTTATTAAATGTAGCTTCCATTTTTACGTATACACTACAAACTGTGTAGGTTACAGTCCTTGCCAGTACAGTCACCACAAACTGTGTAGGTTACAGTCCTTGCCAGTACAGTCACCACAAACTGTGTAGTTACAGTCCTTGCCAGTACAGTCACCACAAACTGTGTAGGTTAGTCCTTGCCAGTGCAGTCACCACAAACTGTGTAGGTTACAGTCCTTGCCAGTACAGTCACCACAAACTGTGTAGGTTACAGTCCTTGCCAGTACAGTCACCACAAACTGTGTAGGTTACAGTCCTTGCCAGTACAGTCACCACAAACTGTGTAGGTTACAGTCCTTGCCAGTGCAGTCACCACAAACTGTGTAGTTTACAGTCCTTGCCAGTACAGTCACCACAAACTGTGTAGGTTACAGTCCTTGCCAGTGCAGTCACCACAAACTGTGTAGGTTACAGTCCTTGCCAGTGCAGTCACCACAAACTGTGTAGGTTACAGTCCTTGCCAGTGCAGTCACCACAAACTGTGTAGGTTACAGTCCTTGCCAGTGCAGTCACCACAAACTGTGTAGGTTAGTCCTTGCCAGTGCAGTCACCACAAACTGTGTAGGTTACAGTCCTTGCCAGTGCAGTCACCACAAACTGTGTAGGTTACAGTCCTTGCCAGTGCAGTCACCACAAACTGTGTAGTTTACAGTCCTTGCCAGTGCAGTCACCACAAACTGTGTAGGTTACAGTCCTTGCCAGTGCAGTCACCACAAACTGTGTAGGTTACAGTCCTTGCCAGTGCAGTCACCACAAACTGTGTAGGTTACAGTCCTTGCCAGTGCAGTCACCACAAACTGTGTAGTTTACAGTCCTTGCCAGTGCAGTCACCACAAACTGTGTAGGTTACAGTCCTTGCCAGTGCAGTCACCACAAACTGTGTAGGTTACAGTCCTTGCCAGTGCAGTCACCACAAACTGTGTAGGTTACAGTCCTTGCCAGTGCAGTCACCACAAACTGTGTAGGTTACAGTCCTTGCCAGTGCAGTCACCACAAACTGTGTAGGTCAGAGTTTTCTTTTCACCCGCAACAGATATCTCCATGATGAAGTGGTTACGTCGTCTGCCTTGTGCTCAAAAAGGCCGTGGGTTTGATTCCAGGCCACATTGTCTGGTTCACAAGTGCAATGATCTCACAGACTTCTGGGTGTGGTCGCAGGGGCTACAGAGCTTGTCCAGTCTGTTACGCTGTCAGCCAGCCACCCTGCGGAAAAAGACTGCGCCATATAGAATAAAACCCTGTACAATGAAGTTGGTTCTGAAATCTGTCCAGTGGAGGTTTAGAATTCTTCTAGGACATTTGTTCTCAAAATTGTCTAATTTTTTTATCTAAAGCTACCGTTGATTTCCAACTCTCACATCCATACGTTAGCACTGGAATCACACAAGAGTTGAAAATTAGTTTCATATGTTTGCTGAGTGTCTTTGACTTCCAGATGTTTGACAGTTTATTGAAGGCACCAGATGCCAGTGCGATTCTAGATAATATTTCAGGCGTTGAGTCCCCTGTAGATGTCATTTTCCTTCCTAGGTATGTGAAGCTGTTGACTTTTTCAAGAACAAGGTTGTTTAACTGTTGGTAAGATCAATAGTTTTTGTTTTTGCAGTGTTAATTTGGAGACCAATTTGTCCTGAAACATTTTGGAGATGGTTTATTTTCTCTTGGGCATCTAGGTGTGTTGAACTTAAAAGCACTATGTCGTCGACAAAGTCCAGGTCTTCTAGAATTTTGTCAACCCAATGGATACCCCTATTTGTGCATTTGCGCATAACCCAATCGATAGCTATTCCAAAGCGCATCGGTGACAAGACACAACCCTGTTTCACTCCTGTTTCCACTGAGAACCAATCAGAGTTGCCTGATTCTGTTCTCACGCAGCAACGTGTCTCCTTGTAGAAAGATTTTATGATGTTGATATATTTGGTAAGGAAACCATAGATGTTAAGTAGATTCCAAAGTGAAGGACGGTAGATACTGTCAAAGGCTTTTTGAAAGTCGACAAAGTTGGTGATTAATTTCGACTGGAATTCTACAGTCTTCAATAGGATCTACAACAGGTAGCAGCGAACCGCCAGACATGGAGAGCCATGACTTCTGCCCTATGCGCTGCCTTAGGCTCAAGAGGAAAGACTAACTAACAATGAAGTTGATCCTTTTGCCTTTTAAACCATTTAAAAAATCCATCACCTTACTGAGGATTTGAACCCAGGTCTCCTGAATGAGAGCCCAAGGTTCTAGCCACTGGGGCCAGATGCTCCTCTTGAAGTGAAATTTCACCAAAGGAGGTTGTGTATTCATTTTCTTGTGTACTATAACAGCAGGTTGTGTGACAGTTTGTTCCATGCTCAGACTTCGTAGACTTAGATGGAAAGGACATGTTAGGAGGATGGATGATGGTAGAATACCAAAGGACATCTTTTCTAGTGAATTACAGATGGGTAAAAGATCTCAGGGTCGGCCTTTACTATGATACAAAGATGTGTGTAAGCGGGACATGATTGATACAGGCATTGATAATGCACATTGGGAGCAAGTTGCAGCTGAACATATTGCATGGAGGGCAAAGATCAGAAATGGAATAAAGAAAAGGAGAAAATGCTTGCAGATAGGTCACACGCTGAGCATGTGAGACGTAAGATGGTGCGTGATAGTGGAAATTACCATATGTTCACATGCATCCATTGTGGAAAAACATTTACAGCGCGGATTGGTTTGATCAGTCACATTCGCTACCACCGTGGGTTGTAGTTATTATGCCTTTTTGAAGCATAATGTAACAATCTATTGTCTGTGAAGACAGCAAGATGCCAATGAATGAATAACAGCATCTACAAAATGAAGATCTTATTTTGTTGTTTTTACATTCGCTCACTAGGAACTCAAGCACAGTCCAATTACGTGCTATTAATTCTAGAGCACTGAACTGATTTTTGCGTGTAGATTAGCTTTCCTTATTACTAGTGTCCCTCGCCATCAGGCAAACCCACTCCGACTTCTGAGGTACTTGCAATTTACATCCCAAGTCAAGGACGAGAAGTTAATATTTCACTCCAACTGACTGATGTAAGGTCTGAACCCACTACCTCAGGATCAGCGCCTCAGAAGTTTAAGAACGACCACTCTTAACCATTCAGCCATGCTTACCACCAAAGATCATTTCTGAGAACTGACCTGACATGATCTCCTCCCCGTACCAATTGCTTGGGGTTAGCGTGGCAAGAGGTGGGAGTGGAGGGGATTCATCCACTGATGCCTCCATGTCAGCGGCCAGCTGCCCAGTAATCTCCTTCTTCCTTCGTTGCTTGTTCCACGGACATAACACGCTGATGGACACCCTCTGCTTGCACAGCGGGCATCTGTTGGACATCTTCACCAGCCATCTATCTACGCAGTAACTATGGTAACCTGTGTAAACATTATTATAATTTCAGAAATTCATAACAATGTAATGTATTCTACAGAGTAATCTATCTATGCAGTAACTATGGTAATCTGTGTGAACAATATTACAGTTTCAGAAATTCAAAACAAAGTTAGTTAGTTATTTAGTTAGTTAGTTAGTTAGTTAGTTAGTTAGTTAGTTAGTTAGTTGTGGTTCCAACTTCACGGTCAATGAATATCATACAAAATGCGCCTCACTGCCCTCACTGCGAAAAGTCGAACAGACAGGAGTCTGGACAAACCAACAGCCCGCACAGGTATTCTATGCATAATGCCGCTGCCAGAATGCCAACACAAAAGTCCGCCATGAAAAATACAGTTCATCATCGATGGAAGCGGCAGTCACTAGAAAACCAGCAGCCACACATTACTGCATAAGGCAACCCAGTTAGTTCAGCGGCTGGCTGGCCGCCATTTTTCTGAACACACAGTTCATAATACATAGAACAGGTTTAAACACAGAAACCACCAACAAATTTATTGCCTGGCATATTTCACTGCATCTCATCAGGTGCATCTCATCTCATCATGTTCCTCTTGTACCTTGCGGTGTTGAGGTGAAGTATAAACTTCGTGAGAGTGCCCGATTATGGGCTTCATATATTGATATTCCCATGGACTGCTATTCCCTCCGTCCAACGTTTACGTGGTCGGCCTCTTCCTCTATTTCCATCTGGTCTGTACATCATTGCTTGTTGTGGTATGCTGTTGACTGGTAACCTACTTGCATGGCCAAACCAATTTGACTTGCTGCTTTCTAATAAAATCTAGTGCTGCTTTAACCCCCACTTTAGTCCTGATTTCTTCATTTCTGATCTTATCTCTTCTTGATACGTTGAGTATTCTTCTCAGGAACCTCATTTCTGTTGTTGTGATTTTTCTTTTCTCTTTTTCTGTCATTGTCCAGGTTTGGCATTGGTGCATCATCAGGTGCATATTACAGGATTATATATCATATGAAGTGAATAAATGAATCTAATTTTGATTGAAATACATAAGACATAAAGTCTTTGATACTGTTTGAATGTGGAATCTTATTTCCCACGTAATTGCAGAATAATTTAAATCTTTCTGTCTGCACAACCTCGGTTTTAGATGCCTAACTGCTATGCCCTTGACATATTTGAGTAATTGTCTATTGCTTATTGAATACAGTATACACCTTTTCTGCTCATTTTCCACACCTCACATCCATACAAAAGCTCAGGTTCTATGTAGCACTTCAACACTCTTTTTCTAATTGCAACCAACATCTTTTTATTGGTCAGTATGTTTTCCATAATGCAAAACTTTGCCATAGTGATTTCTGTTCTAATCTCTTCAAGGCATCAGACGTTATGACTGTTCCGAAATAACTGTACCAAATCATTTGTTTAAGAACATTCCCCTTTACCCGTATATCACATTGCAATATTTTTTTCTTCCTATTGACGACCATAATCTGTGTCTTCTTACAATTCTAGAACACAAACGACAGATGTTTGTGAAACATAACTGCATGAGATTTCAAAATGTCACATGATGATGATCAATGCAGACTTACAATGATTGCAAGGCAGCTGTCGTATAAGGCGCTCTTCGTGAAATTCTTCATGGCAGATGGGGCATCTGTCTTGACTGTCCTCTGTTGTAATAGAGAGAGTACAGACAGGTTGGTATGTGCAACCATACATCTGATGGTACTTACAAATATAGAGAGAGTACAAACAGATTGATATGTGCAACCATAAATCTAATGTTGAGCTGAGTTGAGCTAAGAACCGACATCACTGCACTCAAGATATTCCCATTCAGGCACTGTCCCCTCATTCAACAGCCAGGGAAGAGTCATACTACTAATCATTCCCACCATTATCTGATTGACAGTTCTCCTTGTCTTCCCTCTCAGTTCTGAGATTCTTCCAGAACCCCTACTGATCTCCATTATTATCATTCTTTCCAAATACGGTTCTCAATCTGTTCCCCCTCCTTCTCCACCTGGTCCCACTGGCGCTCGACCACCTCCCTTGTGCATAGGTAATTTACCACCAAGAAGTGCATTCCCTGACAGCCTATCAGCCTGTTCATTCCCCTGCACTTCCACAAGGCCAAGGCAACAAATCCATACAATTCTCACAATCTATGACCTCTGAAGCTTACTAAGCATACTCCTTGAGTCTGTAATGAATACAATGCGTGTTGCAGTGGTCTCCTCTAAACAACAGATGGCACTGTTACTACTTCCATCTCCATTCTCAAGCTAGAGGTCATAGTCTCATATGCCAGGCTCTCAAGCATCGTCCATTAGCCTTCACGATGAAACCTCAACCACTACGTCTGTTTCTCACCACTGATCTATCCGTGTAGATGACTATGTCACCTTGATGTGTGTTACTCTGGATCAGTTGTTGCACCTCAAACTCTATGCGGCCCACTGCCATTCTCTGCACTCACGACCCAGTGTTACTATTACATTGTACCAGTCCATCATGTCTTCCGGAACTTTAAGCCACTCTTTGTAATGATTGATGATCTCTATATCACAAACCTGACGTATAGATATTTCTGCCTGTGCAGGACCTGTCTCATATCAGTCTATGACCCTTGACCAAATCCAAGGCTACATGCAGGGGGTGATCCCTATTCGCAGCAACTCTTATTAAGTACCATTTAGCTTGAAGGACTCTATGCCTCCCGCCACTGTACGTAGTGCCAGGATATGCCTCATGCATATAATTGGTGTGTCCGTTGTGCACCCCAGGATCACCCGCATGGCTGCATTGTGTATGTGCCCAACCTTTCAAGCTGGCTGTCAATCAGCCCCAAACCACACTCAATGACAGAAATTATTAACTGCTGAAAGAGCCTGTAAAGAATCCTCTGCTCTACCCCTGTTGCTGCCATCGCTCTCAATGCATCGAGTCCCTCACCAGCCTTCACCATCAAATCCTCCACATGATCCTGGTTATTAAGGCAAACAAAAATAAGGAAAATGAAATATTCTGGGCATGTAAAAAGACAGTACAGTCTAGAAAAGATAACTGTGGAGAGAAGTGTACCAGGGAGATGGAGAAGATGAAGATCATAACATAGGTGGATTCAAGAAATCATTTACACATGACAGCACTGCAGGCTTACGGTAGAGAGACATCTCGAATGTCTGTTACAGTGGCAAACTTCTGCACAGAACATGCTCACAGACATTTCCTTGGCAGATACTGCAACTGGGGTGTGTAGTATTACTTCTTCACATATACTTGGGCGTGACATAATGAGATGTATTGGCCAGTTCCTCTCCTCAATGCCAAGGAGGAAGCTCGAAGCTCCGACAGTTCTCTATATTCAGCCCAGGCTTTGTGCTATGGAGAGGCATAACTCCATTCCCAACCCTGCAACCATGCTGATGGTCAATAATCCTGCCACAGCAAGGGATTTGAACCCATATCACTTTCATGGTCAGTAGGTGCACCAACCACCATGCTTCTTCTTCTTCTTATTTCGTTCGCTTGAAATATGTCTATAACTGCAATGTTGTCTCTTGTATGAATTGAACTGTCTTTTTCAGTTCACACAGCGGTCCATAGAGTTTATCTTCCACTGTCATCTCACTAGGCCAGAAGGTTTGCCTAGATATGTTATATTTTGGGCAGTCTTGGAGTATGTGCTCTGCTGTCTGCGATGCCAATCCACATGTGCACGTGGCTGTTTCACCAATCTTGAATTTTGTATACATGTGGTTGTGTAATCTATTGTGCCCTGTTCTGAGGCGCAGAATAATGACTTGTTCTGGTCTGTCCATAACTTGGTAGTCATCTTGAGCAGGTTTTGGTGGCTTTCTGACTATTTGATCATTCTTTTCTTTTGGTGGTATGTAACGGGCACATCAGGCTGTTCTTCTTTGACTCCTTCCTTAGCCAATTGATCAGCTCTGTCATTTCCGGGTACTCCACAGTGGGATGGTATCCACTGTATGGTGACCTTATGCTGACTGCTAAGTTCAGAAAGTAGTATTCTTAGTACTGGCAATTTCCCAGACAGGAGCGCCTCGAGTACTGATTTTGCATCTGTCAATAGCACCACAGGTTGTGTACCATTGCTGGTATTTAGTAATTTCTCTGTTGCTATCTTGATTGCCTCAATTTCAGCATCGTAGTTATGGCAGTACTTTCCTGTCGGTACTCTAGCTGTGTCCCTAGTATTATTTGGGTATTTCATGTACACTCCCGCTCCTCCATTTCGAAAAGCATTTTGTGCTGACCCATCTGTGTAGATGTCGAGTGTCCGTTTAAAGTGTCGTCCCTGGAGTGAGGGGAATCAACACCCACATTATATTATAACCCTTTATCATTATCCTAGAGAATCCACTAGTTTCCGTCCACCACACTCCCTCAGTTTATGGATACCTCTTTCTCTCTCTCTATCACTACTGGATCATGCCCTCTCTCATTCTTCCCCAACACAACATAGTCAACAACTCTAGCCTCCTAAAATTAATAACAATTAATTTATTAAAAGAAAAGTGTAATGTATGTGAGAAGTGTATGCGAAGAATGTGTGTCGTATACTATAATGTGTGTAGAATCAGACCAGCAGATTAGGAGCCAAGTCAGATCATCCTAGCAAGGTTACACAACAGCACGTTAGCTCAGTACATAAAGACCTCACCGAGCGATGTGTCTCTCCTGCCAGACGCTGACTTTCTCCTGTAGCTACTTGGTAATCCATATACATGATCATCCGAAATAGATACAGTCTATAGTTCAACACTGATCATGTATCGGACACACACTGTATACTATAAGTCCCTATAGTTCTTATATGTACCAATCTCTGTACTGGGAAATTAGGTATCACTGTTACTGGTAACACACTTGATTCTATCTATTGTCTAGATGGTCACAAACACAATGTCCCTTGTAATATTCCACTGGAATCTACAACTCCATGTGAATGCTACGTTTAGTGTTCCTTTTTAATCTTTAGTGTTCATTTGATATGTGGTGTAAAAACGAACCTCACCCATCCTAGG
Organism: Cepaea nemoralis; assembly: GCA_014155875.1. NCBI lineage: Eukaryota > Metazoa > Mollusca > Gastropoda > Stylommatophora > Helicidae > Cepaea > Cepaea nemoralis. Next base: position 45,346 of record JACEFZ010001870.1, read on the forward strand.
TGAACCTTATCACACAGGAATTGTTTATATGGTTTTGCTCAACTGAGCCATGTTCTGGTGGACCCTCCTGATCATGGGCCCAGCATAAACACTATTGTATAAACGTTCTTCTCTGAAATTATTCCTCTTAGTAAAACATTTACTGTTCATCTTGTGTTCTTCCTAACCGAAGTAGAACTTCATCAAAACCAGTGTAGAGCTTCCTCGTAACTGGCGGGGAACCTGTTAGAGAGATAACACACCTGGTGAGAGCACTAGTCACTGACCCTACTAGCTGAGTGTAGGCCTACGGCCTCGCTCAGATATTTATCAGCAAACTAAACTCTGTCATGGAGCAGAGGAGCTCATCACCTCAGTCCGAATCAGGATAAGACAAGGAAAGACCAATAGACAGAGTGCAGAATCCCAGTAGGCACCCCACTGGAAGATCCTACCATTGGACATTTCCCCTATCTCCCAACCTATCCTCAATCTCTCCAAATATCACCCCACTACACTATTCTCACTAGCAGAGCTAATTACCATATCACCCTAGCTAGTTTTTACAATGCAGCTGCCTACAGTCGCCGACACTCTTTTACTACCTAACCACAACGCAACACACTACGTTACAGTCCTAAACTCTCACCAGTCTATCCTACATTAATTATATCTAAATCCAATCTATGGAGTACCTTATGTAAAACTGCTTTAGTCCTGAATCACATCTACATTTTGCCATGACAGGCACGTGTATATTAAATTAATCCCGAACACGGTAGATGTTTTCCAAATTCAAACAGAGCTAGCAAAACACGTCCGCTTAGGCCAACTCTCTCGTTTACAATCCCTGCACAAAGTTAGGTTTTTCAAACAGTCTTGGATTGTTCTAGTGACGTCCTTTGATGTCAACACAGGTGTCCTCAAGGGCAACTAACTATTTCAGAATTATTCTCTCCCCTGTGTTTCGACCAACTCACGAGTCTTCTCCCTTGTTTCGACAACCAAAACAAGCCAGCGCGTTTCCTGCATTCTCCCGATCGGGCCACAATGCCGACATTTCGTTTGATGTAGGAGAATTCTCAAGGACTCCAGACTGTTTTGTTCTCACCGCCTCCAGTAATAAACAACTTGCAGCTGTGAGTCAGACTGTCTCTGTTATTTGTATCATCTGATTGTTAACTTACAGCGATTCTGCGACAGTAGACTCGGATCCAGAGGTCCTGTGGGAATTCTTCATCAAGGAAGCTGAGAGTGGCTGTTCTGCGCTGCACACTGTTCTGTTCTTCCTTGTCAAATATTCCTCTCATTTTTGTCTGAATTTGTAATGATAGTCTATGCTCAACTTTCCATGGAGTTCGCTCTGGAATAGTTGTTAGGGGGATACCAACTGTGGGCAGATTTGTGGTTTCTCTGCAGAGTTGTTTGGCCTGGTGGATAAAACTACTTCTTTTCAACAGCCCCATAGCTAGGTTTTCAAATCTGTTCTTCATAGGGTGGCCTGGCAAGCTGAGGAACTTTTCTGCTTGTATTAGCGTTTTCGTATCTCTGCGCTCACTCAGTGCTTGTGTCCTCCCCATCTTCTCCATTTCCACTATAGGGGTTGATCTCATCCCTCCTGTGGTGACTCTAAGTGCTTGATTTTGCACTTTGTCCAGCTCTTGTAGTGTGGTTTTTGATGCCGAACACCACGCAGTTGACCCGTATTCCAGGTGTGGTGGTATGCTCTGTTGATAAACTTTGCTAAGTACCGCCATGCTGAAGTTGTCTCATGCTCCTGCCTTTCATCTTTCAATGAATCACAGGCCTTCAACCAACTCATGCCACTTTTTACACTTAATGACTGGGTAGATTCTCCTGCTAAAGTGTTCAACTTTACGAATTCCAATTACATTTATCAGTTTCTCTTATCTTTAGTTTATTGAACAAATGGTATTTCAGCCTGTTATATTCTGTGTGGAGTCTGAAGAATGCGTACCTGATAATTCTGCCATGTCTTGTGTGGATCTCATTATTATTTCGCTGTACAAATTGAATGTCGGCTCCGTGGCGAAGGGGTTACGGACGCAGTTTGTAATCCCACATACCTGCGTTCAAAACACAGCTGCAGGCCATTTAGCAGCAGACCGCCTTGCGTTGATTTTTACAAAATGGTATGGGTGCCGGTCATTCAGAAAGCAATGGCAAACAACTGAATGTAAACTAGCCCAGGAATCACGAACAGCCAAAAAATGCTGGGGTTGACTGCTACCTCCTGTAAAGGATATGCATCTAACTTTTTTAAAACAAATTAAATAGATCAGGTGACTGTACACTCCCCTGTCTAAGACCTTGTATAATGTGTTGAAAAATTCCTAATTAGTTAATTCTTCTGGCTATTGCAGCTCTCAAATTCCTGTATTCGACCACATAAGTGTGCATGATGAGCTGTGATTACTTGTCCGTCAAAGGATCTTCATCACAGGACAAACTTCCTAAATCCCACTGCAAAGAAAACAAACCTCCACGGAAAACTTCAAGACACTGTTATATAAAAATTATAAACAAAACAGAACAAAACAAAACTGACCTCCTTCAACCCTCTGAAATCTCTTGAGTGGAATTCTCTTGACCTCCCATCTTGTCAAGGATCTGCCACAACAACCCCATTTCTGTATGGGATAGAACAGCATGCTCATTAACTATCAGACACAAGTCGTAAAATATGGGGCAACAACAACAGTTGTAAATTATGGGCAGTGACAATAGTCATAAATTAGGGGGCAGTGACAACAGTCGTAAAATATGGGGCAATGATAACAGTCATAAATATGAGGCAATGACAACAGTCGTAAATATGAGGCAATGACAAAAGTCGTAAATATGGGGCAGTGATAACAGTCGTAAAATATGGGGCAGTGATAACAGTCATAAATATGGGGCAGTGACAACAGTCGTAAAATATGGGGCAATGACAAAAGTCGTAAATATGGGGCAATGACAACAGTCGTAAAATATGGGGCAGTGATAACAGTCGTAAATATGGGGCAGTGACAACAGTCGTAAAATATGGGGCAGTGATAACAGTCGTAAATATGGGGCAGTGACAACAGTCGTAAAATATGGGGTAATGACAACAGTCGTAAATATGGGACAATAACAACAGTCATAAAATATGGGGCAGTGACAACAGTCGTAAAATATGGGGCAATGACAATTGTCGTAAAATATGGGGCAATGACAATTGTCATAAATATGGGGCAATGGCAATTGTCGTAAATATGGGGCGTGACAACAGTCGTAAATATGGGGCAATGACAATTGTCGTAAATATGGGGCAATGACAACTGTCGTAAATATGGGGCATGACAACAGTAATAAATATGGGGCAATGACAAAAGTAATAAAATATGGGGCAATGACAACAGTCGTAAATATGAGACAATGACAACAGTCATAAAATATGGGGCAGTGACAACAGTCGTAAAATATGGGGCAATGACAATTGTCGTAAAATATGGGGCAATGACAATTGTCATAAATATGGGGCAATGACAATTGTCGTAAATATGGGGCGTGACAACAGTCGTAAATATAGGGCAATGACAATTGTCGTAAAATATGGGGCAATGACAATTGTCGTAGATATGGGGCAATGACAACAGTCGTAAAATAGGGGGCAATGACAAGTCGTAAAATATGGGGCAATGACAACAGTTGTAAATATGGGGCAGTGACAACAGTCGTAAAATATGGGGCAATGACAATTGTCACAAAATATGGGGCAAAGATAAATGTCGTAAATATGGGGCAATGACAACAGTCGTAAAATATGGGGCAATGACAATTGTCGTAAATATGGGCCAATGACAATTGTCGTAAATATAGGGCAGTGACAACAGTTGTAAAAATGGGCCAATGACAACAGTCGTAAATTATGAGACAATGACAACAATCGTAAAATATGGGGCAATGACAACAATCATACACACACAAAATTCAGTCCAGCACTACTAGAAATAGTGTGTATGGACTATGCTTGAGTTCAAAGCGAGCTAGCGCCCCAAAAAAAATAATAAAAATAAAATATGGGCCAATGACAACATTTGTAAATTATGTGGCAGTGGCAACAGATGTAAAATATGGGGCAAGGACAATGACATCAGTCATAAAAAAATGGCTTTATTGAATCAAATATGCGTTTACAACTAACAAAAGACAATTTTGATGGCAGGGAATGCCAGTGTGTCGTCATTGCCTCCATTTGAAGACTGAGCTCCATGCAGCAGCTTTGTATCTGGATAGGATATGATTTAAACCTGCGGATAAAAGGGATGCTTCAGGTGTCATCAGACTGAGACACGCAATCCAGAAAAAAAGGTTATTCTGAGCTTTTTATTTCTGGGCTCATCTTGCGATCAAGAAATGTAACTTAAAGTAGTTATATTTGTTATCTGTATGCCTTTACTTTTTTGTCTGCTGATGAAGGCTTTGTTGCTGCAATTTTCCTCTATTAATTGTCATTTTATTCTTGTAAAGCTGCCTGTTAACCACTTTCAATTTACTTAGAAATAATGAATTTCCTGCAGATACGTAGAAATATGGAACTTCCTGTAGGTACCTAGAGATATGGCACTTCCTGTGGATACCTAGAAATATGGCACTTCCTGTGGATACCTAGAAATATGGCACTTCCTGTAGGTACCTAGAGATATGGCACTTCCTGTGGATACCTAGAAATATGGCACTTCCTGTAGGTACCTAGAGATATGGCACTTCCTGTGGATACCTAGAAATATGGCACTTCCTGTAGGTACCTAGAGATATGGCACTTCCTGTGGATACCTAAAAATATGGCACTTCCTGTAGGTACCTAGAGATATGGCACTTCCTGTGGATACCTAGAAATATGGCACTTCCTGTAGGTACCTAGAGATATGGCACTTTCTGTGGATACCTAGAGATATGGCACGATATGGCACTTCCTGTAGGTACCTAGAGATATGGCACTTCCTGTGGATACCTAGAAATATGGCACTTCCTGTGGATACCTAGAAATATGGCACTTCCTGTGGATACCTAGATATATGAAATTCTGTAGACACCCAGAAATATGGCTCTTCCTGTGGGTACCTAGAAATATGGCACTTCTTGCAGATATTGTACCTAGAAATTTGATATTTCCTACAGATACCTAGAAATATGGAACTTCCTGTTGGTACCCAGAAATATGGCACACCCTGTGTTTCACAGAAATATAGCATTTTCTTTGCCAATCTAGAAATGAATCCATTTCTTGAGAATTCTCAGAAACATGATGTCCTCTAAATACCTAGAAATATGGTGCTTCCTGTGGGCACCTATAATATGGCACTTCCCGCGGATACCTAGAAATTGGCATTGTCTCTAAATCAATATAAACGTGGCATTTCATGTGGGTGCCTAGAAAAATAGTACCTCATGTAATTGCCTAGAATTAGAGCACATTGTGTCATGTGTGATTGGTTATTCTTCATATGTACCAAGTGTGCCATTTTGTGATTGGCTGTTCCTTGTGTGTGCCAGTCATGTCAAGTGTGATTGACTGTTCCTCATGTGTACCAACCATGCAATTTTCTGATTGGCTGTTCCTTATGTATGCCAGTCATGTCGTGTGTGATTGGCTATTCACAGATAGGGAGCCACATGGTCAGACACTGAGAACTGGGCTATGTAAAGAAGAAAACAAGAAGATGCTCACCACAGACAGGGCAATGAGGCTGCTGATGACAACACAGGCCCAGATGTAAATGCAAATGTGGAAATAGTGTTCGCCAAAAGAGTCCTCGTCTTTGCCGTCATCACTGATGCTGATTTTGTTCCCCTGGTTGTTGTTCTGTCCCAGTACAGGAGGATGTACTGTCGTGTGCGTTAGTATTGTCAGGAAATGAGAACTGCAATAAGTTGAGAATTCGGCATCAGAAGTTTATACAACTAGCCAAAAATGATTTTTTGAGGCTTGCTTTGAACTCAAGCGTAGTCTATATATACGTGCTACTAATTCTAGCGCACTGGACTGATGTTTGTGTGTGTGGATTAGCCTTCCCTATTACCAGTATCCCTCGTCAACAGGCGAAGCCACTCTGACTTCTGATGTACTTGTAATTCTTCTTCTTCTTCTGCGTTCATCTGGAGTTTTTTTTTCTTTTTCGGACGTGATTGCATTGTGCCTGTTTACAGCAGAGCTGTGTTCTTGCGCTGTTAGGCTGACACATCTGACTTCTGCAGGCATTTGTTGACCGAGTTAACCTTCCCCGGGGGTACTTGTAATTTACGTCACCAAGTCAAGGACGAGAAGTCAACATTTTAGTCCACCTGCAGGTGTAAGGGTTGAACCCGCTACCTGTGTATCAGCACATCAGATGTGTAAGAACGGCGCTCTTATCTATTCAGCCACGCTCACACACCCCCCCCCCCCCCCCACACACACACACAAAAGAGTAAAAAGAAGTGTTTGAGATGCGGTGTCTGGCACAGTGAAACACTTGATGGATAGCCTACATGGGCTATGTTTGCTTCAGCTTAGTACAAAATGATGTACAGAATGCGTTATGGGTTAATTTGCTTCAGCTTACTCCCCAGTGATTTAAAGCATGCATTATGGGTTAATTTCATTTTTTAAATACAGGGCGTATTTTTAATGACCTTGCAGTGTTTGAAAATATTGCCAGTCCAAGTTTTGTAAATTCATGCAACACAATAAATACAAAACTTAGACCGGCAATATTTTCAAACACTGCACAGTCATTAAAAATACACGCTGTGTATATGTTTGCGTGTGTGTTAACAACACTGACAGGAAACTGTCCTGGTGTGGTGAGCGTGGTTGGAAGGTTCGACGCCTGTCAGGCGAGGGACAGATTGGCCGCCTGTTTCTCCCTGCACCCAGATACACAAACTGTGCTGGTCCTATCACATCACAGACTCATCGCAGGAAACTGCTTCAGAAATGTTTTACAATAAAAATATTGATTTATTTGGTTGTTCGGGATTTGAGGTTTGTAAAGATTGAGCACAACCCACTACTGGCAACACTGATCGTATTCCGGTACAAATCTACGGCCTTGTCCACGTCAGATTGGAAGCACTAGATTCATGTTTCGCTCTCATTTGAGCGTGTCAGTAGTGCATATCCCTGACTGGACCCAGGATTGAACTCCGGATCACTGGCATGTATAACCACTAGACCAAACGGCTCATGCTGGACGCGACCAAATTATCACACTAGAATATCACAACGTCACCCAGCGTAGGCTACAGCTCAAAGTTGTGCCCAATCGCCACGACTGACATCCGTCAATCAATGTGGCCCAGAATGATCAGGTCTTCTCGATCTCGCAAAGGACACCAGGCCGCCTAAAGTTCAGCGAGCAATAAACAAATTGATTTATTTGGTTGCTTTGGGATTTGAGATATTTAAAGATTGAGCACAACCCACTACTGGCAACGCTGATCGTATTCCGATAATATAACAATATATATATAACAATAAAAATATTGTTGCATGGGAGCCACTGAGTATGGCAGCTAGATGCTGGCCTGCCTGTCTGGTGCTCAACGTTATGAGGTGGCTAGATGCTGGCCTGCCTGGTGCTCAACGTTATGAGGTGGCTAGATGCTGGCCCTGTCTGGTGCTCAACGTTATGAGGTGGCTGGCCTGTCTGGTGCTCAACGTTATGAGGTGGCTAGATGCTGGCCTGCCTGTCTGGTGCTCAACGTTATGAGGTGGCTAGATGCTGGCCTGCCTGCCTGGTGCTCAACGTTATGAGGTGGCTAGATGCTGGCCTGTCTGGTGCTCAACGTTATGAGTTGGCTAGATGCTGGCCTGTCTGGTGCTCAACGTTATGAGTTGGCTAGATGCTGGCCTGTCTGGTGCTCAACGTTATGAGGTGGCTAGATGCTGGCCTGCCTGCTGGTGCTCAACGTTATGAGTTGGCTAGATGCTGGCCTGCCTGGTGCTCAATGTTATGAGGTGGCTAGATGCTGGCCTGCCTGTCTGGTGCTCAACGTTATGAGGTGGCTAGATGCTGGCCTGCCTGGTGCTCAACGTTATGAGGTGGTTAGATGCTGGCCTGCCTGTCTGGTGCTCAACGTTATGAGGTGGCTAGATGCTGGCCTGCCTGGTGCTCAACGTTATGAGGTGGCTAGATGCTGGCCTGCCTGTCTGGTGCTCAACGTTATGAGGTGGTTAGATGCTGGCCTGCCTGTCTGGTGCTCAACGTTATGAGGTGGCTAGATGCTGGCCTGCCTGTCTGGTGCTCAACGTTATGAGGTGGCTAGATGCTGGCCTGCCTGTCTGGTGCTCAACGTTATGAGGTGGTTAGATGCTGGCCTGCCTGTCTGGTGCTCAACGTTATGAGGTGGCTAGATGCTGGCCTGCCTGTCTGGTGCTCAACGTTATGAGGTGGCTAGATGCTGGCCTGCCTGGTGCTCAACGTTATGAGGTGGCTAGATGCTGGCCTGCCTGCCTGGTGCTCAACGTATGAGGTGGCTAGATGCTGGCCTGCCTGGTGCTCAACGTTATGAGGTGGCTAGATGCTGCTGCCTGCCTGGTGCTCAATGTTATGAGGTGGCTAGATGCTGGCCTGTCTGCCTGGTGCTCAATGTTATGAGGTGGCTAGATGCTGGCCTGCCTGGTGCTCAACGTTATGAGGTGGCTAGATGCTGGCCTGCCTGGTGCTCAACGTTATGAGGTGGCTAGATGCTGGCCTGCCTGGTGCTCAACGTTAGGAGGTGGCTAGATGCTGGCCTGCCTGGTGCTCAACGTTATGAGGTGGTTAGATGCTGGCCTGCCTGCCTGATGCTCAACGTTATGAGGTGGCTAGATGCTGGCCTGCCTGCCTGATGCTCAACGTTATGAGGTGGTTAGATGCTGGCCTGCCTGGTGCTCAACGTTATGAGGTGGCTAGATGCTGGCCTGCCTGGTGCTCAACGTTATGAGGTGGCTAGATGCTGGCCTGCCTGCCTGGTGCTCAACGTTATGAGGTGGCTAGATGCTGGCCTGCCTGGTGCTCAACGTTATGAGGTGGCTAGATGCTGGCCTGCCTGCCTGGTGCTCAATGTTATGAGGTGGCTAGATGCTGGCCTGTCTGCCTGGTGCTCAATGTTATGAGGTGGCTAGATGCTGGCCTGCCTGGTGCTCAACGTTATGAGGTGGCTAGATGCTGGCCTGCCTGGTGCTCAACGTTATGAGGTGGCTAGATGCTGGCCTGCCTGGTGCTCAACGTTATGAGGTGGTTAGATGCTGGCCTGCCTGCCTGATGCTCAACGTTATGAGGTGGCTAGATGCTGGGCCTGCCTGCCTGATGCTCAACGTTATGAGGTGGTTAGATGCTGGCCTGCCTGGTGCTCAACGTTATGAGGTGGCTAGATGCTGGCCTGCCTGCCTGATGCTCAACGTTATGAGGTGGTTAGATGCTGGCCTGCCTGGTGCTCAACGTTATGAGGTGGCTAGATGCTGGCCTGCCTGGTGCTCAACGTTATGAGGTGGCTAGATGCTGGCCTGCCTGGTGCTCAACGTTATGAGGTGGCTAGATGCTGGCCTGCCTGGTGCTCAACGTTATGAGGTGGTTAGATGCTGGCCTGCCTGCCTGATGCTCAACGTTATGAGGTGGCTAGATGCTGGCCTGCCTGCCTGATGCTCAACATTATGAGGTGGTTAGATGCTGGCCTGCCTGGTGCTCAACGTTATGAGGTGGCTAGATGCTGGCCTGCCTGGTGCTCAATGTTATGAGGTGGCTAGATGCTGGCCTGCCTGGTGCTCAACGTTATGAGGTGGCTAGATGCTGGCCTGCCTGGTGCTCAACGTTATGAGGTGGCTAGATGCTGGCCTGCCTGCCTGATGCTCAACGTTATGAGGTGGTTAGATGCTGGTCTGCCTGGTGCTCAACGTTATGAGGTGGCTAGATGCTGGCCTGCCTGGTGCTCAATGTTATGAGGTGGCTAGATGCTGGCCTGCCTGCCTGGTGCTCAACGTTATGAGGTGGCTAGATGCTGGCCTGCCTGCCTGGTGCTCAACGTTATGAGGTGGCTAGATGCTGGCCTGCCTGCCTGGTGCTCAACGTTATGAGGTGGCTAGATGCTGGCCTGCCTGCCTGGTGCTCAATGTTATGAGGTGGCTAGATGCTGGCCTGTCTGCCTGGTGCTCAATGTTATGAGGTGGCTAGATGCTGGCCTGCCTGGTGCTCAATGTTATGAGGTGGCTAGATGCTGGCCTGCCTGGTGCTCAATGTTATGAGGTGGCTAGATGCTGGCCTGTCTGCCTGGTGCTCAATGTTATGAGGTGGCTAGATGCTGGCCTGCCTGGTGCTCAATGTTATGAGGTGGCTAGATGCTGGCCTGCCTGCCTGGTGCTCAACGTTATGAGGTGGCTAGATGCTGGCCTGCCTGCCTGGTGCTCAACGTTATGAGGTGGCTAGATGCTGGCCTGCCTGCCTGGTGCTCAACGTTATGAGGTGGCTAGATGCTGGCCTGCCTGCCTGGTGCTCAATGTTATGAGGTGGCTAGATGCTGGCCTGTCTGCCTGGTGCTCAATGTTATGAGGTGGCTAGATGCTGGCCTGCCTGGTGCTCAACGTTATGAGGTGGCTAGATGCTGGCCTGCCTGGTGCTCAACGTTATGAGGTGGCTAGATGCTGGCCTGCCTGGTGCTCAACGTTATGAGGTGGCTAGATGCTGGCCTGCCTGGTGCTCAATGTTATGAGGTGGCTAGATGCTGGCCTGCCTGGTGCTCAATGTTATGAGGTGGCTAGATGCTGGCCTGCCTGGTGCTCAATGTTATGAGGTGGCTAGATGCTGGCCTGCCTGGTGCTCAACGTTATGAGGTGGCTAGATGCTGGCCTGCCTGGTGCTCAATGTTATGAGGTGGCTAGATGCTGGCCTGCCTGGTGCTCAATGTTATGAGGTGGTTAGATGCTGGCCTGCCTGGTGCTCAATGTTATGAGGTGGCTAGATGCTGGCCTGCCTGGTGCTCAATGTTATGAGGTGGCTAGATGCTGGCCTGCCTGGTGCTCAATGTTATGAGGTGGCTAGATGCTGGCCTGCCTGGTGCTCAACGTTATGAGGTGGTTAGATGCTGGCCTGCCTGATGCTCAACGTTATGAGGTGGCTAGATGCTGGCCTGCCTGCCTGATGCTCAACGTTATGAGGTGGTTAGATGCTGGCCTGCCTGGTGCTCAACGTTATGAGGTGGCTAGATGCTGGCCTGCCTGCCTGATGCTCAACGTTATGAGGTGGTTAGATGCTGGCCTGCCTGGTGCTCAACGTTATGAGGTGGCTAGATGCTGGCCTGCCTGGTGCTCAACGTTATGAGGTGGCTAGATGCTGGCCTGCCTGGTGCTCAACGTTATGAGGTGGCTAGATGCTGGCCTGCCTGATGCTCAACGTTATGAGGTGGCTAGATGCTGGCCTGCCTGCCTGATGCTCAACATTATGAGGTGGTTAGATGCTGGCCTGCCTGGTGCTCAACATTATGAGGTGGTTAGATGCTGGCCTGCCTGGTGCTCAACGTTATGAGGTGGCTAGATGCTGGCCTGCCTGGTGCTCAACGTTATGAGGTGGTTAGATGCTGGCCTGCCTGGTGCTCAATGTTATGAGGTGGCTAGATGCTGGCCTGCCTGGTGCTCAACGTTATGAGGTGGCTAGATGCTGGCCTGCCTGCCTGGTGCTCAACATTATGAGGTGGCTAGATGCTGGCCTGCCTGGTGCTCAACGTTATGAGGTGGTTAGATGCTGGCCTGCCTGGTGCTCAATGTTATGAGGTGGTTAGATGCTGGCCTGCCTGGTGCTCAACGTTATGAGGTGGTTAGATGCTGGCCTGCCTGCCTGGTGCTCAATGTTATGAGGTGGCTAGATGCTGGCCTGCCTGGTGCTCAACGTTATGAGGTGGCTAGATGCTGGCCTGCCTGGTGCTCAATGTTATGAGGTGGCTAGATGCTGGCCTGTCTGCCTGGTGCTCAATGTTATGAGGTGGCTAGATGCTGGCCTGCATGGTGCTCAACGTTATGAGGTGGCTAGATGCTGGCCTGCCTGGTGCTCAACGTTATGAGGTGGCTAGATGCTGGCCTGCCTGGTGCTCAACGTTATGAGGTGGTTAGATGCTGGCCTGCCTGCCTGATGCTCAACGTTATGAGGTGGCTAGATGCTGGCCTGCCTGCCTGATGCTCAACGTTATGAGGTGGTTAGATGCTGGCCTGCCTGGTGCTCAACGTTATGAGTTGGCTAGATGCTGGCCTGCCTGCCTGATGCTCAACGTTATGAGGTGGTTAGATGCTGGCCTGCCTGGTGCTCAACGTTATGAGGTGGCTAGATGCTGGCCTGCCTGGTGCTCAACGTTATGAGGTGGTTAGATGCTGGCCTGCCTGCCTGGTGCTCAATGTTATGAGGTGGCTAGATGCTGGCCTGCCTGCCTGATGCTCAACGTTATGAGGTGGCTAGATGCTGGCCTGCCTGGTGCTCAACGTTATGAGGTGGCTAGATGCTGGCCTGCCTGGTGCTCAACGTTATGAGGTGGCTAGATGCTGGCCTGCCCTGCCTGGTGCTCAATGTTATGAGGTGGTTAGATGCTGGCCTGCCTGCCTGGTGCTCAATGTTATGAGGTGGCTAGATGCTGGCCTGTCTGCCTGGTGCTCAACGTTATGAGGTGGCTAGATGCTGGCCTGTCTGGTGCTCAACGTTATGAGTTGGCTAGATGCTGGCCTGCCTGGTGCTCAATGTTATGAGGTGGCTAGATGCTGGCCTGCCTGGTGCTCAACGTTATGAGGTGGTTAGATGCTGGCCTGCCTGCCTGATGCTCAACGTTATGAGGTGGCTAGATGCTGGCCTGCCTGCCTGATGCTCAACGTTATGAGGTGGTTAGATGCTGGCCTGCCTGGTGCTCAACGTTATGAGGTGGCTAGATGCTGGCCTGCCTGCCTGATGCTCAACGTTATGAGGTGGTTAGATGCTGGCCTGCCTGGTGCTCAACGTTATGAGGTGGCTAGATGCTGGCCTGCCTGGTGCTCAACGTTATGGGGTGGCTAGATGCTGGCCTGCCTGGTGCTCAACGTTATGAGGTGGCTAGATGCTGGCCTGCCTGGTGCTCAACGTTATGAGGTGGTTAGATGCTGGCCTGCCTGCCTGATGCTCAACGTTATGAGGTGGCTAGATGCTGGCCTGCCTGCCTGATGCTCAACATTATGAGGTGGTTAGATGCTGGCCTGCCTGGTGCTCAACGTTATGAGGTGGCTAGATGCTGGCCTGCCTGGTGCTCAACGTTATGAGGTGGTTAGATGCTGGCCTGCCTGGTGCTCAATGTTATGAGGTGGCTAGATGCTGGCCTGCCTGGTGCTCAACGTTATGAGGTGGTTAGATGCTGGCCTGCCTGCCTGGTGCTCAATGTTATGAGGTGGCTAGATGCTGGCCTGCCTGGTGCTCAACGTTATGAGGTGGCTAGATGCTGGCCTGCCTGGTGCTCAATGTTATGAGGTGGCTAGATGCTGGCCTGCCTGGTGCTCAACGTTATGAGGTGGCTAGATGCTGGCCTGCCTGGTGCTCAACGTTATGAGGTGGCTAGATGCTGGCCTGCCTGCCTGATGCTCAACGTTATGAGGTGGTTAGATGCTGGCCTGCCTGGTGCTCAACGTTATGAGGTGGCTAGATGCTGCCTGCCTGGTGCTCAATGTTATGAGGTGGCTAGATGCTGGCCTGCCTGGTGCTCAATGTTATGAGGTGGCTAGATGCTGGCCTGCCTGGTGCTCAATGTTATGAGGTGGCTAGATGCTGGCCTGCCTGCCTGGTGCTCAATGTTATGAGGTGGTTAGATGCTGGCCTGCCTGCCTGATGCTCAACGTTATGAGGTAGCTAGATGCTGGCCTGCCTGGTGCTCAACGTTATGAGGTGGCTAGATGCTGGCCTGCCTGGTGCTCAACGTTATGAGGTGGCTAGATGCTGGCCTGCCTGCCTGGTGCTCAATGTTATGAGGTGGTTAGATGCTGGCCTGCCTGGTGCTCAATGTTATGAGGTGGCTAGATGCTGGCCTGCCTGCCTGGTGCTCAATATTATGAGGTGGTTAGATGCTGGCCTGCCTGGTGCTCAATGTTATGAGGTGGCTAGATGCTGGCCTGCCTGCCTGATGCTCAATGTTATGAGGTGGCTAGATGCTGGCCTGCCTGCCTGGTGCTCAACGTTATGAAGTGGCTAGATGCTGGCCTGCCTGCCTGGTGCTCAATGTTATGAGGTGGTTAGATGCTGGCCTGCCTGGTGCTCAACGTTATGAGGTGGCTAGATGCTGGCCTGCCTGCCTGGTGCTCAATGTTATGAAGTGGCTAGATGCTGGCCTGCCTGCCTGATGCTCAACGTTAGGAATTTGCAACACTGCTGATTTGTCAAACTGACATGGATTGCCAGGTCAACCCAGGCAAGACTGACTACCAGAAATGCCATGGGAAGTAAAATGCAGCAGGCATGAAATTAACACACCGCCCTTGGAGTGCTGACATGTCTATAAATATGTGTCTGGCACCATATACCACATACACTTGAAAGTGTGTAAACAGGTTCCCTTACATACATACATACATACATACATACTAGACAGGGTGTTTGTAAAGTCTCACTACATTTTGTATGTAGAACAAATTTGAAAAATGAAGTGCATGGCGAATCAAATAATGTGCTTAAAATATTCATTAAATTAGTTACAATAGTCACTGCTATGGTCTAACGCTGTTTTGGGGAAGCTGGAATGTACCAGTGAAGTATTCATTATAACAGGCGTTGGAATGTCCACCACGGGCTTCAAGACATGACTGTACACGTCTCTTCATATTGTTAAATACCTTTTGCAACGTGTCTGTTGTTATTTCCATGTGTATCGATAGCCATTTTGAAACCCTAATAAACCCCAAAAATTCTTTCTTCCGTTGATAACACCATTCTGTTTGGAGTGCAAAGAATTACTCCAGCAAACAGCATTCGAAGCATATTGCTACACGATGGACTGTGGAGCACATTTTTTTAATGTTGTCATGTACTTCATTTTTCAAATTTATTCTACAGACAAAGTGTAGAGAGACTTTACAAACACCCTGAACATACCATGTAGCTTTTAGGGAAAACCTAATTCCTTTAAACACACTGAAAGATATATTGTGGGTTGCAGGAAAATGATGCGGTAATTGTTGCTAACAAGGTTGCATGATAGGACGTTGTTTGTTTACAAAAAAGAAATTATTTTAACAATAAGTAGGTCAAAGTGCTGGTATTTCATTGATTCTCTGTATTACAGCCAGGAAAAGGTTTAACTTATTTTTTTTGGTGTTCTCAATAAGTAGGTCACAGTGTTGGTATTTCATGGATTTGTCTAAATTAGTATTAAGGCCAGGAGAAGGTTTAACGTATATTTTTTGTGTGTTTCTCTGGATAATAAATGTTTCAGGTAGTGTAGATTCAGCAGTTTCTCAAGTCAATACATGACAGCTGCTGCCATTAGGGCATGAAGTCTTAAACATTTGTAAAAAGTTAAAAACATATCCTTTACAGGACGCCACAGTCAACCCCAGCATTTTTTTTTGGCTGTTGTGATTTTTTGGCAAGTTTACGTTCAGTAGTTTGTCATTGCTTTCTTAACAACTGGCAATCATACTTTTGTATGGAAACCAACGCAAGGCGGTCTGCTTCCAAATTGCCTGTAGCTGTGTTTCTAACACGGCATGCAAGATTGTCTGATTATATTCGTAACCCCTTCATCACAGAGCCGACATGAAGTATTAGATCTTCTTATCATGACACTATGAGGTAGGGTGACAAGTCCCGTTCCTCATCATCTTCCCTTCTCAGACAAGGACTAGACAATCGTGAAAAATGTCATTGCCCTTGAAAGTTAGAAAGAGAGTTCTTGCATATTACAGAGAACCAATTTTAACATACGGCTGCAAATCATGGACAATTAGTAAACAAGAGAAAAGATCCCTGGAAGCCTTGGAGATATAGTTTTATAGAAGAACGCTGAACATTAATTGGACAGCCAAAATGAGCAATCTGGACAACTTATCACAAACATCAGAAAGAGGAAGTCATCGTTTTTTTTTGGCCACGTTATGAGAAGACAAAATGTGGAACATGTAGTGACAACAGAAAAGATTTCAGAAAGAGAGATAGAGGAAGACAGTTGGAGATTATTCTTGACAGTCTTGTTGTATCAAGGCATGGAAGGGAGTCAACACACCAATTTATTATTATTTTTGTTTATTTTGTGTGCTCCCTCGCTTTGAATTTAAGCATAGTCCATAGAAACTACTTCTAGCAGCTGCTGGACTGAATTTTACGTGTGAATTAGCATTCCATATTAACAGTCTCCAGATCTTTTTTCCCTATACAGTGAAATATTTTCAGAAATGTAGAAGATATAAATGGAATCAGCATTGGAGGATGAAACATCAATAACATTAGATATGCAGATGATACAGTATTGATTGCAGACAATGCACAAGATCTACAACAATTAGTAGACACAGTTGTTGTACACAGTGAGCAACTGGGGTTGGAATTGTAAGAAGACACAGGTTATGGTCGTCACTAGGAAGAACGAAGTACCACAATGTAATATACAAGTAACTGGGAATATTCTTCAACAAGTGAATCGGTACAATTATCTCGGAAGTCATAACATCTGATGGGAGATGCCTTGAAGAGATTAGAACAAGAACTGCCATGGCGAAAGTAGCCTTTAGCAAGATGAAAAACATTCTGACCAATAAAAAGATGTCAATTGAAACGAGAAAAAGAGTGTTGAGGGGATACATAGAGCCTGTTCTTTTGTATGGATGCGAAACTTGGACAATGTACAGTCAAGCTGAAAAACATCTGATAGCTGCAGAAATGTGGTTTCTGAGGAAAATGCAAAGAATACCATGGACAGACAGAAAAACCAATGACCAAGTACTACAGGAGACAAATGAAAATCGTAAACTGATTAGAGAAATTAGACGTAGACAGTCAAAATTTTTTGGACATGTTATGAGAAGAAATGGATTGGAGAACTTAGTGACAACTGGCAAGATCGAAGGGAACAGACCAAGAGGAAGACCAAGAGGAAAATACCTGGATGGCTTGGCCACATGGCATGGACGAGACAGGAACACTGAGCTGATCCACGACGCTAGTGAGCGAGTGAAATGGCGAGTCATGACCGCCCACGCTTTCCGGCATGGCACATGATTGATTGATTGATTAACAGTATCCCTCGCCATCAGGCGAACCTACTCTGACTTCAGAGGTACTTGTAATTAACGTCCCCAAGTCAAGGACAATAGGTCAACATTTTAGTCCAACTGTCCAGTGTAGGGGTTGAACCCCTTAACTCGACATCAGCACACCGGATGTTTAAGAACACACATTCTTATCCAGTCGGCCATGCTGAACGCCAACACATGAATTGATCCATGCCAACAGAGATAGCAATTTGTGGAGAGGCATGATCACCCATGCCAGCAGCAAGGCCCCGGATGATGATGATGATGATGATGATGATGATGGATGATGATGATGATGATGATGACACATTTCACGAGACTGGGTAAACCCTAGAGCTGGGCGTGCTGGTATATGAAAATAATTGTACTTGCGCTAAGGACTAAAGCTGGACCACTGTTGAGACAAGTCAAGAGCAGACATCACAGAACATGAGACATTCCCATACGCACTGTGTCCACATCTTCAACAACCAGTGAAGAGTCCCAATACTAATGGTAGCAGCTGCAATCTGGTAATGTCTCCATCTGGCTTTGTCCTCAGAGTACTGAGTGTCCTGGAACACTGCCTGGCCAGCAACTGCACTAATCACTATACCTTTGATGTTCATTACCAGGGGAAGTGTCGCTTTAAAATAAAGTAGCTAGACTTCATTGCACCAGGTTGTTTATCCCATATGGCTCAGTACCTTTATGCAGCGTGGAAAGCGTCGCACAAAGCACGAACTCCGTAGCTCCAGCTATGGCCCTCAGGAGTCTCTGAAAATAACTTGTGAACCGTAGGATTCGGCCTGGAATCGAACCCACAACCTTCAGAGCCCAAGTCAGATGGCTTGACCACTTCACCACGGCTAATGAGACAAATTAAGAGGCTATATGTAACCTCCCAGAAATAATGTGTCAGACAAATTAAGAGGCTAATGACACTAGAACATTATATACAACAATAAGAAAGAGGCAAACAGCTTTTTTTTTTTTTTTTTGGTTAAATGATGAGAAGAGAAGCATTGGAAAATATCGTGACAACTGGAAAGACAGAGGGGAAGAGAGGCAGACCAAGAGAAATTATGCTGGATGGATTGAGAGGGTGGCATGGAGGAATATCAACAGCTGAGGTGATCCAAAGACTGAGATCTGTGGAGAGTCATGAATGCCTATGCCAGTTGATATGGCACTTGATGATGATGATGATGATGGTCTTCTGAGCCTGACTTCTGGTCCAATATGGTGGATAGGCGGTTGAGCTGTTAAGGCCTCAGGAGTGTTTTTGCTTCTGGCTTACGCATTTTCCTCACCTTGGACTGGTAGTACATGGTTCCGTCGCCATGCTACTGAGTGTTTGAAGCAACACTGTCAGCTTTGGATTTTGTGTGGAGTGCTTTTACATCTGTCCGTGGTTGTTTGTTCTGTGAACTGCTTGTCCAGAAAATGGCGGTGGCCGGTTGCTGAACTAGCTAGTTTTGCATTATGCAGTAATGTATGTGTAGCTGCTGTATTTCTAGTGACTGCCGCTTCCATCAAACTGTAAATTTGTTGGCGGACTTGTATTGGCATTCTGGCAGTAGCCTTGTCTATGTATTTGCCTGTGCGAGCTGTTGGGTTGTTGGTACTGCTGTCTGTTCCACTCTTCACATGGGGCAGTGAGGGGCATTTTGTGTAATATTCATGGCACCGGAACGGAGCATTATGGTGGTAACCCTTTGCCGTGAAGTTGAAACCATGGCTAACTACTAATTAATCTTTGGAGCCTGAGGCAGACATCATAACCTCTCAGTTACCTCTAATGTACATTCACACAGGACACAATTGGTCCACAAGAAGAATAGCCAATCACAAATGACATGACTAGTACACATAAAGAACAGCGAATCCCACATGACAAGTTGATTATTACATATGAAATATAGCCAATCAAACATGACATGCTAATTGGTACACCTGAAGAATAGCCAATGACACATGACACATTAACTGGTACACCTGAAGAATAGCCACTCACAGACAGCATGTTACTTGAGGCAGAAAGAACTAGCTGTTAAGTTTGATACATTGGCGTTCAGACTGTTCGAACCTTGAAAAGGTCATGCAACTCTCAGAGAGATTTGTGTATAGTTATCTCCAAGAGGTCAGCAAAGCCAAATGGATAAGAGTGCTTGTTCTTAAACACCTGGTGTGCTGATGCTGAGGTAGCGGGTTCAACACCTACACCGGTCAGCTGGACTAAAATGTTGACTTCTCATCCTTGACTTGGAAATGTCAATTACATATACCTCTATCAGAGTGGGTTTATCTGATGACAATGGACACTGGTAAAAAGGAAAGCTAATCCACACACAAAATTCAGTATGGACTATATTGACTTCAAAACAAGTGAACAAACAAAATAAAAACAGACCACAGTACCATCTCAATAGGAACTGTACTACAGAACTCCCCTGCCTCTCTCCAAGCTCATAAACCAACAGAGTGTACAATTTGGGAATTCATATCCATGCAGATTCATATTTGGCTGTAACCTAGGTAATGATTCAGCACTGCATCTACAGACTGACTGTCATGAGGCCAGATTGATCTTGCTTTCTCCACAGGTTTTAGGTATTTCAATGCAATATTCTACCAAATGACTGACTGCCCAATTGCTGTCTGGATTAGACAATAGTTTGTAAAATGGAACCATGTGTTGCCTATGCATCATGATCCTTCTCTTGGTCTGCCTGTCTAGTTACCTCCAGAGGAAAGGTAAGACCAATTCATCTGGAACAAGACAAGCTGCAGAAGCTGCCAGATCAGCAAAGCAATGCTCTAACTGTCCACCTGTCTAAGCTTCCATCCTTGACCAGTTGCCAACCAAGGCTTAGGGCCTGGTCTGC
Organism: Cepaea nemoralis; assembly: GCA_014155875.1. Classification (NCBI taxonomy): domain Eukaryota; kingdom Metazoa; phylum Mollusca; class Gastropoda; order Stylommatophora; family Helicidae; genus Cepaea; species Cepaea nemoralis. The sequence continues at coordinate 65,440 of JACEFZ010001870.1, forward strand.
CCTGCCATGACATTTAGTCTTTAGGCTGCATTATCTCGCATTAGGGTAAGGCGTGTAACCTCCCGGTTGCGTTCTTCTGCCCGAAGCCATTTGCCCAATGTGGGGTGTCGAGTTTTGTAAATACCACCTAACATTCAGTGCTAACAGAAAGCTACTGTTATACGGTAGCTCAATCATATCTGACTAAGACCTGAAATCCCAACAATCAGCGCTACAGAAAGCTACTGTTATACGGTAGCTCAATCATATCTGACTAAGACCTGAAATCCCAACAATCAGCGCTAACAGAAAGCTACTGTTATACGGTAGCTCAATCATATCTGACTAAGACCTGAAATCCCAACAATCAGCGCTAACAGAAAGCTACTGTTATACGGTAGCTCAATCATATCTGACTAAGACCTGAAATCCCAACAATCGCGCTAACAGAAAGCCTACTGTTTATACGGTAGCTCAATCATATCTGCTAAGACCTGAAATCCCAACAATCAGCGCTAACAGAAAGCTACTGTTATACGGTAGCTCAATCATATCTGACTAAGACCTGAAATCCCAACAATCAGCGCTAACAGAAAGCTACTGTTATACGGTAGCTCAATCATATCTGACTAAGACCTGAAATCCCAACAATCAGCGCTAACAGAAAGCAGGTAATACCATCTACTGTCATATGATAGTTCAATCAAATCTAAGACCTGACAAACAGCAAATAATTACATCTGTAATAAATACCTGGAAGAATTGATTTGTACGGAAGTAAAGACAGTCCCGCCAGTGTAGTTGATGAAGTAGGCTGACAGTGACATGACTGACGGCATAGCTGTATGAACAAACAAAACAGATATCTGCATTTAAGTTACAAGTCCACATGAACTATGAATAAACAATGTGAGGACAATTTTTTTAGCTTTTCTCCATCCGTTATCTTCTTCTCCATGTGTTTTCTTTTATTCATCTGTTTTCTTCTTCTCCATCCGTTTTCTTCTTCTCCATCTGTTATCTTCTTCTCCAACCGTTATCTTCTTCTGCATCCATTATCATCTTCTCCATCCGTTTTCTTCTTCTCCATTCGTTATATTCTTCTCACTTGTGCTTTCTTCTTTTCCATCTGTTATCTTCTTCTCCATCTATTTTCTTCTACATCCGTTATCTTCTTCCACATCCATTTTTTTTCTTCTCTCTTGCACTGAACAGATACTAAATTTCCATTTGAATAATTGATTTTCTTTTTCTCTTGCACTGGTAAGATACTCAATACCCATTTGTATAGTTGATTTCCCTATTCTCTTGCATGGATTAGATACTCAGTTCCCATTTGTATAGTTGATTTCCCTGTTCTCTTGCAATGATCGGATACTCAATTCCCATTTGTATAGTTGATTTCCCTGTTCTCTTGCACTGATAAGACATTCAATTCCCATTTGTATAGCTGATTTTCCTGTTCTCCCCTGTTCTGAGTGGTTGATGGATGAGTACATGAGTGGGTGGATGTGTGTGAGAGATGAGTGTATGGGTGGGGGATGTGTGTGTTTGTGGGAAGATGTGTGTGAGCAGCGGATGTGTGTGGGTGGGGTATATGTGGGTGGTGGGGTGTGTGTGGGTGGGAGTTGTGTGTTTTTGGGTGTTTATGGGTGGGGATATGTGTAGGCAGGTGGGGAGATGTGTTTGTTGGTGGGGATGTGTGTATAGGTTGGGGATGTGTAGTTGAGAGGTGGCGGATATTGGGTGGGTGAGTGGGTGTAGGTTGGCTGATGTGTGTGTGGGTGGGTGGGGAAAATTGTGAGGGTGCGGGATGTATGTGTGGATAGGTGCGGGATGTGTGGGTTGGCGGGGGTATGTGTGTGTGGGTTTGTGATGTGTGTTTTGCTGGGTGGTTGCTGGGTGTGTGGGTGGATGGTGGAGAATATGTGGGTGGGTGGGTGTGTGCGTGTCGGTTATGGGCATGGGTGGGGGATGTATGTGTGGGTGGAGGATCAGTGGGTGGGTGGCGGCATGTATGTTTTCCTGGGTCTGTGTGAGTGCATGGAGGTATGTTTGGGTGGGTGGGGAGGTGTGGTGGGTGGGGGATGTGTGGGTGGCTGCGGGATGCGTGGGTGGCTGAGGGATGTGAGGGTGGATGGGGGATGTGCCTCACAACATTGCAATATGCACTGTTTATGTTTACAACTTTCATTTGACAATGTTTTTTTTCCCATGTGAATGTACCATGCGTAATATGCATTGATTATGCTTACAAAATCCATTTGACAATGTTTTTTCCCTTATGTAAATGTAACATGCACATTTGATGAATGAAAGATGAGTGATTGAAAGGGTCGAATGTAAGACGGGCCTGCGTGCCCAATTTAGTTACCCTTTTACAATAAAGTTTGTTTGTTGTTCGTTCTCTTGCACTGATTAGATACTCAATTTTCATTTGTACAGTTGATTTCCCTGTTCTCTTGCACTGATTAGATACTCAATTCCCATTTGTATAGTTGATTTTCCTGTTCTCATGCACTGATTAGATACTCAATTCCCATTTGTACAGTTGATTTCCCTGTTCTCTAGCACTGATTAGATACCCAATTCCCATTTGTATAGTTGATTTCCCTGTTCTCTTGCAACGATTGTCTCTCTCGTCTAGAGGTTACACGACTTTCTCAGTGATCTTGTATATTCTCGTAACGTGACGTTGTGCGAGAATTGGTAGCGGATCTCTCCACGTCGGTAACTTACAGGGTATTTGAGCTATTTCCCTGTTCTCTAGCACTGATTAGATACCCAATTCCCATTTGTATAGTTGATTTCCCTGTTCTCTTGCAACGATTGTCTCTCTCGTCTAGAGGTTACACGACTTTCTCAGTGATCTTGTATATTCTCGTAACGTGACGTTGTGCGAGAATTGGTAGCGGATCTCTCCACGTCGGTAACTTACAGGGTATTTGAGCCGGTCGCTCAGAAAACAGTGGCAAACTACTGAGCATAATCTTGCCAACAAATCAACAATCAGCTGAAAGATGCTGATGTTGACAGTGATGTCCTGTAAAGGATACGCAAAACACACATACATTGCACTGATTAGATACTCTCAATTCCCATTTGTATAGTTTATTTCCCTGTTCTCTTGCACTGATTAGATACTAAATCTGCATTTGTATAGTTCGTTTCCCTGTTCTCTTGCACTGATTAGATACTAAATTCCCATTTGTATAGTTTATTTCCCTGTTCTCTTGCACTGATTAAATACTAAATTCCCATTTGTATAGTTGATAATAATACCGTTCTATGGGGAGCCAGGGTTGAGAGGTTATGGTTCCCCAATCAGGTTTAGAAGGACAAGGTTTGATCCCTGCATTACGTTGGGATTTTTCCAAGAAGCACTGGTTTCTAATATCACACATCCCACTGATCGCTTGATGAGATTGGATATGATCAAGCCAGAGTAGCTGCTCCTAGTAGCTCCGCTGATGTTCTCAATTAGCCTCGAATGATGTGTGGATGAAATAATGATAAAAGAGCTCTTCTTGTTGTTTGCAGTTAGCCTTGAGTGATGTATGGATGAAATAATGTATGAAAGAGCCTCGATTGATGTGTGGATGAAATAATGTATGAAAGAGCTCTTGAAGTTATTCTCAGTTAGCCTCGAATGATCTGTGGATGAAATAATGTATGAAAGAGCCTCAATTGATATTAGAATGAAATAATGTATGAAAGAGCTCTTCTTGTTGTTCTCAGTTAGCCTCGATTGATGTGTGGATGAAATAATGTATGAAAGAGCCTCGATTGATATGTGAATGGAATAATGTATGAAAGAGCTCATGTTGTTGTTCTCAGTTAGCCGCAATTGATGTGTGGATGAAATAATTATGAAAGAGCCTCGATTGATATGTGAATGAAATAATGAATGAAAGAGCTCTTCTTCTTGTTCTCAGTTAGCCGCAATTGATGTGTGGATGAAATGATGTATGAAAGAGCCTCAATTGATGTGTGAATGAAATAATGTATGAAAGAGCCTCAATTGATATGTGAATGAAATAATGTATGAAAGAGCCTCAATTGATATGTGGATGAAATAATGAAAAAGCCTCAATTGATGTGTGGATGAAATAATGTATGAAAGAGCCTCAATTGATATGTGAATGAAATAATGTATGAAAGAGCCTCAATTGATATGTGGATGAAATAATGTGTGAAAGAGCCTCAATTGATGTGTGGATGAAATAATGTATGAAAGAGACTCAATTGATATGTGAATGAAATAATGTATGAAAGAGCCTCAATTGATGTGTGGATGAAATAATGTATGAAAAAGCCTCAATTGATATGTGAATGAAATAATGTATGAAAGAGCCTCAATTGATGTGTGGATCAAATAATGTATGAAAGAGCCTCAATTGATGTGTGCCACATAGTGGTCACGCTCACACGCACCACATAGTGGGAATTGGGAGATTCCCAGTCTAACAATAGAATGACTTGACCACTAGGGAAAACTAAGGACGACGTAAGCATCGTCAAGACAGCAACGGAGAACTTCGAGAAAGGACATCAAGACGGCTGTGTGTGTTTTCCCTGAAAGCTCCGTGAACAAAAGGTTTGATCATTTAGGGCAAGGCATTGTTACTGAGGGATATCGCCTGTTTACATAGCATTCTTGTCATACTCAGGACCGGGACATATATATCAAGTATAGACAACGAGTTAACGAGTTATGTTGGACATTAGCTGCAATATGCTTTAGGAGATTGGGTAATTATAGAATTGGATGAACGGCCAAGTTGTATTAACATATATAACGTCCCGTGCCCGTGTTAGGGCCCCGTTATATGATACCGCAGTGTTGTGTTCATTTTGTCTAAAAGAGAGCAGATCCGAAATAAAAGGATTTATCTCAAAATTATAACAGTCTTCAAGGTGAGCGACTTTTGTTACATACATTCATTCAAGTTTGAGTTTTAATGCTTCAGCGGTTGAATGCATGTCGAGACACGGTGTGGATGAAATAATGTATGAAAGAGCCTCAATTGATGTGTGGATGAAATAATGTATGAAAGAGCCTCAATTGTTATGTGAATGAAATAATGTATGAAAGAGCCTCAATTGATGTGTGGATGAAATAATGTATGAAAGAGCCTCAATTGATATGTGAATGAAATAATGTATGAAAGAGCCTCAATTGATGTGTGAATGAAATAATGTATGAAAGAGCCTCAATTGATATGTGAATGAAATAATGTATGAAAGAGCCTCAATTGATGTGTGGATGAAATAATGTATGAAAGAGCCTCAATTGATATGTGAATGAAATAATGTATGAAAGAGCCTCAATTGATGTGTGGATGAAATAATGTATGAAAGAGCCTCAATTGATATGTGAATGAAATAATGTATGAAAGAGCCTCAATTGACGTGTGAATGAAATAATGTATGAAAGAGCCTCAATTGATATGTGAATGAAATAATGTATGAAAGAGCCTCAATTGATGTGGGGATGAAATAATGTATGAAAGAGCCTCAATTGATATGTGAATGAAATAATGTATGAAAGAGCCTCATTGATGTGTGAATGAAATAATGTATGAAAGAGCCTCAATTGATATGTGAATGAAATAATGTATGAAAGAGCCTCAATTGATATGTGGATGAAATATTGTATGAAAGAGCCTCAATTGATGTGTGGATGAAATAATGTATGAAAGAGCCTCAATTGATATGTGGATGAAATAATGTATGAAAGAGCCTCAATTGATGTGTGGATGAAATAACGTGCGAAAGAGCCTCAATTGATGTGTGGATGAAATAATGTGTGAAAGAGCCTCAATTGATGTGTGGATGAAATAATGTATGAAAGAGCCTCAATTGATATGTGAATGAAATAATGTATGAAAGAGCCTCAATTGATGTGTGGATGAAATAATGTGTGAAAGAGCCTCAATTGATATGTGAATGAAATAATATATAAAAGAGCGCTTGTTGTTGTTCAGTTAGCCTCGAATGATCTGTGGAAGAAATAATATATAAAAGAGCTCTTGTTGTTGTTCTCAGTTAGCCTCGAATGATCTGTGGATGAAATAATGTATGAAAGAGCCCTTGTTGTTGTTCTCAGTTAGCCTCGAATGATCTGTGAATGAAATAATGTATGAAAGAGCTCGTGCTGTTGTTCTCAGTTAGCCTCGAATGATCTGTGGATGAAGTAATGTATGAAAGAGCCTCACTTGATGTGTGGATGAAATAATGTATGAAAGAGCTCTTCTTGTTGTTCTCAGTTAGCCTCGAATGATGTTTGGATGAAATAATGTATAAAATAGCTCTTGTTGTTGTTTTACAGTTTCCCTCAAATGATGTGTGAATGAAATAATGTATGAAAGAGAGTCATAGAAGGGTAGAATGTTAGACGGTCTTGCGTGCCCAATTCTTAATCTTTTGAAAATAAAGTTAGTTCACTCGTTCGTTCTGTTTCTGCTAGATCTGATGGAATTTGAGCTCATGCTAATCTAGAGGAAACATCTTCTATTGGTGCCTCTTCTGCAGCCTTTTCTGGCTGAACCAGGTGCATTATTGCTCTTTGTATATATTTGTATCTTAGATCATCATCATTACCAAGTGCCCTGCCAGCTGATATCGGCGTTCATGTCTCTCCACAAACCTCAGTCTTTGGTGTTCTGGATCAACTCTGCTGATGATATTCCTCCATGCCAGCGTCTCAATCCATCCAGCATCATTTCTCTTGGTCACCTCTGCCTCTCTTCCCCTCGATCTTTCCAGCCGTCACGATGTTCTCCAATGCCTCTCTTCTCATCACATAACCACAGAAAGCTGTTTGTTTCTTTCTTATTATTGCATATAATGTTCTAGTTTCATTAGCCTGTCTCAGGCAGTCGTCGTTAGTTAATGTGGCCATCCAAGGAATTCGCAAAAACAAGAGGTCCCGCATGCAAGTTACAAATTCCACGACAGTATGAAATGCCAACAGCATACCATAAGGCGGCTAACATGGCAAAACTGTTAAGAGAAGCTAACCTACCCACGTGTGGATACGCCAGTAACCTTGGGTGGAATCTGTCTATAGGAAGTAAACCTCACACAAATGCATGCCAAACTCAGACACGCTGACCACACTGAAGTTTTTTTTTTTTGATCGCTCACTTTGAACTCAAGCGTAGTCCATGGACAAGCTACTACTTCTAGTGCACTGGAGTGATTTTTGCATGTGGATTAGCTTTCCCTATTACCATGTCTCTCGACATCAGCGAACCCACTCCGACTTCTGAGGTACTTGTAATTTACATCCCAAAGTCAAGGACACCAGGATAAAACCTGGTGCAATGAAGTTGATCCTCGTGTCTTTAAAAGTAGGTCAGTATTGTCGAATGGATAAGAACGTGTGTTCTGAAGCATTAGGTGTGCTAATGCTATGGTCAGGGGTTCAACCCAACACCGGACAGTTGGACTAAAATGTTGACCTATCGTCCTTGACTTGGGGATGTAAATTACAAGTACCTCAAGTCGGAGTGGGTTTGCCTGATGGCGAGGGACACTGTTAATAGGGAAAGCTAATTCACATGCAAAATTCAGCCCAGCACCACTAGAAGTAGTTTGTATGGACTACACTTGAGGTCAAAGAGAGCAAGAACACAAAGAAAATGTCTTTAATACCCTTTAAAAATGACTTTAATACCCTTTAAAAATGACTTTTTAGAAGCACCTTTTCCTCTATAAAGCTCTGGGATATATGGACCCTGCTTGAGGTTTCCTCCGGCGTTAACGACAGAAATATTAAAACAAAAACAAAACTTGATGAGCTATTTTCAGTGATCAAATGCATCAAAATAATCCCCTAAAATTTAAACAGAAAAACATCCAGCCAATAACAGACAACTCGTGAATAATTTAATGATGGCGACTACCATTAGGTTAATTTCCAATCTATCAAAGTGCCAGCTGACTACAATCTATCCTACGTTAAACAAAAACAACTTAATTTCACAGCCTCCTGTCTAGTGGGAATATTACAATCAGTAATCAACGTGTAGCTATTGCAGCACACTCTGGCACTATTGTTTCATCATGTTGTTTTTTTGTTTAAAAAAAAGAATTTTCTAGAAATCAGCTTTAATGAGCCTATTTGTCTTCTTTCAAATATGAGGTATATTGGTTAGAGCTCTTGTTTCATAAAAACAAACAAATATACAGGGTGTATGTAAAGTCTCACTACACTTTGTATGTAGAACAAATCTGAAAAATGAAGTACATGATGTCATTAAAAAATGTGCACCACTGTCCATCATGAAGCAATATACAGCGAATGGCTGTCATCTGCTGGAGTAATTATTCACTACTCTAAACAGAATGATGTTAATGGAAGAAAGAATTTTTCAAAGTTGTTCTACATGCAAATTGTAGTGAGACTTTACAAACACCCCACAGAAGTCTTAAGGAAGTCTTAAGGAAGTCTTAGAGAAGTGGTCATGCCATGTGTCTTGTGGCTTGTCCCCAGGCTGCAGTCATTCAGATCACAAGTGGAATGTTTATGGAGACTCCTGAAGCTATGGAGTTTGTGCTTTGTGCAATGCTCTCTGCTAACAGCTCGCCGTTCCACTGCGAGAATGAATTGGGTGGGATACAACCTAATGCAATGAAGGCAGCCCTTTTGACTTCTGTATTTTGTATTTTACTTTACATAAAGAAGTTTTGAGAAGTTGGAAATGAAAAGAGAGTTGATAACAATTAAATAGAATTCAAAATGTTTTCTAGTAGCGAAGTTTAATAACAAAGACACAAACAATATATTGCACGATTTATTGCCTGGCATATGTTCCTGCATCGCGTCAGGTACATATTGCAGAAATCATACAACAAAATCTAAAGTAATTAGATAAATCCTTCAAGCTGAAATATACACATATTCACATAGTAATTGCAATTGTCTACCACAGCAATTTTAAACTGACTATCATGTCTTTCTGCACAAAGCTGGCTTCTGCGTACTAATGGCAATTCTATCAGCGACCTTTAACAACCGACCATTTTGTGTGTTAATCAACACGTGAAACGCATTGTCCCTATCAATCACGTGACCAGTTTCCAAAATGTGCCGCCCAATTGATGACGTAGGTTTGTGGTGTGTCAGCTTGGCCAGGTGAAAGAGAAGTTTGAAATGTAAAGAGAGTTGATAACAATGAAAGAGGAGTTGGAAATGATAAGATAGTTGATTACACGAGGTGTATTATTATATCTTTTACATTTGTTCTGAGCATCACAGAGAGCATCATACAGCAGGAAACCCTAAATATGACTTGTGCAAATTGAAAACTGACAAACAAATACAAGATAATTTTAACATAGAAGTAAAGAACAAATTTGATTTATTGTCTGATCTAGAGATCCTGTTTCAAGATGTAGATGATCAATGGGAAACGATGAAGAATTCAATTAGTTGCGCAGCAGAAAAAACTATTCCAAAAGTAAAGAAAGTGGGCCGTAAGACATGGATGACTGAAGAAATTTTACAACTAATGGAAACAGGAAGACAGAACAAAAATAATCCTGCCAAATATGAAGAAATTCACAGAAAAGTGAGAACCTTATGTAAGGAGGCAAAAGAAACATGGCTTGAGAAAAATTGCAAAGAAATTCAAAAACAACACAACAGCAACAATGCGAAACTAATGCACAAAAGAATTCAGGAGCTTACTAATCAAAGAACACGTACATCAGCAGGCTGCCTAAAGACAAAAGATGGAAGAGTCATAATAGAAAAAGATCAGATCTTACATGAATGGTCAGATTATGTGAAAAACCTTTATGACGATAACAGAGACGAACAGTATGATGTCCAAAATAATAATGAAGGACCAGCAATTTTAAAGATGGAGGTTCAGAATGCGCTTAACCATATGAAATCTGGCAAGACCCCCGGTTCAGACAGCGTCACAACAGAAATGATTAATGCTTTAGAAGAATATGGAATAGATCAAGTTACCAGTCTGCTTAATACAATATATGATACTGGAAATATACCTCAGGAGTTATGTAATTCTGTATTTATTGCAATCCCAAAGAAATCAGGAGCCTTGGAATGTGATCAACATCGAACAATTAGTATAATGAGTCACATCATGAAGATTTTGCTAAGAATTATCATGCAAAGAGTTAGGAGGAAAATACAACCTGAAATAGGAGAAGAACAATGTGGGTTTGTGGAAGGCAAGGGTACAGTAAATGCTGTGTATATACTGAGAAACATAATCGAACGTTCTATAGAAGTAAACAAAGATCTACACCTTTGCTTTATTGACTACACAAAGGCTTTTGATAAAGTGAGACATGTCAACATGATAAGGATGCTTGAAGATCTACAAATTGATGGAAAAGATCTTAGACTTGTAAAAAACATATATTGGAAACACAAGCTGCCATAAGAGTTGATAATGAAGTAAGCCAATATCAGCCTATTAAAAGGGGTGTGAGACAGGGATGTGTAATGTCTCCAGATCTGTTTTCCCTGTACAGTGAAAGTATTTTCAGAAATATTGAAGATATGGAAGGAATCAACATTGGGGGACGATGCATCAATAACATTAGATATGCAGATGATACAGTCTTGATTGCAGACAATGAACAGGACCTGCAAAATTTAGTAGATGCGATTGTTACACACAGTGAACAACTAGGGTTAGAATTAAATTGTAAAAAGACACAGATTATGGTCGTCACTAGGAAGGACGAAATACCACAATGTAATATACAAGTAAATGGGAATATTCTTCAACAAGTGAGCAGGTACAATTATCTCGGAACAGTAATAACATCTGATGGGAGATGCCTTGAAGAGATTAGAACAAGAATCGCCATGGCAAAAGTAGCCTTTAGCAAGATGAAAAACATATTGACCAATAAAAAGATGTCAATTGAAACGAGAAAAAGAGTGTTGAGATGCTACATTGAACCTGTACTTTTATATGGATGTGAAGCGTGGACAATGAGCAGTCAGGCTGAAAAACATCTGATGGCTGTAGAGATGTGGTTTCTGAGGAAAATGCAAAGAATACCATGGACAGCCAGAAAGACCAATGAACAAGTCCTTCAAGAAACAAATGAAGATCGTAAATTGATTAGAGAAATTAGACGTAGACAGTCACAATTTTTTGGGCATGTTAGGAGAAGAAATGGATTGGAGAACTTGGTGACAACTGGTAAGATCGAGGGGAACAGACCAAGGGGAAGACCTAGAAGCAAGTACCTGGATGGCTTGGCCTTGTGGCATGGTCGAGACAGAAACACGGAACTGATCCACGACTCTGGTGATCGGGTGACATGGCAGAACATGACCGCCCACGCTTATCGGCATGGCACATGATGGATGGATGGATTATAGAGAAATCTGGCTAGATATAATGGTTGCAATATCTGTGGTTGCAATATCTGTGGTTGCAATATCTGTGGTTGCAATATCTGTGGTTGCAAGATCTGTGACTGCAAGATCTGTGACTGCACTATCCGGGGCTATAAGGTCTGCTGACAGAATATCTATGGCTGCAATCTCTGATCTGTGGCTACAATATCTGATCTGTGGCTACAATATCTGATCTGTGGCTACAATATCTGCTCTGTGGCTACAAATCCCACCATGTAAGAAGCACACACCAGAGTTTTCTCCAGGTGTCTCCTCTTAGCAGAAGTGCATCAGTGGATACCAAGCACTGGAACTTCTGTCTTCCAGGGATTTACACGGACATATTGTCTGGGTCATGCAGGTGTGCCTGGGAACAAGAGAGCAGATTTATTACAGCTTTACAATTGATGACAAAGTGAATGCAAGAATATCCAAGGCCAGCGCTGCCTTTGACAGACTACAAAAATGTGTGGGACAGATATGGAATAACCCTTCAAACAAAGTTGAAAGTCTACCAACATGCAGTTGTATTATCCACACTACTATATGCTGGTGAAAACTGGACTGTTTACCAGCGACACGCCAGGAAATCAAACCACTTCCACAGTCTGCCTTAGAAAGCTAGTGAAGAATAAATGGCAAGACAAGTTTCCAGACACTGAAGTCTTAGAAAGAGTGCCCATGCCCAGTATCCACACTCTACTAATGAAGAATCAGATTCACTGGGCTGGTCACCTGACATGCATGCCAGATCACAGGCTCCATAAACAAATTTTTGTTGGAGATCTGCGTTGTGGTAAATGCTCCCAAGGTGGCCAGAGGTAATGCTTTAAAGACACTCTGAAGATTTCACTAAAAACATGTGGAATTCATCAAGACACTTGGGAAACTGCTGCCAAAGACCAAAATGTGTGGCATACATCATTACGCTAGGGTGTAGTCACTTGTGAAGCAAACAGGACTGCAAGAGCTGTGGGAAAAAAACAGCTGGACATAAACTGGCAAAAAAACCACTGCAGGAGATCCTCCTCCTGGAACGTCAAGCATTCTTTGTCTACACTGCCAAAGAACATTTTGAGCCAAAATAGGCCTTACCAGCCATCTTAGAACTCACGGCTCCATACTTTCAACCCCATTGGATGGAATGAATGGTCATCATCATTCTCGTTAGACAAACACCAACAGGGACTTACACGAATATATTATATTGTCTGGTTCATGCAGGAGTGCCAGGGAACAAGAGAGCAGATTTATTACAGCTTCAATCTACCCTGTATCATCTCTCCCCGTCTGCTTCTGCCTCTTCCCCCACTGACCTTTCCAGTTGTCACAATGTTTGCCATCGCCTCTCTTCCCAATATATGTTAGTCAGTTAGTTGTATATCCTTTACAGGATGTGACAGTCAACCCAGCATTTTTTTTTTGCTGTTGTGATCTCTTGGCAAGTTTACATTCAGTAGTTTGCCATTGCTTTCTGAATGACTAGCACACATACCATTTCATAAAAAACCAACGCAAGGCGGTCTATTGTCAAATCGCCCGCAACTGTGTTTCAAACGCAGGTATGAAGGAATCACAAACTGCATCCATAACCCCTTCACCACAGAGCTGGCTCCCAATATATGACCTTTGTATTTTCATGTAGTGTTTATCATGTAGTTGTGTTTGTTTGTTCTGTGCTGACGAAGACTTTACCCACAACATCCATTTTGTTTCTTGTAATCATGTTCTAGTAAAGCTCACAAACTACTACTCGTTTTTTGGTGATTAATTCATTATATGACAAAGGAATGTTATTAATGTCTTTCTTATAGTTGTATATACCTTTAATTTCATTAGTCTTTTCCTGCAGGCCAGCATGGCAGAATGGATTAAAGTGTTCGCTCTTAAAATCCCTGGCAGCTATTTGCGATATTCACTGGCACAGGAAAGGCGCATTTTGGAGTGACATTTTGCTGTGAACTTGGAACCACAACGAACTAACAGTTCTATGTGATCATAACCTATATCCATGGCAGCCACTTGTGATATTCACTAGCACAGGAAAGGAGCATTTTGCTGTGAAGTTGGAACCACAACTAACAATCCTATGTCATCATAACCTATAGCATCTATTCAGTCATTAATCTTAAGGTCAATCCTGACATATAACCTCACACATAAGAAAAACTGAGAATGTAAACAACCAATAATAAATGTGAATATTTCATTCTACCAGAAGTTAGCAATTACTTTTGGCAAGGGGTATCAACCATACATTTGAAACAAACTAAACATCTACCTTTTATTAACTGCAGTTTACTATCACAATGCCTTGTAATAACAACCACGAAATACAAAGAGCTAAAATAAGTCATCTGTAAAGGAATCCCAATGCTGACTCACTGATGTGCAGTCATGGAATTACCCAGGTATTTACTGGAATACCACACTATTAAACAGCAGCTTCATTTGCGCCATATGTTTTGAGTTTTAACAACTTGTAACATATTTAATATCAATAGCATAATGGTTATGTGGACTAGTAATTACAGTTTAGTAATCCACGTATCCGACTGTATTCTATATTCACTAGATTCAAAAAATATTAAATAACAATACTAATTACTATGATTCATGATGAGTAATATACAAAACAAGTGAATAGAAAATAGTATAGGTTTCCACAAAAGCTTTAAGTGTCGTAATACGTATTACTTGTAACTAATATCTGCACCGTGTAGTAAAGTATTGATTAGAATTAATTAATAATTATGTTGACTAACACAATAGATTTAGGTATCCTTCGGGGGATCGATCAAATGGCGTGAAATCTCCATTACCTCACTCCAGACCATCTCATTGTTGACCAGGAGGAACTCGTTACCGTTAATTAATGAAGAACAAATAAATACATCTGACAAATAAATAATTTCGTAACATATCAATAAACCGTTGGTTGAATTAACAGAAGATGCAACTAATAATAATACCAACAGTGCAACCAGCACAACAACAAACCTTTAGGCGTTCGCCATTAAATCGACAACTGGCGACAGTCAAACAAGCTCCATGTCTCTCTTGCACAGCTGCTATTCTCCTATTCCAAAAGTCACTCAGTCTCCGCCGCATTAACAACAATAACACACAAACCCAAATTCATTTTGCTTTTAAAACAATTCCCGGGTCGTCATTTGTAATCTATCTCTCTTCGTCAACTCCGTAATTACCCCCAATATCTTGATCTCACAAATCAATCCCGTTAACGGATTTCTTTGTACCGCTTTGTTGTCATTTCTCGTCGGCGGCCATCGTCTGCTTCAACCAAACGCCGGCTGTTGATTGGCTCACGGCCGCTGCTCGCGGGCAGTGCGTGCCGCTGGCGCCTGGTCTCTGAGCTGACATAACTGTATTGGTATTGATGGGTCCTCATAGAAGACGATGGGTGAGAAGTAGATTTGTAATGATATAGTAAAACGATAGGTACATATCCTTTACAGGGCGTCGTAATCAACCCCACTAGCGGACAGTGCGTGCCGTTGACGCCAGGTCTCTGAGCTGACATAACTATATAGTACTATATTATTGGAAGTGATGGGTCCTCAAAGAAGACGATGGACGAGAAGTAGATTTACCCAATGGCTAAAGTCCAATATAAAACAAATGAAAATCGTAAACTGATTAGAGAAATTAGACGTAGAAGTCACAATTTTTTTTTGGGTCACGTTATAAGAAGAAATAAATTGGAGATTTTGGTGACAACTGGCAAGATCGAGGGGAAGAGAATAAGGGTAGGGCAGAGAAGTAAATACCTGGATGGCTTGGCCACGTTGTATGGTCGAGTCAAGAACACTGAGATGATCCACAACTCTGATGATCGAGTGAGATGGCAAAACATGACTGCCCACGCTTACCGACATTGCATATGATGATGATGAAAGTCCATTTAGTTGTATGTCCTTCACAGGACGTAGCAGTCAACCCCAGCATTTTTGCTGTTCGTGATTCCTGGGCAAGTTTTACGTTCAGTAGTTTGCCATTGTTTTCTGCATTACCATATATAGACAACAATCGCCTTCGGATTAATAGGATTATGAGGGTAAAACCATGGGGCTGCTTTGGTGACTGACTAGTCACAGGACTATCATTCTGAGCCGGTGATGGACCCTACTATAACTTCTCTTTGAGGGTGAACGGAGTAGGGGTAATGGTGAAATCGAATCGAAAGTAGATGTGTAAGGATATCGTTAAAAGATAAGTACATATCCTTAACAGGACGCTGCAATCAACCCCTGCATTCTAAGCTTTTTGTGATTCACTAGACAATTTTTACGTTTAGTAGTTTGCCACTTCTTACGGACACGATTGGTAAGCCCGCTTACCCGCGTTCGAAACGCAGCAGACCGCGTTGTGCCGGGTTTTAACGTATTGGTATGAGAGATGATCGTTCAGAAAACAACGGCAAACTACTGAACGTAAACTTACCAAGACATCAACAAAAGCAGTAAAATGCTGGTGTTGACAGCGAAATCCAGTAAATTTTTTTATTTTTTTTTATTTGCATATCCTTTATAGGACATCGCTGTCAACACCAGCATCTTTCAGCTGTATGTTGATTTCTTGGCAAGATTACACTCAGTAGTTTGCCATTGCTTTCTGAGCAGCCGGCTCACATACCCCGTAAGTTATCGACGCGATTCGAACCACTGCTGATTCTCACCGTCATCACGTCACCTACGAGAGTATACGAGATTACGGAGAAAAGTCGCTAACCTCTAAGCCACGAAGCCGGTATCCAGTAAATAGGATATGCAAATCTTCTTCTTCTTCTTCTTCTTCTTCTTCAGCATTCCGAGCCATTGAGGTTCTTTGCTGCAAATACAATCTGTCTCCATTCGTCTCTCTGGTGGACCTTCTCTTGCCAGTCGTTGATTCCAAGTGCTTGTAGGTCTGTATGTATATTATCTCTCCACCGCCTTCTTGGTCTACCTCGGGGTCTACGGTCATTTATTTCCTGAGTGTAAGCGAGTTTTGTTTCCCTATTATCTTCCATTCTTTCTATATGCCCCAGCCATTGTAGTCTATTAGCCTTCATGATACCAGTGATTAGCGGGGACTTAAACAAATCATAAATGTCTTTGTTACTTCTTCTTTTCCACTCTCCACTTTGTGTATCCCTAATGGGTCCAAAGATGCGTCTTAAAATTTTGTTCTCAAAGGTTTGTAACAAGGCTTCGTCTCCTTTCGTTGTACTCCAGGTTTCAGAGCCATACAGCACAACTGGTCTGATCAGTGTTTTGTATATTGTGATTTTGGTGTTACGAGATAGCGCCTTTGATTTTAGTAGATGTTGTAGTGCATAGTATATCTTATTTCCAGAGTTGATTCTAGTTTGTATTTCTTCCCTTATGATGTTGGAGCAGTTGAAGATTGTACCCAGGTATTTGTATGTTTCCGTTCTTTTAATGGTCATATTATCTATTTGTATGTGGCCAGAGTTTTTAGCCATTCCGTCTCTTGAAATTACCATATATTCTGTCTTATCTTGGTTGATAACCAGCCCCATCTGTTGGGCTTTTTCCTTTAAGTGAGTCAATATTTCTAATGTCTTTTGTTCACTTTGCCCTATAATATCTATATCATCTGCATAACCAAGCAGCTTGGATGTTCCTCCAATATCACATTCCTCCTTTACCTTCCTTACAACTTTCTCTAGAGCCAGATTGAAGAGTAGCGGCGATAGTGCATCACCCTGTTTCAAGCCAGATGTTATTTGGAAGGGGTCTGATTTCCTGCCTTTATATGTTACTATATTATAAGTATCTTCCATGCATAGTTTGGTCATGTTAATTAACTTCCTTGGTATTCCAAATTCCTGCATAACATTCCATAGACTATTCCTATGGACACTATCATAAGCCTTTTTAAAATCCACAAAAATGTTATGGAGATCTCTTTTATATTCCCAATGTTTCTCGGCTATTTGTCGTAAGATAAATATCTGATCTATTGTTGATCTGTTTTGTCTAAAACCCGCCTGGTAGTCACCTAATATGTCTTCTGAATATGGTTTTAGTCTATTTAGTAATACTGCGGATAGTATCTTATAGCTTGTGGACAGTAGTGATATTCCTCTATAATTTCCACATTGGAACTTGTCTCCTTTCTTAAAGATAGGTATCAATAATGACTCTTTCCAGTCATGGGGTAATTTTTCTTTCCTCCAGATTTTTATTATTAGTTCGTATAGCTTTAGATGTAATGCATGGCCACCTGCCTTTATGAATTCAACAGCAATTCCATCAGTCCCAGCCTTATTGTTTTTAAGTCATGTGATTACATATAGGATTTCTTCAAATGTAGGTTCTTCAATTTGTGGTTCGCATGTTAGAACCTCTTCCTGTGGGAAAATGTTACTTGGAGCTTCACAATTTAGTAATTCAATAAAATATTCTTTCCATGTGTTGCACATTTCTTCATTGGTATTTATCATATTCCCATTTTTGTCTTTTAAACCATATGTGTTTTGTTGGTGCCCTCGTTTCATTGACTTCAGTACTTTAAAAAACTTTCTGGATTCATTTTTCTGGTGATTAGTTTCCAAATCTTTGATTATATTACTCATATATTCTCGCTTCTGCTGTCTGACTATTTTTGTAGCCTCTTTACATTCATTTCTATAATGCTCTTCCTTTTGGATGTTATTGATGTCATTTAACCATACATGTCTGGCATTCTTCTTCTTAGTGACTGCTTCTTCACATTTTTGATTGAACCATCTGTTCTTTCTATGCGTGGTTGACACACCGAGACATTCTTCTGCGGTAGATTGAATTGTATTCTTGATGTTCAACCAAGTTTGGTCAACGCTTTCCTCCAAAGGGTTTTGCAAAGTTTCAAGTTTACATTTTATTTCATCTGTAAATTTCTCTTTGACTGTAATGTCTTGTAGTTTTTCTCTGTTATATGTTGGGTGTAATCTTTGTAATTTAGTATAGAAAGCTCTCTTAAGTTTTATTTTAAATTTTGCTCCAACGAGGAAATGGTCACTATGGCACTCAGCTCCTCTATAACTTCTGACTTGCTGTATGTTTGATGCATTTCTGTTGTTAATTAAAATGTGATCTATTTGATTATAGGTTCTCTTGTCACATGATTTCCAAGTTTGTTTGTGTATATCCTTTCTTTGTAGTCTGGTACTGCTAATCTGCAGTCCTTTGGCTTCTGCCAGGTTGATGACTCTCCATCCATTATCATTTGAAGTTGTATGTAGGCTTTCCATACCGGCCACTTTTTTATTAGTTTGCTCTCTACCTATTTTTGCATTGAAGTCTCCCAGCACAATCAGGATGTCCTGTTTGGGGGTTTCTTCTATGACATCTTCCAGATCATTATAAAAGTCTTCTTTAATATCATCTTCTTTCTCTTCAGTAGGTGCATGTACATTAATCATCGTTATATTTTTCCATTTACCTTTTATTCGTAATTTACTAATCCTGTCATTAAAAGCTTTAAAGTTTAAAATGTTCCCCCATAACTCTTTTTTGATGACAAATCCTGTTCCTAATTCATGTTTATTTTGGGTGTTTCCTCCATATATTATAATCATTCCATTTTGCTCTAAAGTACCCTCTCCTGGCCACCTTATTTCTTGAATTGCTGTGATATCCATTTGATATTCAACCAGCTCCCGGGTTAGTTCTTCGGCCGCTCCAGCTCGATATAGTGTCCGTACATTCCATGTTCCAAATCTCAAAAGTCCTTTAACGTTCCAAGGTCGTTGTCCAGATAAGTCAGTCCGATATCGAGGCTCATGTATTTGTTTCGTAACAAAGAAAGGTTTTTACAAAGGTGGGGATGTTAACCCCACGCTTCAACCCCCAACCTGGAGGACCAGGGTGTTTCTCTTTGTCTGTTCTCTACCCTTTGACCTGTCCGGCTTGGGAGGCCCTGCTGGTAGCTACGCTACCGCCGGCATAGCTCTCAGGGTCATTGAGAAACTCAAGCTCCCCCACCACGACAAGGTGGAAACACCATCGGGGGAGGGATATGCAAATCAAAAAAAAAAAATGTTTACCACTTACTTCTCAAGGACCGACATCTCATGATGTCGAAATTACGCACAGCTGTTTATTTCGAGTCCTCGTTTCGGTGTGTCGGTGAATTGTGAAACGCAGAAGGATACAATAGACAATATACAAATTCAAAGTCATACGCACATTGTGATCTACAATGACCCTGTCGGCTGGCTACCAGACAGAACATTTATACTTGGAATGTTGGGCGTTGGGTCTGCCCAACCCGCTGTTAACTAATTACTGTGGCTATTCCATTATATATAGGAAATTCTTGTTTATTGTGAATTTTAATGTGAATAGACACTTATCTGTTCTCTTACCACGACCAGTTCTTTTTTATAAGAGCTTATACAATCTATAAAAAAGACACTGAATCTTCAGGCATTAACCTTTTGGGTAGATATGTTCAGACGCGGAGGCGTAAATATCAATACGAAAGTTGGCGTGCTAGAATACACAGCACCCTTAGTATAATATTTTCTTCGTGGATAAAGTGGGCTTGGTCAAGATGTGACTGAGTTATCGTATGACAATAGACGATGGTATTACATGCTTTCTGTATGCGCCGAATGTTGGGTAGGGCTCACCCCACATGGTGCCAACAATTTTGTGTGGAGGAGCACAATTGGGAGGGCACAAGCCTTATCCTGATGAGAGGAAATGCAACCTAAAGACTAAATATCATGGCAGGGCAGATGGGTCCTAAGAACTGGTCAGCAACTTGTCTAGGATCGAAGCTCCGACAGGCGGACAGTTGGAGCAGTTTAGATTAGTTTAGTTTAGTCGTTGGATCAACATCATGGCACACGGGCTTGACCCATAAGTGCTCCGTTTTCCTCCTAACTCAAACCTTAGTTTAGTCGTTGGATCAACATCATGGCACACGGTTTAACCCATAAGTGCTCCGTTTTCCTCCTAACTCAAACCTGAGTCTGGAGAAACTCAACACAATGCACGAACTCCGTAGCATCGGCGAGGATCCTGAAATACTTTAGGTAGATTTTTAACTCGAAATTTTGCCCGGGCAGCGCCGTTAGGCTACTCTTTTTCGATTTCCAACGGCCAAGGGATTTTTTACGTGCGCAACAATACACACGAGTGTCCGATCTCACTACCCAGAGACCAGGGGAAATTTTATTACTGGAAGTCCATGTGGATTTTTTAAATAAATCCCGGTCCTCACCGGGGCCTGAACCCGGGACCTCCAGCACTCGAGGCGGACACCATACCTCGAGACCACTCAACCCCAGTTGGAGCAGTGCTTTGCTGATCTGGCAACTTCTGCAGCTATCTTGTTCCAGATGTATTCGTGTTACCTTTCCTTTGGATAAACTAGGCAGGCCGAGAGAGGGATCATGGGTAACAAACACATGGTCTCTACAATTTAGCCCAAACTGTGTTCTATGGTGAGGTTATTGTGCCTTTTTTTTTTAAAGCATGATATAACAAACACAAACTAGAATCAACTCTGGAAATAAGATATACTATGCACTACAACATCTACTAAAATCAAATGCGCTATCTCGTAACACCAAAATCACAATATACAAAACACTGATCAGACCAGTCGTGCTGTATGGCTCTGAAACCTGGAGTACAACGAAAGGAGACGAAGCCTTGTTACACACCTTTGAGAACAAAATTTTAAGACGCATCTTTGGACCCATTAGGGATACACAAAGTGGAGAGTGGAAAAGAAAAAGTAACAAAGACATTTATGATCTGTTTAAGTCCCCGCTAATCACTGGTATCATGAAGGCTAATAGACTACAACGGCTGGGGCATATAGAAAGAATGGAAGATAATAGGGAAACAAAACTCGCTTACACTCAGGAAATAAATGACCGTAGACCCCGAGGTAGACCAAGAAGACGGTGGAGAGATAATACATGTACAGACCTACAAGCACTTGGAATCAACGACTGGCAAGAGAAGGTCCACCAGAGAGACGAATGGAGACGGATTGTATCTGCAGCAAAGAACCTCAATGGCTCGGAACGCTGAAGAAGAAGAAGAAGATGATATAACAAACAATCGTCTGTCAAGAAGGCAAGGTGCCAATAAGTAAGGATAAAGTAGGTTGTTTATTACTTTGCACAAGAAAATGAAGAACACTGGCGAACTACTAAGACTACATAGTAATAGGAAGTATACTTTTATATGTATCGTTTTCAGAAGGGGAAAGCAGGAGTACTACTTGACAACGGGAAAACTGGGAAGGAGGAGAAGCAGGGAGAGACCGAGAAAGAAGACGCTGGACAGTTTGATATCGTGGCATAGAGGAGCATCGTTATCAGAAGTAATTGGCAGTTCATGAAACAATTCGAAACCCCATCAAATCCCCATTTTAATTCACCTGATTTTTCAGGTCACCTATAAAGGCAGATGTGAACAGGGCTCTCTGTGATTATATGTATAGTGTGGAAGAACAGATAAATCATAAAGATAATCATGAGGGGGGGGGGGGGGGGGGGGGGGGGGTGAGTGGTCTCAAGATATGGTGTCCGCCTCGAGTGCTGGAGGTCCAGGGTTCGTTCAAGTCTCGGTGAGGGCCGGGATTTTTTCACGAGGACTTCTAGTAACAAAATTTCCCCTGGTCTCTGGGTAGTAAGATCGGACGCCCGTGTGTATTGTTGCGCACGTAAAAATTACCTTGGCAGTTGGAAATAGAAAAAGAGTCCTAACGGCGCTGCCCGGGCAACATTTCGAGATAAAAATCTACCCAAAGCATTTCAGGATCCTCGTCGGTGCTACGGAGTTCGTGCACTGAGCTGAGATTCTCCGGACTCAGGCTTGAGTTAGGAGTAGAACGGAGCACTTATGGGTTACACCGTGTGCTGTGATGTTGATCCGTCGACTAAACTAAACTAAACCTAAGATAAGCCATAGCCTGAAGAGAATGGTGCGGCATGGAGTGACCAGAGGGTGTGGCTTATACACAGGATTCCGAGGAAAGGTCAGACCTATTCATAACCAGATTGCAACTGGTACCATTAGTATTGAGACTTTTCTCTGGCTGTTGAAGATTAGGGCGGAAGACGTATGAAAATGTACCAAGTGCTATGGATTTTTAACAGGCAAAAGATTCGACTTCATTGCTCCAGGTATTTTTTTCCCCATATGGCTCGGGCTGTTTTCGCAGGGCGGTCTTCCGAAAGCGACGCACAAAGCACGCAATCCGTATCTCCAGCGACGACTCCCAGGTATCTCAGAGACAACAGCACCCGTGAACCGAACGACATGGCCTGGAATCGAACCCACAACCTTCGCTGAGCGAGTCAGGTGTTGTAACTATAGGGTATATTTTTAAGGACTGTGCATTGTTTGAAAATATTGCCTGTCTAAGTTTTGTATTTATCCTCTGTAAAATTAATGCAACATAATAGGTAAATACACAACTTGGATCGGCAATATTTTAAAACACTGCACAGTCATTAAAAATACACCCTGTACTTTGTCACAGAGTGCCAATTTGTCGGTTCTTGACTCAACTCCAGATCAACCTAGTCTACAGTGGGTACTATTAAATGTCGCTGAAGTAAAGGCGGCCAGAGTAATCTACTCACCTTGTGGCCATTGCTTGCTTGCGTTCGCTGGCTGTGAACTCCAGCGTGAAGTCCTGTATGTCGGATGAAGACATCCTGTTGTCCAACATCATTGTGATGAATGTCATACCGGACTGAGGTTTGCGTGAATATCCGTTGTCCCATGTCTGGCTTATTGGTGTGCAGACTGTTGGTTCCTCGCCGTGCAGGCAGACACTCTCCGACTTCGGAAGAATCAGCGATCCTACTATGTTAGCCAGGACCCCGAAGGGACTTGTTGGCCAGGACGTGTTAGTAGGTCTTGGCCAGTATAGAACCTGACCCTTGAAACACCTCTACGTCCCACCGAGTGGCCATTGATTTATAAAACATATTGGCTACCACCATATGTCCATTACGCATCTAAGTGTGTAACAGTTTCCTTTGGTAGATATAAAGTGTATTTTAAATGACTGTACAGTGTTTGAAGATATTGCCGGTCCAAGTTGTATATTCCCCCCTCTGTAAATTCATGCGACATAATAGGTAAATACAAAACTTGGACCGGTAATATTTTCGAACACTGCACAGTCATTAATAATACACCCTGTTTTTCTGTATCAAAGCATTGCTTTGCTGATCCCGCAGCTTCTGCAGCTTGTCTTGTTCCAGACGTATTGGTGTCACCTTTCCTCTGGAGTAAACTAGACAGGCCGAGAGAGGGATCTTGCTACATGGGCAACACACACACATGATCTCTAAATTCAGCCCAGGCTTTGTGTTATGGAGAGATAACCCCATTTTACAAACCATCGTCTGTCAAGACGGCAAGGTGCCAGTCAGTCAGTCATTGTTCTGTGTTCATAGAGGACACAAGGTCATCTGTCGCTGTTAGTAGCTAGTCGCTGTTCCAACTTCACGGCAACGGGTTATCCCATAATGCCCCGTTCCTGTACCAGTGAATACCACACAAAATGCTTCTCTTTGTTCCGTGTGAAAAGTGGAACAGACAGCAATTGCGTTGAGAGAACAAACAACTTGAAAGTCAAAAGCACCGGATTCCAAATGTCTACTTTTAATTCTACAATTGTTCAGCTCAGTAAACAAGATGTGGACATTCAATCAAGCCGCTACTGTCAACATCAACATAGCAACCGTTTCTCCTTCGTTTGCTACAGAAGTAGGGGGCCAATCACGTGCTGGAATGTCCCAAGTGCATTAATGTTGATTCTTTATTTAATATTTCAATGAATAACACTACGCCGGGAAGGTATTTATTCACAACATAAACGACTGAGAAGAAAAGCAGAATCAAAATAAGATTATACAACATAAATATTTAAAGTTATAGAGACATTGCAGTTAGATCGCAATGCCATCAGTTATCGCAGTTACACAGCCGTTGCTTCTCGTATTTAACATCAGTTACCAGCACAGCCGAACGATATGATACGAGAGCAAGGGAGCGCACAAGAAAAAAAAAAAAATGAAATGACATCAAAGACATTGTACAGCAACACAGAGAGATACTATTAAGTGCCACCCACCGGGCGCTGGAAAGTTAACTATTCCTTCCCATGACTCTTGACTTCAAAAGTGTATGTTGATAATGATGATAGAAAGTTTGGAATTGAACCCACTGTTTCCAAAAGCGGTCCATAAGAGTTTTGTTGAATGAACAACCACGTATTTCGGCCGTGGTCCTGTTATAGAGTGTTTTTAATGACTGCGCAGTGTTTGAAAACATCGCCGGTCAATGTTTTGTATTCACCCTCTGTAAAGTTCATGCAACGTAATAGTTAAATACAAAACTTGGACCGGCAATATTTTCAAACACTGCACAGTCATTAAAAATACACTCTGTATAATAGTTAGATGTGCAATTAGGATTATATGTTGAATAACTAATAATAATAATAATAATAATAATAATAATAATAATAATAATAATAATAATAATAAGTCTTTATTTTCAAAGGGTTAAGAATTGGGCACGCAGGCCCGTCTGACATTCTGCCCTTCTTCTCTATTTCCTCTCATACATTCTTTCATTCAACATCACTTATGAAGCAACTTTTGACAACAAAAGAACATTAAAACGCATGAAAAATAATCAATAACAAATGACTCACTGAGGCAGTGTTTAACATGGGCATTATAAATACCTAAGGAGGGTGTAACGTGCCATACATAAGGGAATGTTTTTTGGCTAGTTGTCGTTTGCGATAAGTTACCATTATTGTCTTTTTTGTGTTATTTGTTATGGGGGCATGTAGTCTGTACTAAGGTAGTGTTCAAACAGGTTGCGAATGTATGTATCATGATTGGTGGTGTCTTTGATTTCTTGTGGAAGATTGTTCCACAACTGAGCGGCAGAGTATGCTAAGCTTGTTTTATATAAGTCTATCCTAGGTTTAGGGAATGAAGTATATTTAGTCGTTCGCTATGTCTAGCGTTATATTTAAACAATGGCCAAAGGTAGCTTGGAGCATTTTGAAATAGGATTTTGTGAATTAGTTTGGTCTTATTAAAAAGCAGGCGCTTGTGGAGTGGCAGTAACCGGAGACGTTTATATAGGTTAGAATTGTCGGTAAGCTTTTCACCATTAATTAAACGCACTGCCCTTTTCTGGAGTGAATATAGGCGTTTTGTTATTGATTTGGAGCATCCATCCCAGACTGTGGAGCAGTAATCAATATGTGTTTGTATATGAGAAGTATAGAATATCTTTCTTGTGTTTTCGTCAAGGAAATTTTTAATTTTGGCAAGTTGGTATACTTTTTTGGCTATTTGTTTAACTAGAGCATGAACATGTGAGTTAAAAGTTAGATTTTGATCTATGATAACACCCAGTGTCTTGTGCTCGGTGACACTTTCTACAGGCGTGCTGCCAATGTGCAGCTGAAGAGTTCTCTGCGAGTTTAGAGTGTGAAGTCTTTGCCTGGTTCCTATTAACATAGACTTTGTTTTAGTAATGTTAATTTGCATGCGGTTTGCATGACTCCAGTTAACTACACTATTTATTTCCTGTTGCAAGGATAATTCTAGCACATTACGATCAACAGCGTTTGTATATACTGTGCAGTCATCAGCAAATAGATCGCAGGACGACGACAGAGTTAATGGAAGATCATTTATATAAATGGCAAATAATAGAGGGCCAAGAATAGACCCCTGAGGTACTCCAATATTAATGGTAATGGCTTGAGATAAAACTTTATTGTGTGATACTACTTGCTTTCTGTCTAATAAGAATGATTTTATTAATGTCACTATATTAAAACTTACTTTCATTGTTTCTAGTTTTTTAATTAGAATAGTATGATCTATCATATCGAATGCTTTCCTAAAGTCTATAAACACCGCTCCACATAGAGTATTGTTGTTAATATTTTGATGCCAGTTTTCTATCATGTTTGTTAGTGCCGTATGGCAAGAATATTTTGGCCGAAATCCTGACTGGCTGTCAACTATCAGTTTATGGCGAACTAAGTGATCTAGTGTTGTTTTGTTGATGTGCTTTTCTAGCGGTTTGGATAATGAGGATAATATGGAAATTGGTCTATAATTACTCATGAGACGATCGTCTAGAGGACCAGCTTTTAAATGAGGATACACTTTAGCGATTTTAAAGGCTGATGGGAAGTGACCTCTGGTTAGACATTGATTATATATAAAAGTTAGTGACTCGCAGATCGCCGGTGCAGCATGGCGAAGGATCCGACTACTAATTCCATCTAGTCCTGATGAGTTATTGTTTTTTAGATTACGGAGATGAGTAAATACTTCAGTTGTCGTCATTAGAGGTATGTTGGAGGAAATGTGTCCATAGCATTTGTTCTCACAGAATGATGATAATAAAGATATGTCATGAGGCGCATCTGGTATTGCAGCCTTCAGTTGGTTTATGTCGGACTGAAAGTATCTACTGAATTGATCACATGTAACCTGATTTGATGGTAATGATTGTGATGATTTGTGTTTGTTTGTCAAGGTATTAATTGCTTTCCATATATCTTTAGTGTTGGTTTTATCTATTACTATGTTCTTAAAATAGTTTTTCTTTTCCTTCCGAATAACATATTGAACTTTGTTTCTCAGGCTACGGTACATAGTTAGATCTCTATTTTTGTGAGCCCTGTCGCGATCTCTCATAAGTTCAACTACCTCCTGTGTGATCCACGGGGGCTTTGTGTGATGTTTAACACGAACTTCCTTAAATGGAACATGTTTATCAAATATACTTAGAAAGGTCTTTAGCCAGTGGTCCAGAGCATCGTCAACTAGAGGTAGGCGCGGCTAAGATGTTTAAGACACTTTCTCTTAAACTCCCAATACGGTGTCAGTCGGGTGGTGGTATCGTTCACCACATCAGTTAATTACACTTAAACATTAAACTCTCGTTCACAAAGCAAAGGTAAGCTTTGTGTGTGTGTGCATATAGCTTACAGGACGTTGCAGTCAACATCAGCAGTTTTTAGCTGCTGTTGATGTACTAGGCAAGATTACGCTCAGTAGTTTGCCATTGCTTTCTAAGCGACCGGCTCACATATCCGATAAGTTACCAACGCGGCGAGAACAGCTATCGATTCTCGGGCATGTTACGTTCTCATGAGAAATACCGGATTACGGAGAAAGACGTTAACGCATAGGCCAGGGAGACCCGCAATGGTAAGCTACTACCGTAAAATTCCTTAGAAAATCGACTTGAGGTTGATAGCAAACTCCTGCAAAGGACATGCAACATTTAACCAATGGGCCCTGCAACGTACTCAGAATTGCGTCCCCTAGAAGAACTCGCCTGCGTGTGGAAACAAGAACTCTCGTGACGTCTGCTTGCGGCCACCCGTTCATCAACGTTCAAAGTTGCTGTAAGTATGAAAATATTAGCCTGAATTCATTCTCTACCTACATGTTTGTGAGACTTTGCGAATTCTTTTCTTATTCCTGGCTGGATTTATTTTCTCATGTTTGTAATTGCTAAGGCGCAGTCGGAATAGGATACTTTAAAATATGCTTTCTTCCATGTTAATTTAAATTAGTGTTGTTTATAATATAATTTAGGTACAAACAAATCAAAAAGGTATTTTTCAGTTTTAGAGAAACAACAAAACAAAACATCTTATACTTATACATACATACCTAACTTAAACTAGGACCTCAGTCTAGGTAAACTGATCTAACTTCATTTAACCGACTCCCTACAAATAAATCATCAGGTGTTTGATAATTTTAATTTTTATTGGTAACTTCAGATTTAACATGCGTTTCTTATTTCTATGTATTCTGTCGTTTTGTATCATTAACCAACTTTATTGTTACTCTAACTGTTAGAAGCAGAGCTTGGTTTCTGGATTTTCTCTCTGGGTTTTAATTTACGACTAAAGCTTGTGGGCGAATTATTTCAATGGCATCTTAACTAGCTTCATAAGTGGTAATAAAGGGGATACATAAAATGTATAGCCAGAGCAAAGCTTATTTTTTATAGCAGGAAATTTGTGTTTGGTAGTCTTTTATTTCTGATTTTAAAAATGATATAGGGTACTTGGTGAAATGTGTATGTTTAAGGTGGGATGTAGCTCGGTTGATCAGTTTAATAAAGTTAATTGGCTTGGTTTATAGGATATCTAAATGTTACGTCAACTTTGCAGGATGCTGCGATCAATACCAGATTATTTTTTTTTGGCTCTCATTCGCTTTGAACTCAAGCGTAGTCCAAACACACTACTTGTAGTGGTACTGGACTGAATTTTAGATTTCCCTATTAGCAGTGTCCCTTGCCATCAAGTGAACCCACTCTGACTTCAGAGGTATCTGTAATTTACATCCTCAAGTCAAGAACGAGAGGTCAACATTTTAGTCCAACTGTCTGGTGTAAGGGTTAAACACCTTACCTTGGCATCAGCGCAAAGGATGTTCAATAACACGTTCTTATCCATTAGTCCATGCTGACCTCCCAATACCAGGTTGATTTTCTAGGCAGTTCAGTAGTTTGCCATTGCTTTCTGAACAAGAAGTCAATGTTTAAGCCCAACTTAATGCCGATGTAGAGGTTGAACCGACTACCTTGCCACCAGTTCACTGGAAGTTTAATAGTGAGTGCTCTTGTCCTTTCGGCCACAACGATATCTATGTAGCATATACTGTATTAATTTTTGTGGTCATATAAAATTAGAACTGAGCCAAGTAAATAAGACTGAATTTTATACAAGAGAGAACATTGCCAATCAGTGTAAGGTGAACAAAAGAAAAAGAATACTAAATGTGTGCCTATAAATTAAGAAACAATACCCATAGAGCTGGAGAAAAACAAAATCAGAACAGACCCTCCCAGGGGTCTAGTTATGGGTAATCGTATGTGTGTACTTCACTAAATTATATGTTATTCTGGGAATTTCTGGGATCTCCACCTCTCCTCATTATGCCTCGTAAGTTCCTACTCTAGCCCCTGACCTACAGTATTACATGACAACACTGGACTAACAGATAACTTTATAACACTTGATGTCAAACACAATTTCTTCATATATAAATGATAACATAACAGCTGTGGCTATGATGTTAAACACAATTTCTTTGTATATAAATGATAACATAACAACTGTGACTATGATGTCAAATATAATTTCTTCATAGATAAATGATAACATAACAGCGGTGACTATGATGTCAATACACTTTCTGCATAGATAAATGATAACATAACAGCTGTGACTATGATGTCAAATACAATGTCTTCATATATAAATGATAACATAACAGCTGTGACTATGATGTCAAACACAATTTCTTCATATATAAATGATAACATAACAGCTGTGACTATGATGTCAGACACAATGTCTTCATATATAAATGATAACATAACAGCTGTGACTATGATGTCAGACTCAATGTCTTCATATATAAATGATAACATAACATCTGTGACTATGATGTCAGACACAATGTCTTCATATATAAATGATAACATAACAGCTGTGACTATGATGTCAAACACAATTTCTTCATATATAAATGATAACATAACAGCTGTGACTATGATGTCAATACAATTTCTTCATATATAAATGATAACATAACAGCTGCGACTATGATTTCAAACACAATTTCTTCATATATAAATGATAACATAACAGCTGTGACTATGATGTCAGACACAATTTCTTCATATGTAAATGATAACATAACAGCTGTGACTATGATGTCAAACACAATTTCTTCATATGTAAATGATAACATAACAGCTGTGACTATGATGTCAAACACAATTTCTTCATATATAAATGATAACATAACAGCTGTGACTATGATGTCAATACAATTTCTTCATATATAAATGATAACATAACAGCTGCGACTATGATTTCAAACACAATTTCTTCATATATAAATGATAACATAACAGCTGTGACTATGATGTCAGACACAATTTCTTCATATGTAAATGATAACATAACAGCTGTGACTATGATGTCAAACACAATTTCTTCATATGTAAATGATAACATAACAGCTATGATGTCAAACACAATTTCTTCATATATAAATGATAACATAACAGCTGTGACTATGATGTAAAACATCTTTTGAGAGGAGTTCATAAGTAAACACATATGTATTGTTTGGCGTTTAAAGAAGTAGAAGAACGAAGTAGAGACCAGAAACTACACTAGACAACATAAACATTGAAATCTATAACAACTGAAATGAGATTCCTGAGAAGAATACTCAATGTATCAAGAAGAGAGAAAATCAAAAATGAAGAAATCAGGACTAAAGTGAGGGTTATAGCAACGCTAGATTTTATCAGCAAGTTAAATGGTTTGGTCATGTAACTAGTTTACCAAGTAACAGTATACCACAACAAGACCAAATGGAAATAGAAGAAGCCTACCACGTAAATGATGGACAGAGGGAATAGCAGAGTCCATAAGAATCTTGAAACATGAAGCTCATAAACAGGCACTCTCTTGCTGTTTATACTTTACCTTGACACTGCAAGGTACAAGACACAGAAAATGAGATGAGGTAAGATAGTTACCAACTGGAGTTTGAACCTGTCATCTCCAAATGACGGCTGTGCTTTGCTGCAGGAATACGTGTACTTTGATGCATGTCCAACTAGAGTGTGTCACACCTACTGATGCACCTCAGAGATCAATGTGCTTGACATCTGTATTTATTTCTTTAAGGTTTACTTCTAGAAAGATTACATCGGTGAGGACTGGGATTTTTTCACGTGGACTTCTAGTAATAAAATTTCCCCCAGTCTCTGGGTAGTGAGATAGGACGCCCGTGTGTATTGTTGCGCACGTAAAAAATCCCTTGGCAGTTGAAAATCGAAAAAGAGTAGCCTAACGGCGCTGCCCGGGCAAAATTTTGAATTATAATCGACCTAAAGTATTTCAGGATCCTCGCCGGTGCTACGGAGTTCGTTCACTGAGCTGAGTTTCTCCAGACTCAGGTTTCAGTTAGGAGGAGAACGTAACACTTATGGGTTACACCCGTGTGCCGTGATGTTGACCCATCGACTAAACTAAACTAAACTCGTTTCAACAACTGATGGTCTCTATATCACACAATTGACGCATAGATAGATATTTCTGCTTGTGCCATCCAGGCAATGATCTTGGCATCTGTTCCACTGGGAGGTTACAGACAGCAGCAGAAGAAGCATTTTATTAGGCTGGGTCATGTTAGTGTAGTTGGTAGGGAGCTTCGCGGATAATGTCTTCGGCGCGGTCGTCGCCCGCCAACAGAGGACAAGACTGGTCACCTGTCTCTCCATGCATCCAGGCCCTCAAATCGGATGGCTCTTAGAGACCCATAGCGGATTCGTGCCTCGGACATGTTGGTCGATCTCGGAGCTGAACTGGTTGGGGAATAAAGAATCTTACACATGTTAGGGATTGAACCCAAATCATTGTCTTGTTGAGATTTAAAAAAAAAAAACGCTGACAGGATGAAGAAAACCCAGTTTCAAAAATGTTTCGATGCGTCAGTAAATGTCATTACTGGCGAGTCAGCTCATTTTGTTCTTCTTGTGCCTTGCGGTGTTGAGGTGAAGTGTAAACAGCCGGAGAGTGCCCGTTTATGGGCTTCATGTATCGATATTTCCATGTACTCTGCTACTCCCTCTGTCCTTCGTTTACGTGGTCTGCCTCTTCTTCTTCTGCTTCCATCTGGTCTGTACATCACTGCTTGTTGTGGTATACTGTCAGTTGGTAACCTAATTACTGGCGAGTATCAGTAGGAATTTGAAGGACCGGGAGAATACATATAGCAAGGCCGAATGGATAGGAGCCCTCGTTCTTAAACATCCGGTGTGTTCATGCCGAGGTAGCGGGTTCAACCCCTAAACTGGTCAGCTGAAATAAAATCTTGACTTCTTATCCTTGACTTGGGAATGTAAATTACAAGTACATCTGAAGTCGGAGTGGGATTCGCCTGATGGCGAGGGACACTGGTAATAGGGAAAGCTAACCCACATGCAAAATTCAGCCCTGCGCTACTAGAAGTAGCGTGTATGGACTACGAACGCAAAAAAGGTCACGCTCATGATTTTATCTCAGCTGTTTGTTAGTTTTCCCCCCTTGAAGAGCATTGCATTTAATGCCTTTATTAAGTTAATGATTTTCTGCGGAACCGCACATGCCTCATCAGTTTCTAAAGTGACACCCTGTCGGTGCCGTCAAAGGCCCATTCATAGCCCTCGGATCCAGTATAAAGTGGCGAGTTCATATTGATGCCTTGCTCGTTTATTATGCGCAATGTGGCAATCTGAGCAGTGCCAGATCTATTCGGTCCGAAGCCCGCCTATTCATGTGCATGTGAGTGTTTGTGAATGGAATCTCTTAGCAGATTCAGTCCCAAATAAAATAAGGAGGTTTGGACCAAACAACAATGGGTGGCGGAACATGGGAAGTAGAGGTCTGTCACAGTTACGACCTAAAAGTTATTAATTTGGTATTCGATTCGATTATACCATTATCCCTATCTC
Organism: Cepaea nemoralis; assembly: GCA_014155875.1. NCBI lineage: Eukaryota > Metazoa > Mollusca > Gastropoda > Stylommatophora > Helicidae > Cepaea > Cepaea nemoralis. The sequence goes on from JACEFZ010001870.1 coordinate 98,401, forward strand.
GTTCAACCTGAAAGAGAAGTTATATTAGGGTCCAACCCTGGCTCAGATTAATAATCATGTGACCGAGTCAGCCACAAAATGGATATTAATTTGAAGGTGATTTTTGTCCAAAGAGGGTAAAGGCGTTAATATGGTAGCAGACATGCTTAGGGAAAATTGCTGTATTGATATTTTAATAGCGACAACATTTCGAAATGACACAATTTCGGGGATACATAAGCCCATGGCAGATTCAGGAAGTTGCTTAAGACGATTAATCATCCCGTTGCATTTAATCACTTATTATCTATAGACTTATCCTGCTTAACATTTGTCCAGGAACTGACAATAACATTTCTCAAATCAGTATTTTCTCCGTTGTAAATTTGACTAATGAAAGCATAGACAATGGTGTGCATGATTCATTATTGCCTGGCGCATTTCGCTGATCTGTGTAATTGTGTGTGTGTGTGTGTGTGTGTGTGTGTGTGTGTGTGCGTGTATGTGTCTGATCTCTGTCTCTCTGTGTCTTTCTCTGTCGCTCTCTGTCTCCCTGTCTGTCTGTCTGTCTGTCTGTCTGTCTGTCTGTCTGTCTGTCTGTCTGTCTGTTTGTCTGTCTGTCTGTCTGTCTATCTGTCTGTCTGCCTCTCTCTCTCTCTCTCTCTCTCTCTCTCTCTCTCTCTCTCTCTCTCTCTCTCTCTCTCTCTCTCTCTCTCTCTCTCCATCTCCTCCTCTCCCCCTCTTTCCGACCTTTATAGTGAGTTCTTTTTTTGTTTTTGTAAAAATGTACTTCTGTTTTCTAATGTGACCTATTTATATCTGTGTTTATTATGTTTAAAACGAGCACTCTACGGCACGTGTTTGGCTTCCCCAGCCATGTCCGAGGCGATAAGCCTGTCTAGCCCTACTTATTTATAGACCAATCGACTGTGGTTTGATGATTTACCCAATTTAGACTGGTTTGAGAGCGCAGGCCAAATTTATTATTTAAATGCCCGGAATCGAACGTCACTACTAATACTACCCCGTCTTTTCTTTGACGCCTGAAAGCAATTCCTCCTTTTTTCGTACTTTTAGAGTAGAGATGTATGAAATGGACTGGTGCTCTTTGAGCGCAATCTGATCCAACAAACTGCGGATAGGAGGCGCAAGCATAAAATGCAGTCACTTACTGCGGGATCTGCCTCGTCTTACAGATGTGGAAACTGTGACAGAGATTGTCACTCGCGCATTGGACTATACCAGTGGTTCTCAACCGGTGGGGAATTCCCCCCTAGGGGGGAATTTTAAGGGTTTCCAGGGGGGGGGGGGATGAAGACCATTTCAAGATCGCGTTAATACAAGAACCGATTACTTGATATTGTTTTTCCCTTCATATTTTATAGTTAAGTACGTCTCATCCTTCTAAAATTCATTTTATAAAGTCAGTAGACCCACAAATCATGTTTTATGTGGATGTCTAGACTTGTTTTAGTATGGGCTATTAAATTTACCTTACATGTTTACGTATACTGTATAGGGGTGGAGGATTTTTAGATAGGAAATGTGAAAGGGGGTAATGATGTTCTGAAAATACCGAGAAAGGGGGGGGGGGCACGGCCCACATTTTTTATAGGAAAGGGGGGGGGGGGAATGACGTTCTGAAAATATGGTGAAGGGGGGCACGGGCCAAAAAAGGTTGAGAACCACTGGACTATACAGTCACCAGCGGCGCTGTGCGGTGCTGGCACAACTCTATAGTCCTTCAGGACTGAACGAGGCCTTCTTCTACTACTTTACAATGTTAGTTGCATATCCTTTACAATCAACCCCAGCATTTTTTGGCTGTTTGTGATCTCTTGGCAAGTTTACGTTCAGTAGTTTGCCATTGCTTTCTGTACGACCGGCACCCATATCATTTTATAAAAACAATGCAAGGTGGTCTGCTACCAGATCGCCCGCAGTTGTGTTTTGAACTGCTTCCGTAAGCCCTTCGCAACAGAACCCGCCATACTTTTAGGCGTCTTACTTACATGATGCTTGCTCCAATTTTTTTTATAGATCTATTGACTCTCGGTGGGTCTCATCTCATCTCATCTCATCACATCTCATCTCATCTCATCTCATCATGTTACTCTTGTACCTTATGGTGTCGAGGTGAAGTATAAACAGCGGGAGAGTACCCGCTTATGGGCTTCGTATATCGCTATTCCCATTGGACTGTTATTACCTGCGTCCATCGTTTACATGGTCGGCCTCTTCTTCTACTTCCATCTGGTCTGTACATCGTTGCTTGTTGTGGAATGCTGTTAGTTGGTAACCTACTTGCATGGCCAAACCATTTAACTTGCTGCTTTCTAATAAAATCTCGTGCTGCTATAACCCCCACTTTAGTCCTGATTCCATGGGTGATATGGTAAAATTACGCTTTCTTTTACTTCCCAGACCATTCCCTGGTATCCAGGATTAGACTGTGTAAGCCTGGGTATCCGGGTCCACCTCGAGTGGATCCATGGCCACAGAACAACCCATCTAGTTCACAACACATGATAATTATGAGTGGCAATACTCACTTGTGTAACATCTTTGATTCTAAGAGGGACAGTTTACGAGTGCAGCTGGGACTCGTCGCTGGAGCAGCGAAGTTCCTGTTTTGTGCAACGCTTAATGCAGGCTACGCCAAATCGAATAAAACCCAGTGCAGTGAAGTCGATCCTTTCGCCTTATAAGCCATTTTTAAAGTAAACAAAAGATAGGGAATACTGATGAATGTAAGTGTGAAGCTGGTAAAATGAGTTGAGTTGAGTTAAGAACTGACATTACTGCACTTAGGGCATTCCCATACACTCTCCGTCTCTCGCTCAACAGCCAGCGAAGAGTCATACTACTAATCGTCTCCCACTGCTATCTGATTGAAAGTTCTCCTGGTCTTCCCTCTCAATTTTGAGATTCTTCCAGAACCCCTGCCAATCCCCCACCATCTCATTCTTTCCACATACTGGTTCTCAGTTCTCAGTCTGTTCCCCGCCTTCTCAACCTGGTCCCACAGGCGCCATACCACCTCTCTCTTGTTCATAGGCAATCTGCCACTAAGCGGTGCATATCCTGTCAGCCTATCAGCCTGTTCATTCTCCCTGCACTCCCGCGTGGCCATGGCAAACAATCCATACAATTCTTCCAATCTGTGACCTCTGAAGCGAGGTGAGCCATTAAACACGAAACATTCCTTTCTCCGTCTTACTAATGACTGCTAACCAAAGTCTGATGCTTTTGCGTTCAGTTGGTTCATGACCCAGAAATGGGCTTGCATCCGTGGCAGTGAGTTTGGTCTAGCAGTGGTTCTCAGTCCTTTTTGGCCCATGCACCCCTTCACCATATGTTCAGAATGTCATTCCCCCTTTCATATTTCCTCCCTATAAATTCACCCCACCCCCACACACACAGTATACGTAAAACTGGAAGCTAAATTTAATAATACATAGTAGAACAAGTCTAGACGTTTACATAAAACGTGATTTGTGGGTCTACTTACGTTATAAAAGGAATTTCAGAAGGGCGAGAAGTACAAAACCGTAAAGTATTGAGGGGAAAACAGTATCAAGTAATCGGTTCTTGTATTAACGCGATCTTGAAATGATCTTAATTCCCCCCTCCCCCCATGAAACCCTAACATTTGGAGAATTCCCCACCGGTTGAGAACCACTGGTCTAGAGACTTTCCTCCTGGCTCTGTACTGAAGTAATATCTTCAAGCGGATTGTTGCAGGATCTCGCCTTCCCCTCTCCGAGCCCAGGAGACCGCGGTGTGTGCAAGGCTGGAAACTTCATATCTACAGGGAGGCGTATAGAGACGTAACCAAGTAATGATTCAGATTGGGGGGAGGGGGTAGGAAAGAGGGAGAAGGAGAGAGGGAGATGGAAGGTGTTAGTGACAGAGTAGGAGAGAGGGAGATGAAGGGAGAATAAGCCTTGGCAAAATGTGACCACCAAAATATATAACCACAAAAAGAGAAATAAAGTTGAGAAATAAAGGGACAACGTATGAGTAAATAAACTGGTTTCAAGTTGTTATCATATTTAGTTATTTTTCTACAGCCATTTGTGACTTACTTATTAACTTACCCTCGTATGTATATAATCGGAGGGAGAGAAAGATACAGTGAGAGAGCCTCCATTTAAAGCCTGCTACATGTGTGTATATGATCGAGTGTTCACACATTAGGACAACAGGAGAGACGGGGAAGGAGGAAGTGAAGTGTTTGCTCATATCAAATACTGGCATTCTTGATAAGACTTCCCATCTCCGGGGAAATCTATAATTCCGCGCGTGTTGTTGACTCCCAGACATAAGAACCTGCCAAATGTGACCTACAGCTTCGCACTGCATGCAGACAGGTCTCGTATATAAGCCAGATTCTGGCTATTTCGTCTTATGTCATGTCCGGTTTTGCGGTCAACGATCGCTTTCATTGCTCACGGATATCCATAAGTCTAAACTGATCAGAGAAATTAGACGTAGAGTCACAATTTTTTGGGATACGTTATGAGAAGAAATAAATCGGAGAACTTGGTGACAACTGGCAAGATTGAGGGGAAGAGAACAAAGGGAAGACATAGAAGTAAATACCTGGATGGCTTGGCAACTTGGTAGGGTCAAGACGGGAACACTAGGCTGATCCAGGACTATGGTGATCGCGTGATATGGCGAAACATGACCGTCCACGCTTACCGGCACGGCGCACGATGATGATGATCCATAAGTCCCTCGGTCTTCTCCGAGTGGAGAATCTCAGCACATTGCATGAACTCCGTGGAACCAACTCATACTCGCTATAAATATTCTTTTTGTGGTTATTTTTTGGTGTTCACATTTTGCCAAGGCTTATTCAACCTTCTCGATCTGCAACTGTCAAGGGCTTTTAACGTGAAGACGAGTCCTTGCGAGTTGTGGCTCTTGTCCTAGAAAGCAGTTCGTCCGATCCTCTAACTTAGGATCAGGAGCAGTACGCCATCCTTTTCATCTGTTATCTGCTCGGGTATCATCCTTCCACACCGGAAAAGTCCATAGGTGCTCAGATCCTCTCCCTAACAGCTTCCGGTGGCTAATATTGCCAGTTCTTTTCGTTGAATGGGCCCCTCGTTATCTCGATGTGCCTCTCGTATCTGGCCGTGCCAATTCTTACTCCCGAGTCTCTTATTCTGAACAACGATGTGGGTTCACTGACGTCAAAGTCCTCCGCTCTCGACATCTCTTTTAATATTTTATATAAGGGAATCTACATAGTGCGTAAAACGAAACATGCTTTGCACGAACCTGAGGTGGGCATTGTAATATCTAAGCCGCTCCACCATTTCCCAGTTATTCAGTCCGAAAACTGGTATGCATTTTTTTAACATCTCACTGCAGCATTGCAGATATGTTCTGAACAAAAACGTATTCTCGGGAAGATAATATGACGGCTGTAACTCGATTCTTTATAAAATACTGGCATTATCTTATTTTCAGACAAGAACGAAAGACGAGGCAATTGCTGCAAGATATTCTATGAAATACTGAAATCGTCTGGGTGCCAGACACAAACGAAATACAATAAACTGCAAGAAATTTCATGAAATACCGACATCGTCTGCATGACAGACACGGGCGAAATACAGGGAATCAACTGCGGGATACTATATGAAATACGCCGTCTGTATGCCAGGCAAGAATGAAATACTTGCGAGCAACTGCAATATATTTCATGAAATACTGACATCGTCTTCGTGCCAGACTCAAACAACATACTAGAGATCAATAGCAAGATTTTTCATGAAATACCGACGTCGTCTGCATATCAGACACGACTGAAATACAAATGATAAACTGCAAGATACTCTATGAAATACTCGCACCGTCTGCGAGCCAGCCATGTACAAAATGCAAAAAATCAGCAGCAAGGTATTTCATGAAATACTGACATTTTCGCGCCTGACACAAACGAATTACGAGGAATCAGCCGTAAGATATTTCACGAAATACTGACACTGCCGACATGTCAGACACGAACGAAATAGCGGAAGCTGCTCCACAAAACCTCCTGATATACTGACACAGTCTCGGTCTTCAGAAGCGGAGGGGATTTATTGCGACCAGGTAAGATTTTGTTTTCATGATTATTAGTCTGGGTCACGCCAGGCACAGAGGCAACAGTCTCGACTTTTGTCATCTTGATCGTCTAATCTCATCCCCTAACTCTAGACGTAGGCCTGTGGTGTGTCATTATGGAAGCATCAGTAATTGATCCACTTATCTGTCATCCTTAGCCACGCACACGAGTCTGGAAATACTGCTTTTCTTCTTCTTCTTCTTCTTCTTCTTCTTCTTCTTCTTCTTCTTCTTCTTCTTCTTCTTCTTCTTCCTTCTTCTTCTTCTTCTTCTTCTTCTTCTTCTTCTTCTTCTTCTTCTTCTTCTTCTTCTTCTTCTTCTTCTTCTTCTTCTTCTTCTTCTTCTTCTTCTTCTTCTCCCCCTTCTTCTTCTCCCCCTTCTTCTTCTTCTTCTTCTTCTTCTTCTTCTTCTTCTTCTTCTTCTTCTTCTTCTTCTTCTTCTTCTTCTTCTTCTTCTTCTTCTCCCCCCTTCTTCTTCTTCTTCTTCTTCTTCTTCTTCTTCTTCTTCTTCTTCTTCTTCTTCTTCTTCTTCTTCTTCTTCTTCTTCTTCTTCTTCTTCTTCTCCTCCTCCCCCTTCTTCTTCTTCTTCTTCTTCTTCTTCTTCTTCTTCTTCTTCTTCTTCTTCTTCTTCTTCTTCTTCTTCTTCTTCTTCTTCTTCTTCTTCTCCTCCTCCTCCTCCTCATTCTTCTCCACCTTTACCTCCTCATCCTTCTTCTTCTTACTCTTATGAGTGAAGCCTCGTATTTGTAGACCACTGACCCCACATACATCAGGGGCGTGTCGTAGGCACTTTCCTAATCTCTTTCTCTCTCTCTCTCTCTCTCTCTCTCTCTCTCTCTCTCTCTCTCTCTCTCTCTCTCTCTCTCTCTCTCTCTCTCTCTCTCTCTTCCATCTTGCTTCTCTGTGCCTACATATTCCAACTATATTGCCGGTGGTCTGATTTTAACACAACCACTGGGTGATTTGATCCTCAAATACGTTGTATAACAATCAACCTTACTGCCTCTATTTCATATTGAACAGTATGAGTGAAGCCTCGTATTTGTAGACCTACCCACTCCGCATACCTCATGTGGTATGTCGCAGGCAGTTTTCCAACCTCTCTTATTTTATTTTATAGTTAATTTTTTACTCTCTCTCTCTCTCTCTCTCTCTCTCTCTCTCTCTCTCTCTCTCTCTCTCTCTCTCTCTCTCTCTCTCTCCGAATAATCTTGCTTCTCTGTGCCTACCCACACCATGTGTATTACCAGTGGTTAAGTCTTATGCAGCCCCTATAAAACAAGCACTGGGCGATTTTGATCTTTCAATACGGTGTATAACAATCAACCTTACTGGCTCTAGCTCATAGAGAACAGTATGAGTGAAGCCTCGTATTTGTAGACCGACCCATCCACATTCCCCATGCGGTATATCGCATGCAGTTTTCCTCTCTCTCTCTCTCTCTCTCTCTCTCTCTCTCTCTCTCTCTCTCTCTCTCCCTTACAGCGCCTCTGTGCCTACCTACTTCACGTGTTTTACCAGTGGTTGGATCTTATACAGCCCCAACAACTCGAGCACTGGGCGAGTAGCTCCTGAAGTATGTGGTATAACTATTAACCTTACTGACCACTTCATATGTACAGTATGAGTGGAACGTCATACGTGTAGACCGATGTACTCTGCATACCTCATGTGGTATATCACAGGCACTTTTCCTCTCTCTCTCGCTCTCTCTCCCTCCCTCTCCCTCTCGCTCTCTCTCTCGCTCTCTCTCTCTCTTGCTCCCTCTCTCTCTCGCTCTCTCTCTCGCTCTCTCTCTCCCCCCTCTCTCTCTCCCCTCTCTCTCTCGCTCTCGCTCTCTCTCTCGCTCGCTCTCCCTCTCTCTCTCGCTCTCTCTCTCCCCCTCTCTCTCTCTCTCTCGCTCTCTCTCCCCCCCCTCTCTCTCTCTCTCTCTCGCTCTCTCTCTCCCTCTCTCTCTCGTTCTCTCTCTCGCTCTCTCTCTCGCTCTCTCTCCCTTTCTCTCTCTCTCACTCTCTCTCTCTCTCGCTCTCCCTCTCTCTCTCTTCTTACATATACTTTGCACATGTCCACATACACTAGCATTTTGTCTGTTGAGGTGTGTCTATGTATGTACGCGGGTTCACGCATATAAGTCCACCCAGACCTTAAGACTCGCCCCTATAATAACACAATGGGGTTTTGGTTAGTACTACCTTCAATCTTACGCGCCTCCTACCCCGCCCCCTTCCTTCTATGTGCTCACTGAACCGTAACACCCAGCACCGGGTATAACAACACATCCGAGATTGCCTTAATTACAGATCGGAACGGCGAGGTGAGTATGAATAATTTTCTCTATTAAAATTTTTTCAATTTAACATTTTCTTCAACTAACATTCCTTTCAATTAACATTTTTTTTTTCAATTCTCATTTTCTCTTCATTGCTTCCATTTTTCTATGCTTTTGTTCTTCTCGTCCTGTCATCACCGTCTGATGTAGTCACAGGAGCTCTCCTTGACTGTAGGTTGTGTTTGTGAATGTGTTTGTTTGCTGATGAAGGCTAATCGCCGCAACGATCTGTATGTGTCTTAACTCTGTTATGCAAAGCTGCACTACTTTGTGTCATTTTATATTGTTTAGACTCAAGTGTGACCGTCTGGGTCTCGGGAATACTGTATTTTATATTGGAACTGTGTCAGCGTAAAACAACGAGGCCCTGGGTGATCATATGTTTCTACAACAGGCGACACCTGGGAATGGTGATTTTCATCCGCGACAGTATGGTGGCTTCAGAGCTAGACATGTCCAGTTGGGACAGTGATGACATACAAATAAAGGGGGTTAGAGTTCAGTCCAGTCTACCATTTGTGTTGGTTAATGTTTATGCCCATAACGCGTGTGTGGATTCCCAGAAGTGGCAGTGCTTAAGTGACACATTAGGTCACGAGGGAAATTTTATTTTCTTTGGCAATTTCAACGCTAAAGGCAGATAATGGGGAAACATTTCCTCCAACAAAAAGGGGGAGGAGGTCGAGACAGCACTTGAAACCAATGACCTGGTTTGTATCAACAGTGGCTGTGCCACCAGAACAGCAAGTCGTCCAGGTGACGAGGACAGTGTTATTGATCTGGCGCTGATTTCTCCTTCACAAGTCAACGGTCAAGACCTTCCAGTATGGCAGTACAGGGCACGATGTGGTGAGTAAAATGAGGCACGACAAGCGCAGAAAGTTTCAGGGCAGGAAACAAAGCTGGGAGCAGCCACCTTGATGGAATTGTGAGGTGGAAAAGGCATGGGTCGATAAGCATAGTCGCTTAAAAGACGCGACTTAAAATCTCGTGCTGTAAGGAAATGGCAAAACGCCAAAAATAACAGAGTTGCCCATCCTAGTTCCTGCAGACACTTAGAAAGAGAGATGGACACAAAAGTAAGCTATTCAAAAAGAAACTGGTTTAGGCGGTTACAAGTGAAAAATGGGCAGATGTGTGTCACAGAGTAAGCACAGACAAGTCACTTTAATTCTTCTGGCGACTATATAAAAGCATGAGTGGGGTATTCAAGAATAAGAGTTTTCCTGACTTCCAAGGTGCTGATCTAATCTGGCAGAGGACTGACGAGAACAAGGGCAAAGCCCTCTTGGAACGCTATCTAGAGCAGAGCAACCAGACAGACATGAAAGAGCATGATGTCTATGAAGGTTTCCACTCAGGCATTGAAACATTTGCTGCAGCGATTGATCTTGAGGACGGGTACAACAGAGTACCATTTGATTTTTTTTAATGCTTCAGCTTTTTGAACTCAAGATAATTCCTTTCCTCCTTAGTTGGATCGCTGCAACCCTCTTCCAACGGAAAGTAGTCTTTAGATGTGGCAGTTGGACTTCAGAACCAACAACAATATATCCTGGCCTACCACAGGGATCACCATTATCAATCCCTGTTTAACGCCTACACTGTGAGAATCACCAGCGAGCACATCATAGGACAGGGGAGGACATTGTCGTATGCAGACGATGTTTTAGTGTATCGTCAGGGCAAGGATAGAGATCAGGTTGCTGTGGAACTACAAACCGAACTTAATCGCATAAGCACTTGGTGTGTTGAAGCTGGGGCAATGGTCAACCCAACAAAGGCAACAGTGACATGGTTCTCTTTGAATAACCATATTGTCAACACCCCAACGCCAACTGTAAATCTGGGTTCAGAGACGGTGGAAAGAACGCAGGCGATGAATTACCTGGGGATACGATTTGATCGAAGCCTAGCTTATACTGAGCATGTAGACCAGGTGATAACAAAGGGCCAAGCGGGGTTTGGCTGCGATGCGGGTGATGGCGGCGGCAAACTGTGAGCAGCGCCATCTATGTCTTCTTTACGAGGGTCTGGTCCTTTCTGTTTTGGAGTATGCGATGGCGATCCTGACTCTCAGCCATAAGCAGATAGAAAGGATGGAAAGGATACAGAACGAAGCTATGCGCATTATTCTTGGATGTACAAGAGATACAGCATGCAGGGCGATGCGCTACCTTCTTGATTTTCCAACCATGAGGGACAGAATACAATTTTGCCAAGCACGTGCCTATCTCAGAGTCAACGCAAACACACAACATCCACTGCACAGCGAGATTAAGAAGGTAAAGGGCAGCAGGTTAAAAAGAGGAAAGTCGTGGATGGGTCAAGCCGAAGACATTCTTCAGCAGGTGTGTTCACTTGAGGACTTAGAACCTGGCGAGGAGTGGGTACAAGTGCCAACAGAGTTCTGTACATCCTTTTCAGTGTGCATCCAACTAGACAGGAAATGCAGACAAGAAAATCCAGCTGCTGTGGAGGCGGAAGTACAGGCTCTGATCTTCGAGAATTCGTTAGAGGATGATGCTGTCATTTACACGGATGGGTCGGTCGTCCGAGGAGTGAGAAGTTCATGGGCCTTTACGGCTCAGGCCGGAGGGAAAAGTGTGAAGGACGAGTCTGGCGCTTTTGCTTTGACCACAAGCAGCCTGACTATGGAAGTCATGGCAGTAAGTAAAACAATAACATGGCTCGAGACACAGACATTCAATCGGGCATGTGTCCTTAGTGACTCAATGAGTATGCTCAGGATGATAGAGATGGGATGTGTCCGAAGAGAATGGCTGCTGTCTCTGGAGCGGTCTCGGCTGGCAAAGATTAGTTTCACCTTCGTGCCAGGGCATGCAGGTGTACAAAGGAATGCGCAGGCTGTCAGGCTTGCAGGTAGGGCTACCGTGGAAGGCGGACGAGCCATGAACCAGGCAGACATTCTGAATGCTCTACGTGAAGTAAGTCGTTTACGAGAACCAAGCGATGACTGGGAATCTACAACCATGGTCAGGCTGCGAGAACTGCAAGTTAAAAAAGGCGTGGCCAAACAAGAACACTACGCAGGAAGCCAAAGAAGAGCAATAAACCAACACTGAACTGGTGTTGTTAGCCGCTATACGCAGCGGGATTTACTGAGGATGAGATCTGAGCACTTATGGACTGTTCGATGTGCAATGAGGATGATCTGTCGACTAACTAACTAACTAACTAACTAACTAACTAACTAACTAACACACGAATCAACCAACTAACCAACCAACCAACCAACTAACTAACTAAGATACGGATGCTGGTTTCACCTTCCTGTGTGTTTGCAACATTCATTTTAGCGTGCTGTTGTCAATGTAACTTAATGATTGATAATTGGTGTGGGAAAGATGCGTGTGTCACAAAATAAAACCGTGTGTTTAACCAGTTGATTATTATAGAGGCTTTCTGATTAAACGGACTATCTGCTAAGCAACAAGTGTTTCAACTAATACAGAGAAAACATTCATAGTTGTGGCTGCACGTGTTCCCAAACAGGTCGGGCGTAAATAACAGCTGTACTTGTACATCTGGTTGACGGATTGGCAACACTCGAAAGTGAGGGAGACGAATCCCGGCATCGCCGTGACAGTTTATCAACATTTGAATACAGATGGAAGCCGTGGGATCATAGTGGCAATCGGATGTTGGCCATCACCTGTCGGACAAAATTAACAGTGGCAGATGTATAGAGGAAGTGAGTGCGCTGAATCATACATCGCTTTGACAAGTCATAAACATGTCAGAGGGAAAACGGAAGTACTCAGCAAGGAAGTAAACAGTACATCTGTCAATTCTTAGTTTCCGGAACATCGAGGAGATTGGCAGCTTGTTGGGGAAACCTGTTGTTGGGATCATACAGTAACTCGTTAGTTTGTTGGGGGAGTCGAAACAAGTGATGACAACTTTGACAGTTAATAAGGCAAGGGAGAATCGATTCTTGACAATGGCGGATATGAGAAAAATAACACCTACAGGACGTCACCCATATCACGTGACCAATTTTAGGGGTTTGCCAGAAAACCATGATTGGAGATGGGGAGTTGACAAAAACCGTGGATTATGATGGACGTGTTTGTGGGAGAGCTCCACAGTGTTAGATTTATTTAAGATTAACTAGCATGTGCCGTTATGGCAAAGTGTAGTAGCCATCCCGGGAATGAGGCGGTTTTGCATAAGGTAGTCAATATAGTCTATTAGTTCTAATTAATATAGACTGTAGCCTTGTTAAAACTATAGTGTGATGATTAGCACTGTTAGTGGAAACTAGTTAGAGTAGAATAGTGATATTAGCTCTGCTAGTTAAGAATAGAGTAGGGTAGTGGTGATAAGCTATGCTAGTTAAGAATCGAGTAATGATGGATAATTGGGAGACGGGGGAATTGCCCGCTGGGGTTTTGCACTCTGTATGGGTCTTTCCTTGTCATAGCCTGATTCGGCCCTAGGTGGGTAGCTAATCTGCTCTATGACAAAGTTTAGTTAGCTAAAGATCATTAAGCAAGGCAATAGGCTTACACTCAGCCGGTAGGATCAGTGACTAGTACTATCACCAGATGTGTTGTTTCTATCCTAGGTTCCCTGCCAGATCCGAGGAAACTCAACAAGTTTTTAGGAAAGGTTCAAATCCCATTCGGAAGAACACCAGTTGAACAGTCAATAAAGTTTCGTACAGAACGTAACTAAAGCTAGAAGGAAGATGATTCACCAAAGAGGGTGATGATTACTGATGCACCACACAGCATCAGACAGTAGTAACTAACCGAGAACATTAATTATAATAGTTACCTAGTGTGATATAATCTCGTGTAATAGAACACAAGACATGATACTTGAGGCTAGATAGACACGAGTGAGGATCAAGTACATTAACAATTAACATTAATAACTGTGTACACACTACAAAGGACTTGTGCATTTTTTAGGAACGATAGGAACGGACATTGTGTAGGGTGCAACCGGTCCATGATTAACTGTTAATACCACCGGTGTCTATTTCGGAAGATCATGAAATGGGATTACCAGAGGTCTACAGAGGCAAATCAGTATCCAGCAGGATGGTTTCGGCACTGGGTGAGATGTACATGTTCTGACGTAACGTGCTGTGGTCTATCCTTGCTGGGAGTCCGATTCTACACACTTTATAGAACACGTCACACATTTTCTTCGCATACACGTCTCATACACGTTACACTTTTCTTTTTAATAAATTAAGCTATATTCATTTTTTTAGAAGCAAGAGTTGTTGAGTATGTTGCGTTGGAGAAGTATGAGAGGGGGCATAATACGACAGTGAGAGAGTGACAGGAAAAGGTGTCCACGGGCTGATGGAGTGTGTTGGACGGAAGCTGGTGGATTCTCCAGAATATTAAAAAGGAGGAAAATATTATAATGTGGGTGTCGACTCTCTTCACTCCTGGGACGACACTGTAAAGGAGGACACAACATTATTGGGGGCTCGTAAACGGAATCTTTGGACAGCGGGATCTCTCGTAAACGGGATCTTTGGACAGCGGGATCTCCCGTAATCGGAATCCTTGGACAGCGAGATCTCCTGCAAGCAGGAAGCTTTGACAGTGGGATCTTCTGACAACGGGGTCTTTTGACACGGGATCCTTAGTTATTAGAGGGAGATATCATATTGGAGAATCCAGCTAGAGTGAATGTGGATAGGGGTTAGGACTAATATCTTACCTGTTCACACGTCACACGTCTGCATAGGTCTGTGGTCCTGATTCTACTCTTGTCACTGAGTGAATGTGCTGTGCGTGGTAATATCTAGATTTATAGTACTTGTTCATATATCTGTATAGTAATTTGCAGTTATATTGTACTCGACCTGCTAGCTTACCTCTCTGTATAATGGCCACCCCTAAACTAACCACGTTAGAATTAAAGGCAAAGGGGGAAGAAATGGGAGTGGCGGGTTCTGCTCTAACGGATTACATACAGGAAGTGGAGAGAGAGTATCGTCAAGCAGAACGGGAAGATCGAAAGGCCGAGTTGGAATTGAGAAGGATGGAGTTGGAACAAGCAGCTAAGAAATTGGAAGTTGAGCAAGCAGCTAAGAAATTGGAAGCTGAGCAAGCAGCTAAGAAAGTTGAAGCTGAGCAAGCAGCTAAGAAATTTGAAGCTGAGCAAGCAGCTAGGAAATTAGAAGATGAACAGGAAGCACAGAAAAGGGAGCACGAGTACCGGATGCGGGAACTCGAGCTCAAGAGTCAATCTAATGGAGAAAATGAGGGAGCAGTTGGAGGTTCCTCCATCCCAGGCTCAACACCAGTAGGTGGACATGGGTACCATGCTATGAAGTTTCCTTTAGCGGTCTACGAGGAGGACAAAGAGAAGATTGACCAGTACCTTCAACGCTTCGAGGCTATGTCAGTTGCTATGGGTCTGGAGCGTAACAAATGGAATCTTAAGCTATCCCAGGGTTTACGCGGGACCGGATACGAGGTTTATTCTCGCCTGCCACCAGGACATGAGAACAATTATGACGAATTGAAGACGGCTCTGCTGAAACGATTCGAGGTTACGTCACATACCTACCGGAAAAAATTTCGAGCAGCGAAACGAGAACCGGGGGAGTTGTTTGCCGCCTACAGTTTGCGTCTAAAATCTTATCTCCATAAGTGGATGAATTTGGCTGGGTTCGCACATGACTATGAGAGTCTGGAAGAGCTCATGGTGGTCGACCAGCTGAAGAAGCAAATGTCTAAACCTCTCAGGACGTTCCTGGGAGAACAAGGAGCGGAACGTATTGACCTCGTGACTAAATTAGCAGAACGGTTCGTCGAGGTACATGGGGAGGCAGGGGAAAACCTTTCCACCAACACTAAAAGTCAAGAGAAACATGACAAGAAGAAAGCCAAAAACTCAGGAACAAAAAAGTGGGAACCTTATGTGCAAAAATCAGAGGATAGTTCAGAGAAGAAGAAGGAGGGAAGCAAGAGCACTTCAAGCTCTACACCAAAACGACCGTGGTCGGAGAAGTGGTGTTCAATTTGTAAGTCACCCTCTCACAATACGAGGGACTGCAAATCGAAGGCTAAGAACCCTCACTTCGCAGCATGTCAAGTGACTTCCAAGGAGGTTGTCACGGAAAATGCCAAGGTCAACAAGGAAGCTCGCCACCAGGAGAGCTCTCTCAAGTCCGACAATAGAAATTCTAGGACAGGGAAATGGTGCAACCAATGCAAGTCAAACACGCACAATGCTATTGACTGCAGGGGAAAGTCAGGAGACACTCAATTCGTCGTGTGCCCCGGGAAACCTAAGGTGGAGCCCACCGAACAGGTCGAGGCCGAGGAAGAGACTCCAGACCAGGAAAAACCACCTGTAGTGGAATTGGTAGAGGTTAACGGTCGTCAAGTGGAGTGTTTATACGACACAGGACTGGACGGGGAGGCCGTGATTTCTGCGGATCTGGTACATCCAGAACAATTCACAGGTGAGACATTGGATATACAGCCTGCACAGAATAGTGCTGTAGTCATGAAGTTGCCTATTGCTAATGTGGAGATTCGGTCAAGGTACGTCACCGGCACCATCAAGGCCGCTGTATTGACCGATCCCATTTTCCAGTCATCCTAGGTTGCCGGTATGTCTTTCTGGGAATGCCCAGGGAGCCAATCCATATGGGAGCAATGCAGACTCGCTCTCAGACGAAAACGGAAGAGGCAGACGCAGTTGTGACTAACCCAATGCCGGGGGAGCTACGAACTGCCCAGAGTGAGGATGATACTTTACGTCCTTGCTACAAAAAGCTACAGAAAAGTGCTGATCCACCAGGACGGGGGCAGTACTACATGAAGAATAGGATACTCTACAGGAGAGCAGGAAGGGGAGACAACCTATACGGTCAGTTGGTCGTCCCGAAAGCTCACCGGTCCCAGATTCTTCATATGGGGCATACCATCTCCTTTAGTGGATACATGGGTATTGCCGCCACCATGCAGCGGATTTCCTGCCATTACTATTGGCCGGGAATGACAGATGATGTGCGTCGGTATGTGAAGTCATGCCCTGAATGCCAGAGGGTGGCACCGAAACACTGGACAGCACCGGTGGTGTTGGGTGAGATGCCCATCATGAACTCTCCTTTCGAGAGGGTAGCCATCGATATCGTGGGTCCACTTCCCAGGACTAGGAAGAGGAACATGTATATACTCACAATGGTGGATTGCTGTACAATGTGGGGTGAGGCTATACCGTTGACCACGATTGACTCGAAAAGAGTGGCGGACGCACTGATGGAGGCCTTTACCAGATTAGGCTTTCCGGATCAAATTCTGACGGACAATGGATCTCAGTTTTGTGGAAAACTCATGGAGGAGGTATTTAGGGTGTTTCACTCTAACCACATACATACCAGCCCTTACCACCCTCAAGCCAATGGACAAGTAGAGCGTTTCAATGGCACGTTGATGACAATGCTCAGGAAATTAGCGCAGGAAAAACCTGATAGGTGGGATGAATATATCCCAGCAGCACTCTTTGCCTATCGGGAAGTTCCTCATGGCTCAACAGGACTACCACCCGCTACGTTGCTGTTTGGTCGTCCAATCAAAGGACCGTTGGAAGCCATGTTGAGGAGTTGGACTGAAGAGGGGACGTCAGAAGAAGTGATCTCATCCTATAAATACGTGGAGGAACTGAAAGAAAAACCCCACAAGGGATGGACTCTGGCAAATCAAAACTTGAAAAAGGCCAGGAAAAGACATGCGGCTTACTACAACCGTAGGTCTAAAGAAAGATTTCTAGAGATGGGAGATAAAGTCTTGTTGCTACTCCCAACGGGAAACAACAAACTGGAGATAGGTTGGCAAGGACCATTTCCCGTGGAAAGGGTGATATCCAGAACCAACTATCAGATCCGGATCCGGGGAAAGTCGAAGATTTTCCATATCAATCTCTTGCGGAAATACGAAGAGACCCGGAGACAAGGCAGCTCACCTCATGGCAATGGCAGTTGCAGTGGAGACAGAAGTGGGAACCAGCGAGGGCAGGGAATATCCCTTGGAACACCAGGAAACCTATAGGGATGTGCAAGTGAACCCTGATCTGACCTCCCAGGAGAGGGAAAGGATAACCCAGGTTCTCAAGTCTCATAAGGAGATACTGACTGATAAACCAGGACGAACGAGGTTGGTTGAGTTCGAGATGACTTTGACCACACAGGAGCCTGTTCGCCAAAAGGTTTACCCAGTGCCATTCTCTAAAGAAAAGGCCCTGGAGGAGGAAATACAAAAACTGCTGGAGGATGACGTGATTGCACCATCCACATCCCCATACAATGCAGGGGTAGTTTTGTTACGGAAACCAAGTGGAGAACACCGGTTGTGTATATACTACCGACTTCTGAACAGTCACACACAATTTCAGGTGGAACCTTTGCCGAATCCAACTCAGTTATTCGCTAGGCTCCATAAGGCTCGGTACTTTTCAAAGGTGGATCTGAGTCGGGGGTACTATCAGATACCAGTCAAACCGGAGATTCGACCACTGTTGGCTTTCAGTACACCCAGTGGACACTACGAATTCAAGGTCATGCCCTTTGGACTCAGCAATGCACCTAGTGTGTTTACACGCATGATGAGGACTTTACTAGATCCGTTACAGGATCCGTCCATCATCTCATTCATGGATGATATTCTGATTTCCAGTGACAGCTTGGATGACCACTTACAATCCTTGGAGAGAGTGTTTAATAGGCTCACGGAAGCAGGGCTTACTGCTCGTCCAACCAAGTGCATGATTGGTTACCAGACTCTGGAATTTCTAGGTCACACCATCACTCCAGGACACATTGTTCCAGAAGAGAAGAACCTGGAGAAAATCAGAAATGCACCTAGTCCTAAAACGAAGAAGGATGTGCGATCTTTTCTCTCGTTGTGTGGGTTCTACCACAAATTTATCCCACATTTCAATGAACTGGGAGCTCCGTTGACGGAAACCTTGAAAAAGGGATTCCCGGACCAAATCATTTGGACACCAGAATGTGAGAATGCCTATAGTCAGTTAAAGGAGGCCTTGGTCAGCAAACCTGTATTACAGCTCCCTGACCTTTCCAAACAATTTGTGTTGAGAACAGATGCGAGTGCGATTGGAATTGGAGCCGCTTTGTTACAGGAAGGAAAAGACGATGCTTCGGTTTTGAAACCTGTGGCATACGCAAGTAAGAAACTTCTACAGGCTGAGAGGAATTATTCAACCGTCGAGAGAGAGAGAGTGCTTGTCCCTCGTATGGGCAGTGCAAAAATTTCAGCCATATTTGTATGGAGTTCAGTCGGATCATCAACCCCTGATGTTCCTGGCTACTTCTGAGAAGCTCAACGCCCGGTTGATGCGGTGGTCGTTGTTACTTCAACCTTATAATTTCACAGTAGAGTTCATTCCTGGGAAGGAAAATGTTGGAGCGGATTTCTTGTCAAGACACCCAGCTCCTGAAGAAGAAGAATGAATCATCTGGATTAAACTCACGGTGGAGAAGAGTGAGATGGACTACTCTCTTAGGAGGGGGCCTATGTCACAAAATAAAACCGTGTGTTTAACCAGTTGATTATTATAGAGGCTTTCTGATTAAACGGACTATCTGCTAAGCAACAAGTGTTTCAACTAATACAGAGAAAACATTCATAGTTGTGGCTGCACGTGTTCCCAAACAGGTCGGGCATAAATAACAGCTGTACTTGTATATCTGGTTGACGGATTGGCAACACTCGGAAGTGAGGGAGACGAATCCCGGCATCGCCTTGACAGTTTATCAACATTTGAATACAGATGGAAGCCGTGGGATCATAGTGGCAATCGGATGTTGGCCATCACCTGTCGGACAAAATTAACAGTGGCAGATGTATAGAGGAAGTGAGTGCGCTGAATCATACATCGCTTTGACAAGTCATAAACATGTCAGAGGGAAAACGGAAGTACTCAGCAAGGAAGTAAACAGTACATCTGTCAATTCTTAGTTTCCGGAACATCGAGGAGATTGGCAGCTTGTTGGGGAAACCTGTTGTTGGGATCATACAGTAACTCGTTAGTTTGTTGGGGGAGTCGAAACAAGTGATGACAACTTTGACAGTTAATAAGGCAAGGGAGAATCGATTCTTGACAATGGCGGATATGAGAAAAATAACACCTACAGGACGTCACCCATATCACGTGACCAATTTTAGGGGTTTGCCAGAAAACATGATTGGAGATGGGGAGTTGACAAAAACCGTGGATTATGATGGACGTGTTTGTGGGAGAGCTCCACAGTGTTAGATTTATTTAAGATTAACTAGCATGTGCCGTTATGGCAAAGTGTAGTAGCCATCCCGGGAATGAGGCGGTTTTGCATAAGGTAGTCAATATAGTCTATTAGTTCTAATTAATATAGACTGTAGCCTTGTTAAAACTATAGTGTGATGATTAGCACTGTTAGTGGAAACTAGTTAGAGTAGAATAGTGATATTAGCTCTGCTAGTTAAGAATAGAGTAGGGTAGTGGTGATAAGCTATGCTAGTTAAGAATCGAGTAATGATGGATAATTGGGAGACGGGGGAATTGCCCGCTGGGGTTTTGCACTCTGTATGGGTCTTTCCTTGTCATAGCCTGATTCGGCCCTAGGTGGGTAGCTAATCTGCTCTATGACAAAGTTTAGTTAGCTAAAGATCATTAAGCAAGGCAATAGGCTTACACTCAGCCGGTAGGATCAGTGACTAGTACTATCACCAGATGTGTTGTTTCTATCCTAGGTTCCCTACCAGATCCGAGGAAACTCAACAAGATTTTAGGAAAGGTTCAAATCCCATTCGGAAGAACATCAGTTGAACAGTCAATAAAGTTTCGTACAGAACGTAACTAAAGCTAGAAGGAAGATGATTCACCAAAGAGGGTGATGATTACTGATGCACCACACAGCATCAGACAGTAGTAACTAACCGAGAACATTAATTATAATAGTTACCTAGTGTGATATAATCTCGTGTAATAGAACACAAGACATGATACTTGAGGCTTGATAGACACGAGTGAGGATCAAGTACATTAACAATTGACATTAATAACTGTGTACACACTACAAAGGACTTGTGCATTTTATTAGGAACGATAGGAACGGACATTGTGTAGGGTGCAACCGGTCCATGATTAACTGTTAATACCACCGGTGTCTATTTCGGAAGATCATGAAATGGGATTACCAGAGGTCTACAGAGGCAAATCAGTATCCAGCAGGATGGTTTCGGCACTGGGTGAGATGTACATGCTCTGACGTAACGTGCTGTGGTCTATCCTTGCTGGGATCAGATGTCTGGGTTGTGGTCTGAGAGTCCGATTCTACACACTTTATAGAACACGTCACACATTTTCTTCGCATACACGTCTCATACACGTTACACTTTTCTTTTTAATAAGTTAAGCTGTATTCAGTTTTTTCAGACGCAAGAGTTGTTGAGTATGTTGCGTTGGAGAAGTATGAGAGGGGGCATAGTACGACAGTGAGAGAGTGACAGGAAAAGGTGTCCACGGGCTGATGGAGTGTGTTGGACGGAAGCTGGTGGATTCTCCAGAATATTAAAAAGGAGGAAAATATTATAATGTGGGTGTCGACTCTCTTCACTCCAGGGACGACACTGTAAAGGAGGACACGACAGCGTGATTGCCCAATTTGTGACAATTTATAAATAAAGTTCGCTCGTTCGTTCCTGGATTAGTTCCGCTGACATATCGCCATAGCCTGGTAACTTCCCTTTCTTCAGACTTTATATTGCTGATCATACTTCCTCTATTACGTCTCCACAGTATTCCTTATATCTTTCTAGTATATCTTTACCCCATCCATATCAAACTTCATCAATAGCAACACCTTCGGGATGAGTTACGAGAAGAGCTGCCAACATAACTATCCGAGACCGAGTAAGAAATGATGTTATCAGACCGTGGGATCAACATCTTGTGCCACATACAGTATATTGAAAGGCAGAAGACCAAATGGTTCGGCCATATCGTTAGAATGCAACACAATCAGTTACCAATACCTACACCAAAGAGGATCTGATACGAGAGCAAGAATAGAGAATGGATTGACGACATTAAAGACATTGTATAGCATCGCTGTATACTATATGCAGTATCAGTATATACTATATGCATATAATTTGGTGAAACTGCGGTAAAGCTGTGGAAATATAAACAATATAAAATAACACAAAGCCGGCTCCCTGGCCGAGGTGTTAGCAGCTTTCTCCGTAATCCCGAATACTCTCGTGGTTGACGTGAGTGCACAAGAATTGGAAGCGGTTCGAGTCGCAGCAGTGACTTATGAGAGTATGGAGCCGGTCGTTCAGAAAGTCTTGGCGTGCTGATGAGCGTAATCTAGCCTAGGAATCAACATACAGCTGAAAGATGCTGGTGTTGACCGCAATATCCTGAAACAGGATGGAAACGCGGAAAAAAAATAACACAAAGTAATAGAGCTTTACAGAAAAGAATTATGACATATACAGGACGTTGCGGCGACTGGCCTTCATGAGCAAACAATTACATACATGAAACACAACATATAGTACAGGAGAAGATCCTCCGGTGACTACATTAAGGCATAAGGACGGGGAGAGAAGAATAAAAAGATGAAAAAAAATGAGAGCAATGAAGAGGAAATGAAAATATGGAACACAAAATGTTGTTACTTATCTCAGAGTCCCAGGCTGTTCTACTACCGGTATTATTAATACATTGGTAGTAGTACATTGGTAGTACTCTGAGATAAGTAACGTTTTTTTTAAATTCATATTTTCATTTTCTCTTCATTGTCTCATTCTTTCATCTATCTTTTTATTCTTCTCATCCCGTCATTAGGCCTTAATGTAGTCACCGGAGGGTCTTCTCCTGTACTATATGTTGTATTTTGTGTATGTATTTGCTGATGAAGGCTAGTCGCCGTAACGTCCTGTATGTGTCTTAATTCTCTTCTGTAAAGCCGCATTACTTTGTGTTATTTTATATTGTTTACTATATGCAGTATCACTATATTCTATATGCAGTACGTAATTCTTTCACACTGTCAATACAAGGTTCATACTTTCAAGGAAACTAAAGAAATAACTTTACCATCTAGTTTATTCATAGGGTCATTATCCCTTGAGGTCTTTTATCTAACACCGGGCAACTATGGTTCTATGGAGCGTCGAATTAACCCAGATGGTAAGCAGTGGTACTTCTCAGTGCAAATATATACTGTCATATGCATGCAGGTTTGTCGTCACTGAGGTATTTATAAAACGGTATTTGATTCCGTATGGCTCGTGTTTGTGGCCAAGGCCGTGACGAATGACACCATTTTTTTTTAATTCATTGCCCAGTAAACGTGCGCTTGTCGTTACGGAACTTCTTTGCAGGATAGAAGGTATGTCATGTATATCTTACAGTTATGTTGTATGCTCATTCTTATCGTTTCTTAGTGTTTTCTTTGCAGGATAGAAGGTATGTCATGTATATCTTACAGTTATGTTGTATGCTCATTCTTATCATTTCTTCGTGTTTTCTTTGTAGGATAGAAGGTATGTCATGTATATCTTACAGTTATGTTGTATGCTCATTCTTATTATTTCTTCGTGTTTTCTTTGCAGGATAGAAGGTATGTCATATAAATCTTACAGTTATATTGTTTGTTCGGTATATTCGTTACTTCGTCTTTTCTTTGCAGGATAGAAGGAATGTCATGTAAATCTTACAATTTTGTCGTTTGTTAAGTCTAATGGCTTCTTCGTGTTTTCTTTGCAGGATAGAAGGTATGTCATGAATATCTTACAGTGATGTCGTATTTTCATTCTTATAACTTCTTCTGTTTTCTTTGCAGGTTAGAAGAAATGTCATGTATATATTACAGTAAAGTTGTTTGTTTATTCTTATCGTTTTTACGTGTTTTCATTGGAGTCTACTTTTATCATCGCTCAGAAGCCAGTCCTTTGCAAAACCTTCTACACCAGAAAAGTCTTTCGAAATGTCTGTCTATGATATGCCAAATGTCCTGCCTTTGTTGGTGTCATGTGTACATTATCCATAACATCTTGAGTCTGGCTAAGTTTTGGTCTTCCTCTTCCTCCCGGTACACTTTGGATAATGACCACGGCGTTGGGCACTTCCGGTCCCCAACATGGAGGGTAGGCGGTTGAGCTGTTAAGGTCTCTGTAGTGTTTATGCTTGTGGCTACGGTTTGCTTACGCATTTTCCTCATGTTGGACTGGTAGTGCATGGTTCCGTCGTCCTGCTACTGAGCTGAGTGCGTGGAGCAACACTGTGAGCTGTGAATTTCGTGTGGAGTGCTTTTACATCTGTCCGTGGTTCCATCCATCCATCCATCCATCCATCCAGTTTGGGGAAAAAAAACAAAAAAACTTTCCACCGTTTCAGCCAACTTTAGAGGCGTTGGTTATAGCAGCTGGTGGGTCGCTGAACTAACTGGGTTGCCTTTGCAGCAATGTGTGGCTGTTGGTTTCTATCGACGATGAACTGTATTTTTCGTGGCGGACGTTTGTGTTGGCATTCTGGCAGCGGCATTATGCATAGTATACCTGTGCTGACTGGTGGTTTGTCGAGACTCCTGTCTGTTCCACTTTTCACATGGAGCAGTGAGGAGCATTTTGTGTCATATTCACTGGCACAGGAGCGGAGCATAATGGACGACCCTTTGCCGTGAATTTGGAACCACTACTAACTAATGATCTGTCATTTTCATCATGTTTGTTTGTCAATTGAGTTGAGTTGAGTCAAGAACCGACATCATATCACTCGGGATTTTCTCATACATGCTTCGTCCTTATTTTCAACAACCAGCGTAGAGTCCCAATACTAATTGTACCCGCATTAGTCTGATTATGTGGCCGTTTTGACGTTCTTTGTGTCTTAATAAAAATGTTCTTCAGTATCGAGCTCTTGTTCTCTTTTACTTTCAGTTAACTTTTAACACTCTTACGTGCCCAGAACACGCCTTTTCCATAATGACATTCTTAGTGGCAAAATCTCCCTCGCGGAGCAAGCAAGACTGAAGCCTTCTGCTCACCAGATGGAGTTCCTCCTCGCTGAACATGTCGGCCCATTTACCTTTTCTTGACATTCTCAGGGGGTGGGCCCGTCCGGATCATGACCCCAGGAGTTTTTCTCCTGTCATGCATATTCACCTTCGAGAGGTTCGTTATCGCCAATTTCCTATATCGACATCGCTAAATGTGTCTGCTCAGAAGCCATCCCACCCTCTTGGGCACCCAGTGCATCTACCAACGTTGACACTGCACTGTAACTGACCGCGGGAAAACCAGCTTCTTCCCCCCGGCTGGCGGCCTCAGTCTTCACATCTGTCTTGGTGGCTAGCTATGGCCCTTTCAGTGAACGTCGTGGCGGCCATGTTGCCGTTTTCTTACCCTGTTCACAGCGTCTGAACTGATCCAGTACCATATGCCCTCCCGTTTGGGCAGAAGGGCGATACATCGCCAGCTAGGGTCATCATGTTATTTGTTTTGTTTCGTGGTAACTTCCACAATTTCAATGCCTAGCGAACGGAAATGTATATTGAAATACTTGTTCATATGACTGTGTACCATGTTTAGTCCAAACCTACTTTTCACTTGGCAATGAATCAGCCAATAAAAAAAACTTTCTCAATATGGAGCTGTTGCTAGATAGATCTTTTTGTTCTCTTTTCCGTCCAATGAATATTCGTCTGTAACATGTGTATTCTAACGCGATCAGGTGCTTTCAGCTGATTTGTTAACTGATTAAGTGCCATGGGATGATATATCGTCTTATTCGAACTTCCTGCATCTGATATGGGCTTATAAATCAAACTATAGTTAAAATATTAATACACTAAGTTTCAATATGCAACTCTCTTTAATGTGATAAATAATACAACATGTCTGCTACCTTATTAACAACTTTTAAGTTATACAGTGACACACCCCTCCTTCCCATTTTGCGCCATCCATTTTTATTTGGTCCAAACCTATATTTTGTTCTGCATTGAATCTGTTAACCATTAAAAATTATACATGTGTTATATTGCCACCGGAAATATGCATGCTCTTGCATTCCGACTTTTGTTGATCTATCTCTTTCAACCCATAACGGGTTTTAATTGTTTTAGTTTTTGTAGTGCGGCGTTTGTTCTTCCTTACTGTTAACATACCCAGTGCTAAACAAGAAGTAGGTTTGGAGAAAACAAAAATGGATGGCGGAGAATGGGAAGTAGGGGTGTTTCACAGTTATGATTTAACAGTTGTTAATATGGTAGCAGGCATGTTGTATTATATCACAGTGACATTTCGGCGGTATGTAAGCCCATGGTTGATACGAGAAGTCGCTTAAGAGTTTAAGACTAATACAGGGACGGGGGGATGGGGGAAGCGCACCCCTGCCTGCTGGCCTGGTGGTAATGGGGTCTATTTGGCACCGAGTCGGGTGTATAAAATGTCAGGGATCCCCCTTTCGACCTAGTTCACAACGGGCACTATCAAATGTCTGGGGGCGTGCAGTCGGCCGCCGTAGTATTGACTACATCATCCGCGTAGCGCCGATTGGTCTATACCAGTGTTTCCCAACCTTTTTTGTGCCATGCCCCACTTAAGCCTTTCTAAAATTAATATTGCCCCCCTCCCCCGCCCCACGCCCCCCCCCCCCCCTCAACATATACATTATTTTTAATATTCAAAAATTGAAATGTTCACTAAAGAAACTTTAATGATAGGTTTTAGGAAGAAATCACTAGGTAATTATTGAGCAAACACAGTAAGTAAATTTTCACAACATATAATGGAGAACTGAAATTCAAGTACAAAATAATTTTAATGAAAGATTTTTCTATATTATTTTAATTATTAGTAATTATTTATTATTTAAATTAAGTGAGATCCTTGCGCTTGATGCTTGCTGCAAAGAGATCTTATGTCAGGTTCCAATTTAGTTAACTTCAGTCTCAAGTCTCCCCGTTTTGTTATATTCAGCCGATTTCTTCTATTTTCGAATTGCCCCCCTTAACAGTCAAATTGCCCCCCTGTGGGGCGTGGGCCCCACGTTGGGAAACACTGGTCTATACAAATATGCCTATGATCTGTTTACTTTTGTCTGCCCCAATATTAAATTCAATATCTCAGTAACCAACTGAGGGAAAATAATGAGATTTAGCATATAACCGTATCATTATTTCCACCCAACAAAAACAATTTTGTTCTGGAGATTGTACAGCAGATTTCAAAGTTTGTTTATATGCGGTATATAATTTACGGGTCAGAGATGAAGTGCACATTATTAAATGTATTACGTCTTCGCAAGGAAACATTAGCGTTGAATAGTTACTTTTCTCGTGGGACATTGGTCTTATGAAAAGAGCCTTGCGTAGTGAAACGGGGCATTACCGTAAAACAAGTTTGTTAGTGAGAAATCACTAGTTTTTCACCAAAACATCAAAGAAATGTCGCCGCTTTCCATGATTTAAGTTGCTTTTGGACCTATCAAAGACACATTCCTTGGGAGGGAGGTAATTATAAGACGGCAGGAAAAATTTCATAACGATGCAACAGACAGTTTTCAAAATAATTGATCGCGAATGAAGGCATTCATTTCTAGACAGACTATAGCACCGTACGGGCACTGCGCTTGACGGCGTGTGAACAGGTCCTGTCCTTGTTTCACTGAACGTCCTTAATGGCCTTTGTCCACAGTTGTAT
Organism: Cepaea nemoralis; assembly: GCA_014155875.1. Lineage (NCBI taxonomy): Eukaryota > Metazoa > Mollusca > Gastropoda > Stylommatophora > Helicidae > Cepaea > Cepaea nemoralis. Next base: position 125,553 of record JACEFZ010001870.1, read on the forward strand.
TGGTCGTCCCCTGCCTTCCTTCGGCGTTCTTTCTATCCCACTGTTCTTTCTAACCCACTGTCACTGTCAAAAACTGTCATTTGCTGCCAATATAGCACCTTGCGGTGTATGGCAGGAGAGTCTTTCTAACCCACTATGACGTTTAATTTTTTTTTTTTTTTTTGGTTCGCATATCCTTTACAGGACATCGTTGTCAACATCAGCATCTTTCGGCTGATTGTTTATTTCTTGGCAAGATTACGCTCAGTAGTTTGCCATTGCTTTCTGAGCGAACGGCTCACACACCCCTAAGTTACTGACGCGGAGAGAACCGCTACCAATTTTCGCGCACGTCACATTACTCACGAGAGTATACGGGATTACGGAGAAAGTCGTGTAACGCCTAGACCAGGGAGACCGACATGACGTTTAATAGGTCTAAAGTATTTCAATTTCCGAGACGCGGTGCTTTTTATGAGCCAGAATTCTTTGATGTTCGGGTCTTGTAGAATGTGTGAATTGTTTGCTCCTTGAGCTACGGTATTCTAAGAATTTGCCTGTAAGAGTCCAGTTCAACCACCTCTATCTTCCTCTGTATGTTTATGAAACTGTTGATGTGTTCACGTCCGTTATATTGCTACAAGAACGATGCTTATTGTTGCAATTGTTGCTTGTATTTCTTTGCTGGTGTTGTGTTGCTGTTTAGCCTTTGCATTGCTTTGAAAAGTTTCTTTCTGATTTCCTTTGTATAGGCAGGCGGCTGTGTTAATTTTTGAGATATGGTATTAAAATTGTGTGACATCTCTACTATCTCTAACAGTTGAACATTTAATGAAACTAAATCGCAAATGACAGACATATGAGACTCTCAAACTCCAACACAAAGCACAGTTAATGATTAATTTGCTAGATGTCAGAGGGGCCGAAATGTTAACAGCGCTCATTCTTAAACTTTCTTTGCGCTGATGGCGGATTATTGGGTTTATTTCCTACGCCGGCCAGTTTGACGTACACGTTGACTTCTCGTACATAAAGCAATAACAAACTACTGAATGTTAGTTGAGTTGAGTTGAGCTAAGGACTGACATCAGTGCACTGGGGACATTCCCATACTCGCTCCGTCCTAAACTCCGTCACAACACTAATCGGTTCCACCGATATCTAATTGAAAGTTCTCCTGCTCTTCCCTCTCAGTTTTGAGATTCTACCAGAACACCTGCCAAACCCCCTCCCCCCCGCAACCTCATCCTTTCCACATACGGTTCTCAATCGGTTCCTCTACTGAACGTTAAATTGACAATAAAATCAGCCTAGGGTTGATCGCAACGTCCTACCACACAATATGTAGCCGTTTACAGAAGCTTGATAACCCCTTGAATGATCTCGATGTCCTTTCGCGGTCCACTAAACACAAATTTGAGAATCATTGGTTTACCATGGGAGGAGACATAATGAGAAACATGATGTATAAGTGCTAGCCGCTGTCATAAATATGTTTATCATCGCTTCTCTGTAATGCATAAAATTACTACAGCCTATTTATATACTTTGCAGTGGCGGCGCCAGCGAATAGTTTGGTAGGTTCGAGGCTGTGCATCACATCATCATCATCATCATCATCATCATCATCATCATCATCATCATCATCATCAAGTTCTTTGCCAGATAACATGAGAGGTAATACTTCTCTTCTCACGTTGTTTGGAACTGTATTAGTGTCATCAACCGATGTCACAGGCATTCCGGGATAACTTCTCTCGCACCACACAAAAAGACTTGTTAGTCGTACGAGAGGAATTGATTACACATTTTATTGCCACTGGCTCTTTGCATCACATCAATGTACAACAAACAGTCGCTAATAAATCACACACGAATAAATGCACAGAATTGCCTATCACTAGTCGTTTCCTAACCCTACTGCTAATCTATCTACTCGGCTAACGAAATAAGCATCGACGCTAAGCGATGCGTTCACTCTGAAGTCTGTGTCCCGTCTGATCATTCCTCCCGTGCTGTTTACACAGTACGCGGAAGGACTTGGGGCTTTTGCGTGCGGCATCATTCAGCACGCTAGAGTAGTGGCCTCTCTTGAGTTTCAGTTTAGTTCTCCGTGTCTATCACGTTGGCGTGATTATGCCGTGACCAGAGTGCTTACTCTCTGGTTGACACCTCCGTGTCCCATGAGAGAACTATTTAATAGTTCCCCTTCTTATTTATTCCCTACACCTACCCTGCCCTCATGTAGGGGCACTGGGTTACCTCTATTCTACTTGAGGTAGACTACTCTTTCAGGGTGGTCTTCATTCCTATACAACTAAGTCTTTGACAATTAGTTTATGTGCTGTTATTATTCTTTACCATGATGCAAGATTGTCCGGAATATTTTCTTTCTGAAATCTGTTATTCTTGTATTTCTCCTTCTGTTGCTGCTCCTCTTCCTCCTCCTCTAACTTCACGATCACCTCCTCGTCCTCCTTCTTCTCCTCTTCTTCCTACGCTTCCTTTTTCTTCCTACTACTGCTGCTACTGCTACTGCTGCTGCTCCTTCTACTACTTCTACTACTACTACTACTACTACTACTACTACTACTACTACTACTACTACTACTACTACTGCTGCTGCTGCTGCTGCTGCTACTACTTCTACTACTACTCATCAACATGTGCCTTGCCAATACGCGTGGACGGCCAGGGTTCGCCATCTCACACGATCACCAGAGTCGTGGATCAACTCTGTGTTCCTGTCCCGACTATGCCATGTAGTCAAGCCATCCAGGTATTTCTCTCGTAGTATTCCCCTTGCCCCCCCCCCCCCTACCCCTTTCAATCTTGCCAGTTGTCTCTAAGTTATCCAGTTTGTTTCTACTCATAATGTGCCCCAAAATCTTGACTTTTTACGTCTAATTTCTCGAATCAGTTTACCGGTTTCATTTGTCTCTTGAATGACTTGTTTATTGGTTTTTCCGTCTGGCCATGGTATTTTGTTTTTGTATTTTCTCCAGAAACTGCATTTCCACTGCCATTTGATGTTTATCGGCCTGTCCTGTAATGTCCATGTTTCATTTGCGTACAAGAATATAGGTTCCTTTGGAGGGTGAACGAGCCATGGACAAGTCTGATATACTGAATGTTCTACGACAGTGGTTCTCAACGCATGGGGAATTTTCCAGCCCCTCCCCCAGGAGGGAATTTTAGTGTTTTCAGGAGGGAGGGGGGAAATTAAGTTTATTTCAAGCCGCGTTAATACTAGAACTGATTACTTAATATTGTTTTTCCCTCCATACTTTCGGGTTCTGTACTTCTCGCCTTTCTGAAACTCTTTTTTATACTGTAAGTAGACCTACAAATCACGTTTTATGTAGACGTCTAGACTTGTTCTAGTATGTGTTATTAAATTTAGCTTCCATGTTTACATGTACTTTATAGGGGCGGGGCGGCTTTATAAGGAGGAAATACGAAAGGGGGAATGACATTCTGAACATATGGTGAAGGGGTGCATGGGCTAAAAAGGTTGAGAACCATTGCTCTACGAGAAGTAAGACTTTTTGCGAGAACCAAGTGTTGACTTTGAATCTACAACCATGGTCAGACTGCGAGAACAGCAAGTTAAAAGAGGTGTGGCCAAACAAGAACACTGCACAGGAAACCAAAGAAGATTAATAAACCAACACAGAACTGGTGTCATTAGTTGCTATACGCTGCGGGATTTACTGAGGGGTTCGAGCACTTATGGATTGAATGGTTTGATGAGTAGTGAGGATGATCTCTCGACTAACTAATATATAGGTTCTAAATAACACTTCAACACTTTTTTCTCACTGCAATTGACAGCATTTTACTGGCCAGTTTGTTTTTCATCTTGCTAAACCTTTGCTAGAGCGATTATTATTTTAATCTCTACAAGGCATCTTCTGTCAGATGTTATGACTGTTCCGAGATATTTGTACCTATTCACCTGTTTAGGAATGTTCCCATTTACTTGTATGTTAATTTTAATTAAGTTGCATGTCCTTCACAGGACGTAGCAGTCAACCCCAGCATTGTTCGTGATTCCTGGGCAAATTTTACGTTCAGTAGTTTGCCATTGCTTTCTGAACGACCGGCTCCTATACCTTTTTTCGAAAAAACCAGCACCGCTGTGTTTCGAACCCGGGTATACGGGCTCACAAACCGCGTTCGCAAGCCCTTAGCCACAGAGACCGGTTATTTCTTCCTTCTGTGTTTTCTGAGAATTTTGTTCTGACACACGTTGCTCGCTGTGTTCAATAACCGCGTCTACTAAATGCTGGCAGAGCCTGTTCATTGCCAGCAGTCAGTGTCCATGATCTGTATATCTTATTGCTACTTATCTGGAACCCTGCCGTCTTGACAGGACGATAGCTTGTGCTTCAAAATTGCATAAAGCCTGAGCTGAATTGTAGAGACAATGTTTTGCCATCCAGTATGATCCTTGTTTCGGCCTGCCTAATTAACTCCAGAGGAAAGATAACACCAATACATCTGGAAACAAGACAAACTGCAGAAGCAAATCCATTGCACATAACTGCCCATCTGTCGTAGCTTCGATCTTAGACCAGTTGCCAACCAAGGCTTAGAGCCTGGTCTGCTCTGCCACGACAATTAGTCTTTACTTGCATTTCCTCGCAACATGTATTAAGGCTTGTACCCTCCCATTTGCGCTCGGATTTGGTAAGGCGGCCTCCCAACATTCGGCGCTAACAGAAAACAGGTAGTTGTAATGTCTACTGCCACGCGGTAGCTTATAAAGTAATTAGTCAGACTATCTTATATTATTGATGTTAATGTTCTCAGATAACGATTCCTCTCTTATCCTATAATTTCCCCTCACAGGGGTTGGGGGGGGGGGGGGGGAGGCGGAAGTCTGTAGTCATTACGCATCCCTGTCGTAGACCTCTCTTCACAGGCTAGTGTTGATCTACTTCATTATCAGTTCATCACCACAATTCGTTGTTTCTATGTGTTTCTTAAAAGTGTTAGGTTTTTCCGAAAGACGTTATGGACAGGAAAAAGCGGTCTAGCGGTTAAACTTCCGGTGCGCTAATATGTGATAGCTAGGACATCACATGTGATAGGAGGACATTTAGGGCATTGCTTTGCTGATCCGACAGCTTCTGTAAGTTGTCTTGTTGCAGATGTGTTGATGTTACCTTTCGTCTGGCATAAACTAAGAGCCGAAGAGAGAGATCATGCTGCATGGGCAACACATGGTCTGTACAATTCAGGACAGGCGTAGTGCTATGGAGAGGTATAACTCCACTCCCTCGTCCCGGCAATGGGTTGTGGTTATTATGCATTTTGTAAAGCACAAACTATCGTCTGTGAAGACGGCAAGGTGTCAGTTTCCAAAGGATGTTTCAGTTTCTGAAGGATTCAGTTTCCGAAGGATGTTTCAGCTTCTGAAGGAAGTTTCAGTTTCTGAAGGATGTTTCAGTTTCCAAAGAATGTTTCAATTTTCAAAGAATCTTTTAGTTTCTGAAGGATGTTTCAGTTTCCAAAAGATGTTTCATTTCTCGAAGGATGTTTCAGTTTCCGAAGGATGAAGCCGTCTATGAGCGATTTTTATTTGGTGTTCAGACATTTAGTTACATCCATAACAAAAATTGTGTCCTTCTAAGGGTTGAAAGACTGGACAGACCCATGAGCCGCAAGCAGGCGGCAGGGGTAAACTGATTTGATTCAGAACGAAACGCAGACCCTAATGTTGCCGATGCAGTACACAATCCTCTGTAATATAACCAAGCTATATTAAACCATCACCACTCCCTTCCCAAAGCGAAAGCTAATAACACAGCATTGTGCAAATACTGTTTCCCGAATCCACATTACCGCCCTTGTAATGCGATTACCATTCCGAGGCGCCCTAGCATTAACATGACAGCGCCGCCTCTGCAATCAAATATACACAGCCCAGATATTGTTTGTTTACACATTGAGAAACATGTGTAGGGGGAGTGAATTCAATTAACGATTGTTTCCCTTGCCCATTCTAGGCCGTTCTTGTTATTCTCTGGTCGTGAGCCATCGATTTTCTCCTGTTATACTTCTTTGATTGCTATCTGCCAGTTTGTGATTGTCTATTATTTTTATTGATATCCCTGCCTTAGTTTCATTTTCCTGACTTACATTGGGATTTGTATTTTGTTTCCTGAGCGTGCGGACAAGATTATCTAAAAAATAAAACAATAAGGTTTGTGTGGCTACTGCGCTAAAGACGGAGAGATAACAAACACAGACATAATGTACTTACCTGACATCAGTCCCCGTAAACAGAAATCGCAATTGGGAACAACATCAATAGTAATAACGTTAAGGAAAACCAATAAATAAGCTAAACCACAACACAGCGAATCCAACGTTTCGATTCCAGTGATCTTCTTCAGGAAACGCTGCAACAGATCTGACGAAGAAAACAAAATGTGTAAATAAAAACGTACGGGGGTTTAAGCATAGAAAAGTGTAAATTGGGGGCGATAACTGGCGGTGACTGCGCAGCTATCGTATGCAGGAAGGGTGCGTAGGAGTTAAGTCACATCGGCCCCTTGGCTAAGATCAATGTGTAGTATCCGCGTGTGATCTTACCAGGGCACGTGCAGTGGCAATCATCCGATTGACACACAGGGACCTGGGGACCTGATGGGGCGGCTCTGGTCCCTGGGCGAACCGCGAGCCCTTAACAAAAATATAATCAAAGTTATCACCCATTGATGGAAGTATGTTGTGTCGTTGTCGTGTTACCATTACCGCTACCCCGTTCAATCTCAGAAGAGAAGTTATAATTAGGGCCCGTCCAAGCCTTAGATTAATAATCCTATTACCGAATCAGTCACATTTCGAATAGTAATTTATAAGAGATTATTGTCCGTAAGAAGGTAATGGCTAATAAGTGGTGTATTATAGTTTATATTCGAAATAACAAAACGAATGAATTCATTGTGTGGGTTTAAAAAAAATGTTTTTAAAGGCTAGGGGATCGACTTCATTAGATTTGGTTTTATACCATATCAATCAATCAGGTGCCGTCTCCACAATGAAGGTTAGCTGCAATGGATCTCCAACACTATCTGTCTCTCGCACTGACTGTACATTCTGTCAGATTGCTGTTCGTCCATCTCTTGATGTTATCTTCCCACTTGTATCGTTGTCTACCTCTTGTTCGCTGGCCTTTAACCTTACTCTCTAGTATGATTTTTATAAGAGTATTATGTCCTTTAATGTGGCCGAAGTATTTCACTTGCCTCTTTTTTATTTCTTTCATTAACCCTCTTTTCATTCCCAGTTATTCTAGACCCTCTGTATTTGATCTTTTTTGTTTCCAAGAAATACGACCAAGTCTTCTGTATATCCATATCTCTAGAGCCTCTATTCGACTTTCGGATTACTTGTTTAATGTCCAGGCCTCCACGCCATATAGAAGTAGTGTTGAATATCAATAGCATTTTACAATTCTAATTTTTAATGCATTGTTATCTCTTTTGTTGTTCATGATTCATAATGCGGGTTTAACACATGTTTTTAAAAGTTAGACTATTGATTTCATAGCACTTGGTTTTATACCATATGGCTCAGTCTTTTTCTGCAGAGCGTCGTTGCTTCAGCGACGACTCCCAGGAGTCTCCCAGAAAACTGCGCTTGTGAACTGCATGACGGAGTCCAGAAGCGAACCCACAGCTTTCGGAACGCTAAGCAGGCGGCTTAACCACTCCACCACACGATTGTTGCCTGCAAGTTTGTAATGTTCTACTGGTTTTCTTATTTCTTTGCCTGTGTTTCATTGTCCAGACTCAATTGGGCAATTGTGTTTCATCCTGAAAGTGTGTGGACAAGGTTGTCTAAAGTATGTATGGTATACCCTGGCTGGTTGGGGTGGGGGGACGGGGTGGGCGTGGGGGAACGGGGTGGGCGTGTGGGCGGGGTTTCTGCTATCACAGAAGTAATATTTCTTCTTCTTCTTCTTCTTCTTCTTCTTCTTCTTCTTCTTCTTCTTCTTCTTCTTCTTCTTCTTCTTCTTCTTCTTCTTCTTCTTCTTCTTACTCCTCCTCCCTTTATCCTCCAATAGACCCTCAACCAAACCAAGCCATGCGGTCCTATGTTATACTACCTCCCGTAGCTCCCTTCATGCCTTTCTAGTATTATTTATCTCTGTAATTCCCTTCTCCGTGTGCTTTTAAGTCTCTCACTATTTCGTTTTCCTTGTGGGTTCCAGACAAGAGAGGGTCTGGTTATATTATCCCCAGGTTTACTCAATGTGTGTCCTATCCAGCCGCAGCGTCCTTTCCTCACCTATTGGTTCGCAGGAATTTGTTGAACAGGTGAAGACAGGTATGTTTCGTGCAGAGTGGCATGCTTTAATTAATACATCAACGATATGGAGCATCTGTTGGATCTTTTGCCCCGGGACTTGCTGGTGTGTTGGGACATGAGCAGGCGGACGCGTTGGCTGGTTCTGCACCTCTAGGAGCGGAGTTTCATGTCTGTCAGTTTCTCCCCCGCCCCCCCGCCCCCCGCACACACATACAACCGCTCTCTCTCTCGCGCGCCATCTATCTATCTATCTATCTATCTATCTATCTATCTATCTATCTATCTATCTATCTATCTATCTAGCTGTCTGTCTGTCTGTCTGTCTGTCTGTCTGTCTGTCTGTCTGTCTGTCCGTCCGTCCGTCCGTTCCGTTCGCCCGCCCGCCCGCCCGCCCGTCCGTCCGTCCGCTGTCCGTCCGTCCGTCCGTCCGTCCGTCTGTCTGTCTGTCTATCTACCTATCTATCTATCTATCTATCTATCTATCTATCTATCTACCTATCTATCTATCTATCTATCTATCTATCTATCTATCCGTCTGTCTGTCCGTCCGTCCGTCTGTCTGTCTGTCCGTCCGTCTGTCTGTCTGTCTATCTACCTATCTATATATCTATCTATCTATCTATCTTCCTATCTATCTATCTATCTATCTATCTATCTATCTATCTATCTATCTATCTATCTATCTATCCGTCTGTCCGTCCGTCCGTCCGTCCGTCTATCTTTCTAGCGTGTATTTTTAATACTGTATGTATGTCCGTTTGTCTATTTACATCTCTTTTCTTCCCATTGACAATACCGTAATTTGTCTATCTGTCCACGCATCCTGGTATCTGCTAATGTGTCAGTCATGTTAGCCCTACAACAGTCTGCCGAACCGCCCATCCATCAACCCAGTAATCTGTTTGTCAGCCCCTCGTAACTAAATAATCCAGCCAGCCATGGACTGCAAAAATGTGTTGGCATCAACTCAAATAAAACTACGACATGAACGCGTCAGCGATCTCTTTAAAAACGGACTGGAGATGCGAGCGTTAGCCGTAAGAAACGCACAATAATGATTAATAATTACATATATTTAAATGTTGTTTATCATGTAAAACATTTGTTAACAGAATTCCATACACCTGTGTGCACTTGTGGATTGGCGCCGCAGACAGCAGATGACCTTCTCCCAAAGTGCCCAAAATATAATATATCTAGACAAACCTTAAGGCTTAGAAAAGCAATAGTGGAGAAAAACTCTATGGACCACTGAGTGAACTAAAAAAAAAAAGACGGTGAAGTGTATTCAAGAGACAACATTGCAGATATAGTTAAATTTCAAATTTGAAAGAAGAAGAAGAAGAAGAAGAAGAAGTAGAACAACAACAACAACACCAACAACAAGGAGGAGGAGGAGGAGAAGTTGGGGTTTGCGAAATTCTAATTGTTGACACTTGTTGGTAATTGTAATTCAGCACACAACGCCGCTCGCTGTGTCAGGAGTAGGACTTTGTTTATGTCCTGATTATGCCATGTGGCAAATCCTTCTAGATCAGGGCTGTCAGACTCAATCGCTCAGCGGGCCAAAACTCAAATCACACGTAAAGTTGCGGGCCGGACAAGATAAACATTCTATAAGCCGAAAATTAAACCCTTTTAAAACATTAATATAAATTAAAACAAAAAAAGTTTAAATAATAAAAAATCATTGGTACACACATTTTCACTCTTATGTTAATTTGTCAGAGCACAATGTTTGGCATCTTTTCTTGGCTACAAGTTCGTTTATGTTGGTATTATTGTCCTGTGTCATTGAGATTCTCACGATGGACTGCAAGTGTTCATTGATGAGATGACTCCTGTATGATGTTTTGTTAATCTTCATCACAGAAAACAGCTGCTCACACAGATATGGTGCTACCTAACATGCTGAAGGTTCGAGCCGCATGTAGACGAAGCCGGGGCATCTCTTCAGGAATGAAACGAGTGAACTGTGCACGCCCCACAGTGTCGTACTTTGCCTTTAGTGTCCCATTACACCGCAGCTCTATTAACTCCATCTGCAAATTTACAGGTGCAGTTTCCACATCTATGGCAAATGGATTACGAAACAGCTCGAAATTACTTTTCTGTGCTTCAAAGTCACTAAAGCGCCGTGCGAACTCGGCGCGAAGTAAGCTAAGTTTTTCAGCAAAGTGTGCATTGGGAAACACCATAGCGTTGACTTGGTTTAACATTGCTGGCAACAAGAAAAGTGAGACAGGTTGCATTGGTGCATTTGTGTCTCCCATAAGCGCAGCTTCACTTGAAATGCCTTCACTGCATCATGCATATCAGTGATAAAGTGATCCCGTCCCTGGAGCTTGCAGGTTCAAGTCGTTAGAGATGAGTGGTTATATCAGACAGAAACGCCAACTCGCATTTCCACGTTTTATCCCGAAAAACTGGAATCTTTTCCTTTACTGTCCATGAATTGACAGGTTTCCTCTATCAGCTGGAAAAATCTAATGAGAACTTTTCCACCGCACCTCTGTATGATAAGGCTTGTCGCCAAACGCGGACTCTAAAAAAGACTGAAATTGGAGGTGATTTAAACTTTTGGCTGTGATAAAGTTAACGGTTTGTGTGCAGTGCTCATTGCATCTTCCATTTAAGGACTTTACCACACAGTAATCCTTGATATATGATACAGTGATATGCTATCAATTCATCAGTCCAGTTCTCCTGCATTTTTAACCGCAACCCTCCATCTAGCCCATTTTTTTCGCCACACATCGACAGTGCTCCATTTGTTGTTAGTCCAACGAGTTTGTCCCAAGGCAGGTTCAAGTTGGTTAAACTTTGACATACGTTATCAAAAATGTCTTTTCCTGTCGTTGTCCCAAGCATGGATTTCATGTCCAGTATTTCTTCTTTAACATTCAAACTGGAGTCCACTCCACGGATGAAGATGGCGAGCTGTGTAGTGTCAGTCGTGTCATTATTTTCATCGATAGCAAGGGAGAATGCTACAAAGTCTTTGCCCTTTTCGATCATCTGTGTTTCCACATCATTGGCCATCTCACAAACCCGATCAACAACCGTATTTCTGTTAAGGCTTACATTTGCAAACATTTGTTTTTTGTTTTTTTTTAAATTATTTGTCTGAACACAAGATGTCACACACTTTCATCATGCAGGGCTTCAGAAACTCTCCTTCTGTAAATGGTCGGCCTGATTTTGCGATCTCCTCCGCCACAATAATACTTCCCTTTAACGGAAGCTTCAGTTTGTGATTTTGCTTTGGTGAAACACTTCTGCTGTGATGTTAGGATGCCTCTTCAATTCTTTAGCTTGTGCTCTGCATTCAGGCTTTTTAAACTTGTCTTGATGCTTAGTCTCGTAGTGCCGTCTCAGATTATATTCTTTGATCACAGCCAAGTATATTCTTTGATCACAGCCACATTATCTCCATAAATTGAACACACAGGTTTACCGCCAATATAAGTAAACATATATTCAGTCTCCCAGCGGCATTGAAAGGTTTTATTTTCAGAATCAAAACTTTCTCTTGGTCAATTTAAAGGCTAGCTTTGATTTAAAAAGATTGTGCATCTACCGGCAGACGCCTGATTGATATCAGGTTAGCCCTAGCGGGAAAAGGTGATGTAATATCCGGGCACTACACTACTTTCATTTCTTATGCACCAATCCAAAACGAGCAACTGAACATTGCTATGTCACTATAACGACGAACATCCACTCACTACACATCTTTTATTTTCGCTTATTCTGATAGAAGCGAGAACGCTCTCGGTTAGCATATCATTCGGCAAGGCTGCTAATTGGGGAATTTGATTTGCACTTTATATCGCGGCCATTAAAACATATTTTTGCCTAAAATTCTCTCACGGGACGAATATATTTGTACGTCGGTTGAGACCTCTCGGGCCTGTTATGACTGTACGCCAAGCCTGATGTGGCCCGCGGCCTTGACTTTCACACATGTGATCTAAATGCATATCTCTTTCAAAACAACGTGTTACTTGAGAGAATTTACACACGGAAGCCACGACAAAACATTGCACGATTATTGCCTAGGACATTTCGCTGCATCTCGTCAGGTGCGTTCTGCAGAGTTATATCACCATCAGCCGTGCCGATAAGCGTGGGCTGTTATGTTTGGCTATCTTACACGATCACCTGAGACAATGGATCAGCTCTGTGTTTTGTCTCGATTATGCCATGTAAGCCAAGTCATCTAGGTATTTATTTCCCTGTTTTCCCCTTGTTCTCTTCCCTCGATCTTGCCAGTTGTCACCAAGTTCTCCAAATTAATTATTTTCATAATGTGACCAAAAACTGTGACCATCTACGTCTAATTTCTCTAATTCAGTTTACGGTTCTTAAAGGACTTGGTCGTTGGTTTTCTGTCTGTCAATGCTATTCTTTTGCATCTTCCTCAGAAACCACTATCTCCACAGCCAGGGGATGTTTTTTCAGCTTGCCTGCTCATTGTCCACTCTTCACATCCATACAAAAGTAAAGGTTATATGTAGCACCTCAACACTCTTTTTATCGTTGCAAATGACATCTTTTTATTGGTCAGTATGTTTTCCCAACAGGCTACCATCCCCATGGCGATTTTTGTTCTAATTTCTTCAAGGTATCTCCCATCAGATGTTAGGATTGTTCCAAGATAATTATACTGATTCACTTGTTTAAGAATATTCCCATTTGCTTGTATATTGCATTGTGGTATTTCCTACTTCCTAGTGGCGACCATAATCTGTGTCTTCTTACAATTTAATTCTAACCCAAGTTGTTCACTGTATGCAGCAACCGCATCTAATACATGTTGCAGATCCTGCTTATTGTGTAAAATCAATACTATATCGTCCGCATATATACGACTATTGATGTTACATCCCCCAGTAGCGATTGCTTTTATTTCTTCTATATTTCTGAAAATATTTTTACTGTACAGGGGAAAAACAATCTTGGAGACTTACACATCCCTGTCTCACACCCTCTCTTAATAGGCTGATATTGACCTACTTCATTATCATTAGGGCAGATTATTGTTTTAAATATATGTGTTTGCAGATTATTGTTTTAAATATATGTGTTTTTTTTAAAACAAGTCTAAGTCTTTTCCCATCAATTTGTAGATCTGCAAGCATCTTCATCATGTTGACATGACTTTCTTTATTGAAAGCCGTTGTGTAGTCCATAAAGCAAAGATGTAGGTATTTGTTTACTTCTATAGAACGCCCAGTTATGTTTTCAGCATGTACACAGCATTTACTGTACCCTTGCCTTCTACGAACCAACATTGTTCTTCTCCTGTTTCGAGTTGTATTTACTAACTCTGTGCATGACGATTCTTTGTAAAAATCTTCGAGATTGGCTTATTATACTAATTGTTCTATGTTGATTACCTTCTGTTTTCTTCGGGATTGCAATAAATATGGAATTACATTAATTCAGGAGTTATACCTCAAGTATCATATATTATGTTCAGCGTCTATTGACTTTTTCTATTCTATATTATTCTAAAGTATTGATCATTTCTGTTGTGACGTTGTCTGGACCCGAGGCCTTGTCAGTTTTCGTATGGTTATGAGCATTATAAACTTCTATCTTCAAAATTGATGGTCCTTCATTACTATCCCGAATATCATATTGTTCTTCAATAACAACATGCAAAATGCATCTCGTGGTATGGTTTTGAGATACGACAATCTCTCTCTCTCTCTCTCTCTCTCTCTCTCTCTCTCTCTCTCTCTCTCTCTCTCTCTCTATCTCTCTCTCTCTCTCTCTCTCTCTCTCTGTCTCTCTCTATTTCTCTTTCTCTCTCTATAACATGTGTGTGCGTGCGTGCGTGCGTATGTGCATGCGTGTAGTTGTTTTTTTCCCTCATAACATTGAAATATGAATTGTTTATGTTTGGTGTATGTTTACAGCATTCATTTTAGAGTGTGTATTTTGTGTGTGAGTGTTTTTCCAATGTAATGTAGGATTCAGGCTAGATAACTGGTTTGCGAAAGATGAAAGGGCCCGAATGTAAGACGGGCTTGGGTGCCCAAGTTGTGGGCCTTGAAAATAAGATTATTCGTTCGCGCTCTCTCTCTCTCCCTCTCTCTCTCTCTCCTCTCTCTCTCTCTCTCTCTCTCTCTCTCTCTCTCACACACACACATACCCTAAAACACACATACCCTCACACACACACATACCCTCACACACACACACCCTCACACACACGCACACCCTGGTGCAGTACCACACGCTCGCTTACAATGATCGACATGAAGACAAAACTCACTTGTGGTGTAGTAGAGCTGTAGAGCAGCTGAGATTCGCGAATGTTCACGTGCATCACTCACCGGAACTTTAATCTCAAATTAGTTTTTACACACACACAGAGGTAATTATTGTACCATAAGAAGAAAAAACAACAACAAATATTCATCTAAAAGAACACCACCTGAAACAAGTAAAGAGTTTCAGCTATTTAGGATTTATATCATCATAATCATCATCATCATCATCATCATCATCATCATCATCATCATGTGCCATGCTGATAAGTGTTTCGCCATCACACACGATCACCAGAGTCGTGGATCAGCTGCATGTTTTTGTCTCGACCATGCCACGTGGCCATCTGTCCAGGTATTTACTTCTCTGCCTTCCCTTTTTTTTCCCCCCTCAATCTTTCTAGTTGTCACCAAGTTTTCTAGTTTATTTCGTTCCTTAACGTGTCCAAAAAAGTTGTCTGTCTACGTCTAATTTCTCTAATCAGTTTACGGTTTTACTCTGCGTCTTGTAGAACTTGCTCATTGCATGTCTGTCTGTTTATCATCAGCTGGCAAATCAGAAGACGAGATTGAGAACAGACGCAATAAGGCAAACCAATTCATTGGAGAACTGGCACCAATGCTTAAGAACAAACATCAGTAGAGACTACAAATAAAAGTACTCTGCGGCACAATCTTCCTACCAACTCCAGGCTACCAATGCCAAATCTGGAGATGGGCAGGAAAAGATGAGAGAGAAAAATTACAACAACGGAAATGAGATTCCCGAGAGGAGATACTCATTGTATCTAGAAGAGAGAAAATCAGGAAATGATGGAATCAGGAACTAAAGTAGGGGAGGAGGGGGGTGTGGGTAGATAGATAGCTCGGTCAGTAGGTCGATCGATGAATGGACGGACTAGGTGGCAGGACTGACAGACAGACAGACAGGCAGACAGACAGACCACCGATCGACCATACCGATAGACAGACAGACAGACAGAAAAACTGTTACGACAAAGAGCAGGTGGACGTAGTGAAATCAATGAACACAACAATAATTGGAGTTCAAATTCGTGTTCCTTGTCCTATCATATAATTATTTATAGACAGAGAGAGGGCGATAGGAATAGAGAGCGGTAGACAGAGAAAAGAGCAGAGGGAAAAGAGTGAGGTAGAGGATAAAGGGATAGAAAGGGATAGATTGATAGATAGATAGATAGATAGATAGATAGATAGATAGATAGAAGATAGATAGATAGATAGATAGATAGGTAGGTAGGTAGGTAGGTAGATCGATCGATCGATCGATCGATCGATCGAATGAACGAAAATATCTTTATTTTCAAAGGGTTTAGAATTGGGCACGCAGGCCTGTATGACATTCTGCCCTTCTTTTCTATTTCCTCTCATACATTCTTTCATTCAACATCTCTTATGAAGCAAATCTTTGACAACAAAAGAACAGTAAGCATTAACACGCATGAAAAATAGTCAGTAATACATGACTCACTGAGGCAATGTTTAACATGGGCATTATAAATACCCAAGGAAGGCGTAACGTGCCATACATATGGGAATGTTTTTTGGCTAGTTGTCGTTCGAGATAATTTACCATTATTATTGTCTTTGATGTTGTTGTTTTTTATGGGGGTGTGTAGTCTGTCCTGGGGTAGTGTTCAAACACGACTGTATGTATAACGATTGGTGGTGTCTTTGATTTCTTGTGGAAGATTGTCCCATAACTGAGTGGCAGAGTATGCTAAGCTTGTTTTATATAAGTCTATCCTAGGTTTAGGGACATGAAGTATATTTAGTCGTTCGCTATGTCTTGCGTTATATTTAAACATGGCCAAAGGTAGCTTGTAGCATTTTGAAATAGGATTTTGTGTATTAGTTTAGCCTTATTAAAAACATGGCGTTTGTGGAGAGGGCAGTAACTGAAGACGTTCATGTAGGTTAGAATTGTCTGTAAGCTTATCACCATTGATTAAACGCACTGCCCTTTTCTGAGTGTATACAGGCGTTTGGTTATTGATTTGGAGCATCCATCCCAGATTGTGGAGTAATAATCAATGTGTGTTTGTATGTGGGAAGTATAGAATATCTTTCTTGTGTTTTCGTCGAGGAAATTTTTAATTTTGGCAAGTTGGTATACCTTTTTGGCTGTTTGTTTAACTAGAGCATGAAAATGGGAATTAAAGGATAGATTTTGATCTATGATTAGACCCAATGCCTTGTGCTCGGTTACACTTTCTATAGGCGTGCTACCAATGTGCAGCTGAAGAGTTCTCTGCGAGTTTAGAGTGTGAAGTCTTTCCTGGTTCCTATTAACATGGTTTTTGTTTTAGAAATGCTAATTTGCATGCGGTTTGCATGACTCCAGTTAACTACACTATTTATTTCCTGTTGCAAGGATAACTCTAGCACATTACGATCGATAGCGTTTGTATATACTGTGCAATCAGTCTGCAAATAGATCGCAGGACGACGACAGAATATAAGGGAAGATTCATTTATATAAACTGGCAAATAACAGAGGGCAAGTGTAGACCCCTGAGGATACTCCAATATAATGGTAATGGCTTGAGATAGAGATTTATTTGTTGATACTACTTGTTTTCTGTCTAATAAACATGAGTTTATTAATGTCACTATATTAAAGCTTACTTCATTGTTTCTAGTTTTAAAAAAAAATTAGAATAGTTCTATCATACTGAATGCTTTTATAAAGTCTATAACACGTTCCACATGGAGTATTGTTGTTAATATTTTGATGCCAGTTTTCTATCATGTTTGTTTGGGCCGTATGACAAGAATAGCAAAGCCGTATGTAAGAAGATAGATAGATAGGTAGGTAGGTAAGTAGGTAGATACGTAGGCAGACAAGACAGACAGACGGATAGACGAATAGCAAGGAACAGACGTATGAACAAGCAGACAGCAAGCATGTATGTGCCTATTCGATTTGATTTCACCATTACCCCTACCCCGTTCAACCTCAAGGAGAAGTTATAATCGGTCCATCCCTGGCTCAGATTAATAGTCCGGTGACTGCGTCAGCCGCTAATCTAATAGCAGCTGCCCACTGTTTTACCCCTCACAAGCTTATTAATTTGACGGTGATCGTTGCCACATGGGGTAAGGCCTTAATGTGCCTACATCAGAAGTTCGACCAATAGTTTTATTCCCTGAACACACGAACAAACTGTGCCACTGTCAAAGTTGGCGAATCTGTGGAGAGGTAAGTCCGCTCCGCAGTAGAAGGTCTCAGTTACTGTTAGTGGACTCAGACACGACAGTTTCATGTCTGCGACAGTCTGTGGTCGTTCCAGGCCCAGGCAGAGATGCCCCGGTGTTGGGATTTCTGCACACGGCTTCCGCACGTGCTGGCTCAGGCTTAGGTTTGATCGCCTGGAGTCTGTCATCGCTGAGTGCCTGATCACGTGGGCTGGTCGTACATTAGTTATTTATGTGTGTGAGTGTCTGTCTGTCTATCTGTCTGTCTGTTTGTCTGTCTGTCTGTCTACTTATAAACCTCCCATCTATGTACGGATCTGTCTATATGTCTACCTACCTACTGTCTGTCTATCTGCCTACCTAACTACCTGCCTACCTAACAACCAGCCTGCTGACGGGTATCTATCTATCTATCTATCTATCTATCTATCTATCTATCTATCTATCTATCTATCTATCTATCTATCTATCTATCTATCTATCTACCTATCTGTCTGTCTGTCTGTCTGTCTGTCCGTCCGTCCGTCCGTCCGTCTGCCTGCCTGCCTGCCTGCCTGTCTGTCTTTCTGACTGGCTGTCTATCTCTTTATCTGTCTATCTATCTGTTTTTCTGTCTGCCTGTCTATCTGCCTGCCTGTCTGTCTGGATCCGCATAGGTGGGTGGACGGAGAGAGGAAGGATGGGTGGACGGAGAGAGGGAGGGATGGGTGGAAGGAGACAGGGAGTGATGGGTGGGTGTTTGTGTTGATGACTAGGTTTGACGGACATGCAGTTGGCGTACGGCCTGTAGTCTAACTTCTGACAGTCTAAAATCTTATATGTTATAAAACAGAAAACATGTTTGAAAGAATCAGCTGTAACACACGTCTCTTGACACGCTTCACTCACCACATATAACACACGTCTCTGACTTTCTTCACTCACCACATATAACAGACGTCTCTGACTCACTCGCCACATACAATAGACGTCTCTGACACTCCTCACTCGCCACATATAACACACGTCTCTGATACTCCTCACTCGCCACATATAACACACGTCTCTGACACTCCTCACTCACCACATATAACACACGTCTCTGACACTCCTCACTCACCACATATAACACACATCTCTGACACTCCTCACTCGCCAACACACATCTCTGACACTCCTCACTCACCACATATAACACACGTCTCTGACACTCCTCACTCGCCACATATAACACACATCTCTGACACTCCTCACTCACCACATATAACACACGTCTCTGACACTCCTCACTCGCCACATATAACACACGTCTCCGACACTCCTCACTCACCACATATAACACACATCTCTGACACTCCTCACTCACCACATATAACACACATCTCTGACACTCCTCACTCACCACTTGTAACACACGTCTCTGACACTCCTCACTCACCACATATAACACACATCTCTGACACTCCTCACTCACCACATATAAACACATCTCTGACACTCCTCACTCACCACATATAACACACATCTCTGACACTCCTCACTCACCACTTGTAACACACGTCTCTGACACTCCTCACTCACCACATATAACCTACATCTCTGACACTCCTCACTCACCACATATAACACACGTCTCTGACACTCCTCACTCACCACATATAACACACGTCTCTGACACTCCTCACTCACCACATATAACACACGACACACTCACCACATCACACGTCTCTGACACTCCTCACTCACCACATATAACACACGTCTCTGACACTCCTCACTCGCCACATATAACACACGTCTCCGACACTCCTCACTCACCACAAATAACACACGTACAAGTATTTTGCCCATGTCATCCGTTGTACATCGATTATCTACTCGAAGTGCGTTATTCACGCCAAAGATATTTATCGATTCCCCTCCCTCTTTATTCATTATTGATCTGCTCAATAATCCCATACATATATAGGTGTTTTTCTTTCTTTTTTATTTCCCCGGGAAGCAATCTTTCATATTGGGTTCTTTTTCTGGACCGTCCACTGACAAAACAGCTTAAGTAGCGACCTTTGCACCTAGCGAGTTTCCCATGTTATTTGTTTCTAACGTTGTTTGGCTATTTGTTATAGGTTATATTTCTGCTGTTATGTGCGGAGTGTTAGCATCATCACATGTTTGTGCGGAGTACACGGGGGAATAAGTGACCATTCTTTATTCATAGCGAACGTGAAAAGCTGACATCCCCCAAATCCATACCACTATCAACGTAACTTCCAAAGTGTTATATATTCTCGCCCGCTCTCTGGATATTAATCCGTTTAGTCCCAAATGGTTATAATATATATATATATATATATATATATATATATATATATATATATATATATATATATATATATATATATATATAATATATATATATATATATAAACACACAGACACACACACACGAGGGTAAGTTAATAAGTAAGTCACAATGACTGCAGAAAAATAACTACACATGATAACAACTTGAAACCAGTTTATTTTTATACATACTTTGGTCCTTTATTTCTCAACATCATTTCCACCAGCATTGATGCACTTATCCCATGCGTTTTATCAGTCCTCCCAAACAGGCTGCATAGAACTGCGTGCTTTGTTTTCATTTACCGGTCATCCACAGAACTGTATGACTTACTTAATTGACTCGCCCTTGTAACTTTTTTTTCCTACCCAGCTAGGCAAACCGCTTTACGGGACAAACATGTGTCAGCATAAAAACACTGACAACCCACCTTGGTGGGAGACATTTCGCGAATGCGCCGAAGTTCAATGTGAAGTTGAAAACGTGGTTTAGAAAACAGAGCACGCTGTTCTATGCAGCCGGTTTGGGAGAGGACTCATACAACGCTGGGATAGTTTGCATCAATGTTGGTGAAATTATGCCTGAGGAATAAAGGGACAATGTATTATAAAAATAAACTGGTTTCAATTTGTTATCATAGTTAGTTATTTTTCTACAGCCATTTGTGACTTACTTATTAACTTACATTCGTAACTGATTCGGTGCCATACAAAAAGTAGGCTTGAACCAACATGGCACACACTTAAATGAACAAGTGTGATAATGGGAATTTCCGTTCCTTGAGCACTGAAATTGCCAAAGATGCCACGAAGCAAAACAAATAACATGATGACACTAGTATGGCGATATATCGTCCTTCTATCAAATGAGACATCACATTTGGCGATATATTATCCGTCGGCACTGAATCAGAAAATAGTACGAGGTAGTGTAGTTGCTAAACGCTCATCTGTCGGCATGGTAGTCACGAGTTCCTGACCGATGACCTTCGTATATATAAAACATGACGACAGTTAAGTTTGTCATGACCCCCTATGGACAGCAACCACCTTCAAATTATTAAGCTTGCGACGGTATAACCGTGGGCAGCTGCTGTTTTGCGTTTGACTCATTCACATGATTATTAATCTAAGCCAGGGATAGGCCCTAATAACGTCTCTTGAGGTTGAACGGGGTAGGGGTAATTATAGAATCGAATAAATTTGCCATTTCAAGCAATTTCTGAAGCTTCTAGCATCCAGCGTGAGTCGCGTGGTCAGTACGCCAGTAATCTGGAGTTCGATCCCAGGTCGTCAGTGACATGCACTATTGACAAGCTCAAACGGGAGCGAAACTCCAGTCTAGTGCTTCCATGGACACGGCTTAAGGTTCGTGCCGGAATACGATCAGTGTTGCCAGTAGTGGGTTGTGCTCAATCTTTACACCTCAAATCCCGAAACAACCAAATAAATCAATGACATTAAGTAATTAGTATCGAGGCGGAGTTTGAAAATTGGCTTGTGCTGTCTAGTCTACCTTATCTATAACGGGTACCAAGACATGTAATGGACGGTAAAGGCGACCGGAGTGATACTAACTACATGGGATACTATCTACATGGAGGGTCTCCGTGGCGAAGTGGTTAAGGCGCCAGCCTCCCGCTCCGAAGTTTGTGGGTTCGATTTCGGACTACGTCATTCGGTTCACAAGTGAAGTTTTCTCGGAGACTTCTGGGGTCGTCGCTGGAGCTACGGAGTTCGCGCTTTGTACGAAGCTTTCGGCAGGCTTTCTGCGGAAAGTGACCGAGTCGTAAGGGATAAAACTCGGTGCAGTGAAGTCGATCTTCTCGTCTTTCAACTAACTACATGGTATTTAGGTGTACTTTGATACAAGGTCGGGAAGAAAGTGTATACACGAAATTCTCATATAGACGCAGGTCCTTCATAGGTCACATATGCATTAGACTTATCTGATATCTACCGCAGGACTCACAACCCACCCACCAACCTACCTACCCTCCACCAGCCACACCCTACCTCCACACCTTAAAAGTGCAGCCGGTTGTGATTTGTCAACCCATTCGACGTGTCCACAGCCGCAAGGCCCGATATCACCGTCTTTTGTCAGAGCACAGATTCTTCCCTCCTCCCCTTTGCTCATGGTATCAGCTGTTGTATGTTTAGGTCGAGCAAAATTGCTAGTTCTAATAGAAAAAGGGAGAAATATATAGCAGATGTGTTTTTGCCTCGTCGGTTATATTGCGTCCAGTTCGTTGTGACATTTGTAACCGGCGACTTTAATGTAAGTGTTTGTTGTTTGTTTGTTTGTCTCCTATCTCCTGTGTATGTTTGCTGACTGTCTTGTGTCCATCTGTCAGTTTGCGTGTCCATCTGTCTGCGTGTCCATCTGTCTATGTGTCCCTCCATCTGTCTGTATGCGTGTTCATCTGTCTGTATGCGTGTCCATCTGTCTGTCTGCGTGTCCATCTGCCTGTCTGCGTGTCCATCTGTCTGTCTGCATGTCCATCTGTCTGTCTGCGTGTCCATCTGTCTGTCTGCGTGTCCATCTGTCTGTCTGCATGTCCATCTGTCTGTCTGCGTGTCCATCTGTCTGTCTGCGTGTCCCATCTGTCTGTGTCCATGTCTGTCTGTGTCCATCTGTCTGTCTGTCTGCGTGTCCATCTGTCTGTCTGTCTGCGTGTCCATCTGTCTGTCTGCATGGTCATCTGTATACCTGGCTACCTGTTTGCTCATCTATCAGCCAGACTATCTTTTTTTTTCTACGTTTCAGTCTTTTGTATTTGTTTCTGTCCATCTAAGTGTGGATCTGTCTGTTTATTAACATCCCCCCCCCCCACCACTCTTCTTGCTGTGCTTCGTTTTGCTTGTCTACGATTATGTCCATATCCATCTGCATGCCAATCTATCCATTTGTATATTCCCTTTATATATTTACTAGTCTGTCTATCCATTTATTTACTCCTGTCGCATCTTTTCATCTATCTGTCTATTCATCCATTTTCGTCTGTCCCCTTATCCATCTCCATCTACCTGGCAGTGGTGAAAGGTGGTGATCGGCGGAGTATCGGCAGATTTCCATCTTACTGCGACATGTTGCTCTGCTGTGGCCGGCCCTCTGGCATCTTGAACATTGAGTTATTCTTGGAATGAATCCTTCAGGCTGTTGTATTTTCTTGTTTATCGATACCTGGCGTGGTATCTTGCTACCCTCAGTCGTCACCGCCGCCAGCGTGGTAGGTATCTTTGAGTACATCAGGATTCACTCCGCCCTCAAGATTCGGATATGGAGATTCTCTTCTTGTAGCTGCTTCAGGATTTGTTCGTCTGACAGCTCAACTTGAATATGCTTGACAACCCATCTGACTGACTTTGAGTCGGTGTTTCCGACTCTGGTGTCTTTCTCCTCCTTCTTCTCAGCTGTCTTGACTCATGTCTGTGGTGGCTGTCGTCGTGAAACTTTTTTGCTTCAATAAATGAAGGACAACATCCGCTGAAGGTTGTTCCATTAAGCCAGACACGATGGATGTCCATTCAATCTGCCATTGTCAGAATATTGCAGCAACGGGTCGAGCTCAGAACTCATTTGATATAGCAAGACTCAACGAGCGCTGTTATGCAGCAGAACTTCTACATTCTATGTTTAGCGACATGAAAAACTATGTGTATCTCATATTTCTCAGCATATTCCTCGGAGAAGTTCAAGTGTGAATAAGAAATTCGAAGCAGATATACAGGATCCAACAACTACTCAGCGATCTGATTATATCAGTTCAAGATTGCTATTCCTGGAATAAAATACAGAATGTGTTTGCTATTCAAGATTATTTAGATCCTAATCCCAATCTAGGTTATGATTTGAGAAAGAAATAGCAGGCAGGCTCCCAGTTTCCTGATGAGAAAGAAATTCGTGGAAGGTGCATCCCCAGTTTTTAATAGAGCTGTTGACACAGTTGCGATTACGTTTGCCCGATAACATTCGATGTTGCAGTCCATGTCATGTCTTAGTGGAGGTGAATGTCTACAGCCAATGAAGCCTGTATATTGGATCTTGCTAAAATTTTGTAGAAGACTCTCACCCGCATCGATTTCCAGTGGAAAAACTTCATCATATGCAGTGACACAGACCTCTGACACACTTGGACTGTGGGCATAAATAGAAAATACAGGGGTGCCACCGGTGAAAATCTTTTCCAAGATCTTACAGATTTAGCTTTAAATGTGCTCATTTTACCTCATTCTAACGAGGACGTGAGCGTATTTTCAGTCAGATTGGAGTTTATAAATCAAAATTGCGGAACAGAGCATCAAGAGTTTGACAGCTGTTTTGACAATTAGATATGGAATGAAAAGATATGGCAAATGCTGTCATGATTATAAACTACCTAAGGATATTCTACGAAAAATTGGATCACAGGAGGCATATACACGTTTCCTTTCTATCATCATCATCATCATCATCATCATCATCACATCATCATCATCATCATCATCATCATCATCATCGCATCATCGCAGAAGCAAACACAGCAGGAATAGCTACAGAAACTGAAGAGGAGTTGTCTGACTGGGATTTGGCAGATCTGGAATAAACTTCATTCTAATATAACTCGAGTATAGTGCTTCCATATTGACGTGGATAGGCCTTAGGTTCATACCAGAATGCGATCGGCGTTGCCAGTAGTGGGTTGTGCTCAATATTTAAATTTTAAATCCCGAAACAACCACATAATCAATTCATTCTAATAGTCAGTGATAATAATAAATTATAATGTGCTACTTTATAACATTTTGAATGAATACCGCCAATGCTTGTTTTAGTTCTTTCCCAAAAAATATTATTGCAATTTAGTGCTTTTTTGGCTCGAGAGTAGTTCTGATTGGGATTTGGCGGATCTGGAATAAACTTTACTGTAATATGAAGTGATAATATTAAATTATAATGTGCTACCTTGTTACATTTGCAATAAAAACAGTTGGTGCTTTTTTTTTCTTTTTTTTTTTTTTGTGCTTTCCAAAAAAATGTTGGTGCTTTTTGGATCGATTTTGGTGTTTTTCCATCAAAAGGAGATGGCAACCCTGTCTACAGTTCTCCAGGTTTTCACGTACTCATGCCAGTACAGTCTGTTAACCGCAAGCATAAAAGCTGGCGTTGTTATTAAGTTGTACGATGCCGTTTTCCAGACTCTCCTGCTCCGTGGCGAAGGATTTACAACGCAGTTCGTAATCCCGCATAACCCGCGTTTGAAACACAACTGCGAGTGATTTGCAGCAGACCGCCTTACGTTGGTTTATATGAAAAGGTGGCTGTCGGTCGTTAATAAAGCAATGGTAAACTACTGAACGTAAACTTTCCCAGGAATCAAAACAGCCAAAAAATGCTGGGGTTGACTGCTACGTCCTGTAAACGATATGCAACTAACTTTTTTTACACTTAACTGATTAAGTGCCATGGGATGATTAATCGCCTTAAGCGACTTCCCGTAGCTGCCATGAGTTTTTATATCGCCGAAATGTTGTCATCTTCTTATATATAAAAGGCAATCTCCGTCTGTATCTCTGTCTGTATGTCTGTCCTTTATGCGTTCGCGAACGGTCCCATCCGATTGAGATGAAATTTTCTACACGTCTTCCTTTCATTCCAGCGCAGCCAACTGTGGATATTTTTTAGTGTGAAATCGCTGCTTACTTAATATTATTTCATTTTTCATTTTTCATTATAATTTATATACAGCGAGGGGACTTAACTCTGTAAAAGTTATTTCAAGGGGCATAACTTTCAATAAATTTTCTGTATACCTTATAGTCATATTGTTGCATCGTTTTCAAAAGATTTATAAACTCTTTGTCTACTAGTTATGTACCGGCATATGAGTTATAATAAATAATGCTACAATCTTTAAGCATTTCAAAGTTTTCATAAAAAATAATGCATAATGCATAACATTGTAACTCATCTTTTTATGCTTACGAAGTTATCTACAGTCATGCAGGTGATTAGAAACGGTTTTCATTAGAAATAATGGATGGTGTGTGGAAGTACATTCTTTTAAGTTACTTTATTTTGTTGTATGAATTTAATGAGACGCTACCCGCCAGGAGCTGGGCGAAGCCACGTCGGGTCAGATAGATAGACCAGCACCCACCATTTTCGCTGCAGTTATTCTACAGGCATATGCGTTATAATCCTCCTCCTCCTCCTCCTCTCGCACCCCTCCTCCTCCTACCCTCGTTCCTCTTCCCCTCCCCCCAGCCTCCTTCTCTCCTCCCTCTTTCTCCTCCTCCCTCCCTCCTCCATCCTCCTCCTACCTCCTCGCCCTCCTCCCTCCTCCCTAATCACATCCTCATTCCCTTCCTCCGCCCTTCTGCCTTCCCTCTCTCCTCCTACTCCCTCCCTCCTCCCTCCTCCTCCTACGTCCCTCCCTCATCCCTCCTCCTCCCTCTCCTCCCTTTTTGCTCCCCATCCTCCTCATCCTCCCCTTACTCCTCCCTCCTCCTCCTCCCTCTCCTCCTCACCTCCTCATCCCTCCTCCTCCCTTCTCCTCCTCACCTCTCAGTCCCTCTTGTCCCTCCTTCCTCCCTCTACCTCCTCCCTCTCTCCCTCCTCCTCCCTCCTCCTCTCCTCCTCCTCCCTCCTCCGCTCTCCTCCCTCCTCCTCTTCCCTCCTTCTCCTCTCCTCTCTCCTCCGCCCTCCTTCCTCCTCCTGCGTTCTTCTCCTCCCTCATCCTCCCTCCTCCTTCTCCTTCCTCTCCCTCTTCCTCCTAGATAGACAGACCCACCTTTTCGCTGCAGTTATCTACAGGCATATGCGTTATAATCTTCCTCCTCCTCCTCTCCCCTCCTCCTCCTACCCTCTTCCTCTTCCCTCCCCCTCTCCATCCTCCTCCTCCCTCTTTCTCCTCCTCCTCCCTCTTCCTCCTCCTTCTCCTCCTCCTCCCTCTTTCTCCTCCTACCTCCTCGCCCTCCTCCCTCCTCCTAATCACTCCTCTTCCTTCCTCCTCCCTTCTCCTCCTCTCCTCCTACTCCTCCCTCCTCCTCCTCCTCCTCCTACGTCCTCCCCCTCATCCCTCCTCCTCCTCCTCCTCCCTTCTCCTCCCTTTTTCTCCCTCCTCCTACCTCCTCCTCCTTCCCTTACTCCTCCGTCCTCCTCCCTCTCCTCCCTCTCCTCCTCCCTCCTCATCCCTCCTCCTCCTCTCTCCTCCTCTCCTCCTCCTCACTCTACCTCCTCCCTCCTCCTCCCTCCTCCTCCTCCCTCCACATCCCTCCTCCTCTTCCTCCCTCCTCATCCTCCCTCCTCCTCCCCCTCCTTCTCCCTCTCCTCCTCCCTCTACCTCCTCCCTTCTCATCCTCCCTCCGCCTCCTCCCTCCTCCTCCTCTCTCCTCCTCCTCTCTCCTCCTCCCTCCTCCTCCATCTCCCTCCTTCTCCCTCTCCTCCTCCCTCCTCCTCCTCCCCTCCTCCTCCTGCGTTCTTCTCCTCCCTCATCCTCCCTCCTCCTTCTCCTTCCTCCTCCCTCTTCCTCTCCCTCCTCCTCCCTCTTCCTCCTCCTCCTACTCCACCTCCCTACTCCTCCTCCCTCCTCCCTCCCCTCCTCCTCCTCATTCCTCCTCCTTCCTCCCTCTTCTCCTCCTCCCTCTCCCCTCCTCCCCTCCTCCTTGCTCTCCTCCTCCCTCCTCCTCCTAATCACTCCTCCCTCCTCTCCTCCTCCTCCCTTCTCCTCCTCTCTTCTTACTCCTCTCCTCCCTCCTCCATCCTTCCCCCTCATCCTCCCTCCTCCTCCCTCTTCCTCCCTCTCCTCCTCCTCCTACCTCCCTTCTCCCCTCCTCCCTCCTCCCTCTATCCCCTCTCCTCCTCCCTACTCCTCTTCTCTCCCTCCTCCTCTTCTCTCCTCTCCTCCTCACCTCCTCCTCCCATCCTACCTCCTCCTCCTCCTCCGCCTCCTCCTCCTCCTCCTCCTCTCTCCTCCTCTTAATCCCTCCTCCTCCCTCCTATTCCTCCCTACTCTACTCCTCCTCCTCTTCCCTCCTCCTCCTCTCTCCGCCTATCTCTTCCTCCCTCCTCCTCCTCCTCCTCCTCCCTCCTCCACCTCCCTCTTCCTCCTCCCAGCTCCTACTCTCCTTTTTCTTCTTCTGCTGCTGCTGCTAGGCCCGCTCCATTTACCCAAGTTAATTGTTGGGGAAGATGTAAAGACCTTTCAAGTGCTCTTTCTAATGCTTTTTGTAAGTTGGTCTTCGTTTATCTAGGTTGTTCTAACTGCAACCAATAAATGATTAGACAGACAGGCAGACAGACAGACAGACAGAGAGGGAGGGAGAGACAGACAGACAGACAGACGGGAACGGGAACTTATATGACTACTTATATGAATTACATGAGATGCTCCCCATCAGGGGCTGCGCGAAGCCGGGCAGGGTCAGGCAGACAGATAGACAGACAGACAGACAGTTAGACAGACGGTAACGGGAACTTATATGACTACTTATATGAATTAAATGAGATGCTCCCCACCAGGGACTAGGTGAAGCCTAGACAGACAGACAGACAGACAGATAGACAGACAGACAGACAGTTATCTACAGGCATATGCGTTATAATCTTCCTCCCCTCCTCCTCTCCCCTCCTCCTTCTACCCTCTTCCTCCTCCCCTCCCCCTCCTCCCTCTCCTCCACCATCCTCTTCCTCCTCCCTCTTCCTCCTCCTCCCTCCTCCCCCTCCTCCTAATCACTCCTCCTACCTCCTCCTCCGCCCTCCTCCTCCCTTCTCCTCCTCCCTTCTCCCCCTCCTCCTCCCCCTCCTCCTCCCTCCTCCTCCTCCTCTCTCCTCCTCCATCCTCCTCCTCCCTCTACCTTCTCCCTCCTCCTCCTCCCTCCACCTCCCTCTTCCTCCTCCCTTCTCCTCCCTCCTCCTCCCTCCTCCTTTTCCCTCTTCCTCCTCCCTCCTCCTTTTCCCTCTTCCACCTCCCTCCTCCTTCTCCCTCCACCTCATTGCTCCTCCTCCCTCCTCCTCCTCCATCTCCCTCCTCCTCCCCTCCTCCTCCCTCCTCCTACTTCCTCCTTCTCTCTTCTCCTCCTCCGTTCTCCTCCTCCCTCCTTCTCCCTCCTCCTCCCTCTTCCTTCCTCCTCCTCCCCTCCCTCCCCCTCCCTCCTCCTTCTCCCTCCTCCTCCTCTCCCCTCTTTCACCTCCCTCCTCCTCCCTCCTCCTTCTCCCTCCACCTCATCGCTCCTCCTCATTCCTCCTCCTCCATCTCCCTCCTACTCCTCCCTCCTCCTCCTCCCTCTTCCTCATCCCTCCTCCTACTCCTCCTTTTTCTTCTTCTGCTGCCGCTGCTGCGGCTGCTCCATTTACCCAAGTTAATTGTTGGGGGAAGATGTAAAGATCTTTCAAGTGCTCTTTCTAATGCTTTTTGTAAGTGGTCTTCGTTTATCTAAGGTTGTTCTAACTGCAACCAATAAATTATTAGACAGACAGAGAGAGAGAGACAGAGAGGGACGGACGGACAGACAGACAGACAGACAGACAGACAGACAGACAGACAGACGGACAGTCGGGAACGGGAACGGGAGCTTATATGACTACTTATATGAATTAAATGAGATGCTCCCCACCAGGGTCTGAGTGAAGCCGGGCCGGGTCAGACAGACAGACAGACAGATAGATAGACAGACAGACAGATAGATAGATAGACAGACAGACAGACAGACAGATAATCGGGAACGGGAGCTTATATGACTACTTATATGATTTAAATGAGATGCTCTCCACCAGGGCCTGGGCGAAGCCGGGCCGGGTCAGACAGACAGACAGATAGATAGATATTCAGACAGACAGACAGACAGATAGATAGTCGGGAACAGGAACGGGAGCTTATATGACTACTTATATAAATTAAATGAGATGCTCGCCACCAGGGTCTGGGCGAAGCTGGGCCGGGTCAGCATAACATTGTAACTCATCTTTTTATGCTTAAGACGTTATCTACAGTCATGTAGGTGATTAGAAACAGTTTTCATTAAAAATAATGGATGGTGTGTGGAAGGACATTCTTTACGTTACTTTTTTTTTGTTGTATGAATTTAATGAGACGCTATCCGCCAGAGCTGGGCGAAGCCACGCCGGGTCAGATAGATAGACAGACCCACCTTTTCGCTGCAGTTATCTACAGGCATATGCGTTATAATCCTCCTCCTCCTTCTCTCCCCTCCTCCTCCTCCTCCTACCCTCTTCCTCTTCCCCTCCCCCTCCTCCCTCTCCCCCTCCATCCTCCTCCTTCCTCCTCCACCCTCCTCCTCCCTCTTCCTGCTCCTACCTCCTCGCCCTCCTCCCTCCTCCTAATCACTCCTCTTCCTTCCTCCTCCCTTCTCCTCCTCTCTCCTCCTCCTCCCTCTTCCTGCTCCTACCTCCTCGCCCTCCTCCCTCCTCCTAATCACTCCTCTTCCTTCCTCCTCCCTTCTCCTCCTCTCTCCTCCTACTCCCTCCTCCTACCTCCTCCTCCTCCCCTCCTCCTCCTCCCTCTCCTCCTCCCTCTCCTCCTCCCTTCTCCTCCTCAATCCTCATCCTCTCTCCTCCTCCCTCCTCCTCCCTCTACCTCCCCCTCCTCCTCCCTCCACATCCCTCCTCCTCCCTTTTCCTCCTCCTCCCTCCTCCTCCTCCCCCTCCTTCTCCTCCCTCCTCCTTCTCCCTCCTCCTTCTCCCTTTTCCTCCTCCCTCCATCTCCCTCCTCCTCCCTCTCCTCCTCCCTCCTCCTCCTCCTGCGTTCTTCTCCTTCCTCCTCCCTCCTCCTCCTCCTCCTTCTCCTTCCTCCTCCCTCCTCCTCCCTCCTCCTCCTCCCTCCTGTCTCCTCCTCCTAATCCCTCCTCCTCCCTCCTATTCCTCCCTACTCCTCCTCCTCCCTCCTCCTCCCTCCTCTTCCCTCCTCCTCCTCTCTCCGCCTATCTCTTTCTCCTCCCTCATCTTCCCTCCTCCTCCTCCTCCTTCTCCTCCCTCCTCCTTCTCCCTCCTCCTTCTCCCTCTTCCTCCTCCCTCCTCCTTCTCCCTCTTCCTCCTCCCTCCGCCTCCTCCCTCTACCTCCTCCCTTTCCCTCCTCCCTCCTCCTCCCCCTCCTCCCTCTTCCTACTCCTCCTCCTCCTCCCTCCTCCTCCTTCCTCCTCCTTCCTCCCCCTTCTCCTCCCTCCTCCTACCTCCTCCTCCTCCCTCCTCTCTCCTCCTACTAATCCCTCCTCCTCCCTCCTATTCCTCCCTACTCCTCCTCCTCCTTCCTCCTCCCTCCTCTTCCCTCCTCCTCCTCTCTCCGCCTATCTCTTCCTCCTCTCTCCTCCTCCCTCCTCCACGTCCCTCTTCCTCCTCCCAGCTCCTACTCCTCCTTTATTCTTCTTCTGCTGCTGCTGCCGCCGCTCCATTTACCCAAGTTAATTGTTGGGGAAGATGTAATGATCTTTCAAGTGCTCTTTCTAATGCTTTTTGTAAGTTGGTCTTCGTTTATCTAAGGTTGTTCTAACTGCAACCAATAAATGATTAGACAAACAGGCAGACAGACAGACAGACAGACAGACAGACAGACAGACGGACAGACAGTCGGGAACGGGAACTTATATGACTACTTATATGAATTAAATGAGATGCTCGCCATCAGGGGCTGGGTGAAGCCGGGCCGGATCAGACAGACAAACAGACAGACAGATAGACAGACAGATAGATAGTCGGGAACGGGAGCTTATATGACTACTTATATGAATTAAATGAGATGCTCCACACCAGGAGCTGGGCGATGCCGGGCCGGGTCAGACAGACAGACAGACAGACAGACAGACAGACGGTAACGGGAACGAGAACTTATATGACTAAAAAAAAAAATGGAAATTAGTGAAGTACAGTATGGTTTTATGGAAGGAAAGGGTACAAACAATGCAATATATATATTACGAACACTAATAGAAAGATCAATAGAGAAACAAAGAGACATATATTTATGCTTCATAGATTATACTAAGGCATTTGATAAAGTAAAACATGATGAGCTGATTAAAATGTTGGAAGATATCAACATCGATGGGAAAGATTTAAGAATAATAAAGAATATATACTGGAACCAAGTAGCAGCAATTAAAATGGGAAATAAAGAGGGTAGTTATGAACAGATAAAGCTAGGAGTACGACAGGGGTGTGTCTTGTCACCCGATCTCTTCTCCCTGTATAGCGAAGTAATAATGAGAGAGATCAAAGAGAAGCCAGGAATACTAATCGGAGGATATAATATAAACAATATACGCTATGCAGATGACACAGTATTGGTAGCGGTTAATGCAACAGACCTACACCAATTGTTGGACAGTGTAGTAACAGAGAGTGCACAGAAAGGACTGTCCTTGAATATCAAGAAAACGGTAACAATGGTGATATCAAAGAAAATGGGGACAGCCAAAATGTGACATAGAAATAGAAGGGAAATTCTCAACCAAGTGGATAATTTTAAATACCTAGGGGCACTTATAACATCAGATGGAAGATGTACAAAAGAGATTAAGAGCAGAATAGGGCAGGCAAAGACAGCATTTCAGAAAATGAAGAGTATCTTATGCAATAAGTCGCTATCAATGAATGTAAGAAAGAGAGTACTAAATGCTATATAGAACCAGTTTGCTGTATGGCAGCGAATCTTGGAATGTAAATGAACAAATTAGGAAGACTTAGAAGCAACAGAGATGTGGTTTTTAAGGACGAATGTTGCGAATTCCTTGGACTGCCAGAGTAACTAACAACGATTGCCTGAAAGAGGCTAATGAAACTAGAACACTATACAACAATAAGAAAGAGACAAACATCTTTCTTTGGTCATGTGATGAGAAGAGAGGCATTGGAGAACATCGTGACAACTGGAAAGATCGAGGGGAAGAGAGGCAGAGGCAGACCAAGAGAAATGATGCTGGACGGACTGAGACGGTGGCATGGAGGAATATCATCAGCAGAGTTGATCCAGAACACCAAAGACCGAGATCTGTGGAGAGCCATGAACGCCTACGCCAGCCGGCACGGCACTTGATGATGATGATATGAATTAAATGAGATGCTCCCCACGAGGGACTGGGCGAAGCCGGGCCGGGTCAGCTAGTTGTGTTATAATAAGACATATCTGCTACCATATTAACAACTTTTAAGTCATATCTGTGAAGCATTCTTACTTCTCATTTTCCGCCATCTATGTTTATTTGATCAAAACCAATTTTTTCTTTGGCGCTGAATATGTTAATATAATATTGTTGACGAACGAGTACGCATCACACCATGGCGGACTTGGGTTGGCACGCTGGGTGACTGTGCAACATGGCTTCAGCGCCACACTACAAGAGCCGGGGTGGCGTAGTGGCTAGACACTTGCCCGCTGACCTGGTTGTGGTGGGATTCGGTTGCCCGGGTTGTTAGTTGCATATCCTTTACATGATGTCGTAGTCAACCCCAGCATTTTTTGGCTGTTTGTGATTTCTTGGCAAGTTTACCAGTAGTTCACCATTGCTTTTTGAATGACCGGTACTCATACCATTTTATGAAAACCAACTCAAAGCAGTGGGTTGCCAAATCGCCAGCAGCTGTGTTTCGAACGCGCGCGGTATGCGCGATTACGAATTGCGTCTGTAACCGCTTCGCCACAGAGGCCAGGTTGACCCAGCCTAAAATGAGGAACAAGAATTTCTTCGGAAGTAAAGGCAGCCGATGTGCTAGTGACCACATCTGATTGGTCTAATAAAATATGGGCGTATCACCGTATGTCCCATGTGCTAGTGACCTCATCTGATTGGTCTAATAAAATATGGGCGTATCACCGTATGACCCATGTGCTAGTGACCTCATCTGATTGGTCTAATAAAATATGGGCGTATCACCGTATGTCCCATGTGCTAGTGACCACATCTGATTGGTCTAATAAAATATGGGCGTATCACCGTATGTCCCATGTGCTAGTGACCACATATGGTTGGTGTAATAATATATGGACATATCACCGTATGTCCCATGTGCTAGTGACCACATCTGATTGGTCTAATAAAACATGGGCCGGGAGTCTCTGTGACGAAGTGGTCAAGCCGTGTGACTCGTGCTCCGAAGGTTGTGGGTTTGATTCCGGGCCGCGCCCTTCGGTTTGCGTGTTAAATGTTTCAGAGACTCCTGTGGGTCGTGGCTAAAAGCTACGGAGTTCGTGCTTTGTGCGACGCTTTCCGTGCTGCGGAAAGAGACCGAGCCATATGGGATAAAACCCGGTGCAATGAAGTCGACCCTGTCGACTTTTAAGCGACTTTTTTTTTAAATCATGGGCGTATCACCGTATGTCCCATGTGCCGTAAGGCGTGTAACAGGATCCTTGGCTTTTTTTTTTACTTACACTCAGAAAAAATATCCGGCCCCTGATCTAGTGTGTATTCTGATCTTTACTTCTTTCCTTTATATCTTTGTGTGTCGATCTATTTCGACTGACGACAGTTTGTAAAATAGAGTTATACCTCTCCATAGCACCAAGCCTGGGCTGAATTTAGAGACCATATGTTGCCCATGCAGCATGATCCTTCTCGCGGCCTGCCTGGTTTGCTCCAGAGGAAAGGTAACACTAATCTGTCTGGAACAAGACAAGCTACAGAAGCTGCCGGTTCAGCAAAGTGACATGACCTGACTTAGGTAGACTACGTTTTTTTGTTTTTTTTTGCATATCCTGTACAGGACATCGCTGTCAACACCAGCATTTTACCGCTGTCGTTGGTTTCTTTGCAAGATTACGCTCAGTAGTTTGCCATTGCTTTCTGAGCGGCCAGCTCACTTATCCGTATGTTACCAACGCGGCGAAACCCGCTTCCAATTTTCTCGCGCGCTGCGTTACCCTACGTGGATAAACGAGATTACGGAGAAAGTCGTTTAACGCCGAGGCCAGGGAGACCGGCGACTATGTCATTAGCAGTGATATATAGTTGACATGACCCGCTATCTGTGCTGGGCCATAATAATACGAATGCAAACCAGATAGTGTTGGTTAGTTAGTTGCATATCCTTTTACAGGACATCGCAGTCAACCCCAGCATTTTTTGGCTGTTCGTGATTTCTGGGCAAGTTTACGTTCAGTAGTTAGCCATTGCTTTCTGAACGACCGGTACCCATACCATTTTCAGAAGAAGAAGAAACAACAACACAAGGCGGTCTGCTGCCAAATCGCATGCAGCTGTGTTTCGAATGCGGTTATGCGGGATTACGAACTGGTTTCCCCCCCCCCCCCCCACCACTCAGTTTTCATCTATACTTCTTACACGCTAATGAACTATCACACCGGCGTTCAATTACAACCGGCCTTACAATAACTCTGTAAAAAAAAGGGTGGAATTATGAATGGTCATT
This sequence comes from Cepaea nemoralis, assembly GCA_014155875.1. NCBI lineage: Eukaryota > Metazoa > Mollusca > Gastropoda > Stylommatophora > Helicidae > Cepaea > Cepaea nemoralis. The sequence goes on from JACEFZ010001870.1 coordinate 161,043, forward strand.
GATATCATCGAAACGTGACCAGTTCAACTCGTACCATAGCCACCGTTCGAATGATGCCTGACGGTGACACGGCGCCTGGCTCGTGGTTTTTTTTAAAAATCACGCCGTAATGTATGATTGTGATTTGTAATCACCTCTAAGTCTTGACCCATCACTTGTGCTTACATCTGGGTCATGACACAAAGCAATGCTCTAAGTATAATCCACCTGTCAGAGCTTCCATCCCCTAGACCAGTTGCCGACCAAGACTTAGGGCCTGGTCTGCCCTATAATAACATTTAGTCAGGGACTGAGTGATCTCGAGGTATGGTGTCAGCCTCGAGTGCTGGAGGTCCCGGGTTCAATACCCGGTTTAAAAATAAAATAAATAATTCCCCTGGTCTCTGTGTAGTGAGATCGGACGCCCGTGTGTATTGTTGCGCACGTAAAAAATCCCTAGGCAGTTGGAAATCGAAGAGTAGCCTAACGGCGCTGCCCGGGCAAAATTTCGAGTTAAATATCTACTCACAGTATTTCAGAATCCTCGCCGGTGCTACGGAGTTCGTGCACTATGCTGAGATTCTGCGGATTCGGGCTTGAGTTAGGAGTAGAACGGAGCACTTATGGGTTACACCCGTGTGCCGTGATGTTGATCCGTCGACGAAACCAAACATTTAGTCTTTAGGTTGCATTTCCTCACAATAGAATCAGCCGTATACCTTTCCAGCTGATCAATTTATTTCCAATGTGATATTCTTCTACACCATTGCTCCCCGCCCCGCCCCCCTCCCTCCCGATCCCATGTGATTGCCACAAAACATAATTATTTACTAGTGACCTATTGTTATTGACTCCATTGTCAACTGCCTACGGCTTACAAATTTACATTTCCTGTTTCTTGTTCTGTTGTGCTGTGCAACCTTGACACCGCTACATGACTTACACTTATTACCGTTGCAAAATGGATGTTCGTGTGTAAATTGTGGTGTTTACGTTCCGCATTACGTTGATTTTTTTTCTTCTTCAAATAGATTTGCAATTTGACTGAACTCTCGTGTCGGGGTTTCTTCCTTGTTCAATTTGTCAGGGTTTCTTCCCTGTTTTATTTGTCAGCAATTTTGAAATTAGCTAATTTGTGCCGCGGGGCTGAGAGGCAGGTGGCCTTGATCTTGTTTTATCTGGAGCGTCTGTGTGTGCCCGTCGAGGTCATACCTTTAGTAGATCTGGTTGTAATCTTTAGCGTCTGTCTGTCTGTCTGTCTGTCTGTCTGTCTGTCTGTCTGTCTGTCTGTCTGTCTGTCTGTCTGTCTGTTCATTCTGTCTCTCTCTGTCTGTCGGTCTCTATGACTGTCTGTTTATTTGTCAGTCTGTCCGCCCGCCTGTCCGTCCGTCAGTCTGTCTATTTTTCTGTCTGTCTCTCTGTCTGTCTGTTTATTTATATGTATGTCTGTCTCTCTGACTCTGTTTATTTGTCTGCCTGTCTGTCTGACTGTCTGTCTGTCCGTCCGTATACTTGCTTGCCTGCCTGTCTGTCGGTCGTCTGTCTGCCCACCTGCGTATCTATCTATCTATCTATCTATCTATCTATCTATCTATCTATCTATCTATCTATCTATCTATCTATCTATCTATCTATCTATCTACTACCTACCTACCTACCTGCCTGCCTATTACCTACCTACCTACCTACCTACTATCTATATAACTGTCTGTCTGTCTGTCTGTCTGTCTGTCTGTCTGTCTGTCTGTCTGTCTGTCTGTCTGTCTGTCTAGCTAGCTAGCTAGCTAACTAGCTAGCTGTCTGCCTGCCTGTCTGACTGTCCGTCCGTCGGTCTGTCGCTCATCCACTCATTTCTCCGCATGTGCCACTGTCCGTACGACGGTCTGTCCACCCATTCGCCCGTCTGTCTCTCTGTCCGTCTGTCTATCTGTCCGACTATCGAACCATCTATCCATCCATCCATCCATCTGCCTTTCTGTCTATCTCTACTAACACCATGTACCCAATAAGCTTCATGGTGCGGAAAATGGCCCTTTACTGTACTTCATTATTTTTTTTATAGGGGAGAGAGAAGTGACCATTGATTGAGAAAACGAGAGAGAGAGAGAGAGAGAGAGAGAGAGAGAGAGAGAGAGAGGAGGGGGTGGGGGGGGGGGGGTTAAGATAGTGGAAAGAGTGAGAAAGGTGGAAGTAGAGTGAGAAATATGAAAAGTGTAAGAGTATGTGAGAGAGTGAGGTGAAAAGACAGAAGTTGAGAAACATGGTGTAAAAGAGAGCGTGAGATATTGATGCGAGTGAGATATTGTGTAAAAAGAGCGAGTGAGATATTGTGTTGAAAAAGAGCGAGTGAGATATTGTGTTGAAAAAGAGCGAGTGAGATATTGTGTTGAAAAAGAGCGAGTGAGATATTGTGTGACAAAGAGCGAGTGAGATATTGTGTTGAAAAAGAGCGAGTGAGATATTGTGTTGAAAAAGAGCGAGTGAGATATTGTGTGACAAAGAGCGAGTGAGATATTGGGTGAAAAAGATTGCGTGAGATGTGTGAAAAAGATCCAATGAGATATTGTGTGAAAAAGAGCGAGTGAGATATTGTGTGAAAAAGAGCGAGTGAGATATTGTGTGAAAAAGAGCGAATGAGATGGTATATGAAAAAGATCGCGTGAGATATTGTGTGAAAAAGATCGTCTGATATATTGTGTGAAAAAGATCGCGTCAGATATTGTGTGAAAAAGATCGCGAGAAATATTGAAAACGAGTGAATTAGAACTTCTGTGAAAGAGAATGAGTGAGTGAATTAAATACTCTTTATATAATAAGTGTGAACATAAGAGATTGTGTGAAAGAGAGTGAGTGAGTGAGTGAGTGAGTGAGTGAGTGGGTGGGTGAGTGAGTGAGTGAGTGAGTGAGTGAGTGAGCGTGTGAGTGAGTGAGTGAGTGAAAGACTGTGTTAATATAATAAGTGTGTAAATGAGAGATTGTAAAAAGACAAGGAGTGAGTGGGTGAGTGAGTGAAAGACTGTTAGTAAAGTGCGTGAAATACGGTGTTTATATAAGAAGTCTGTAATTGAGAGATTGTGTGAAAGACAACGAGTGAGTAAACGATTGTGTAAGAGGGAGAGAGAGAGAGAGAGAGAGAGAGAGAGAGAGAGAGAGAGAGAGAGAGCGATAGAGAGGGAGGGTGGTGTGCGAGTGTTTCTGACATCAATGAGACAGCGAGAAATAGAGTGAGAAAGAGAGAGAGAGAGAGAGAGAGAGAGAGAGAGAGAGAGAGAGAGAGAGAGAGAGAGAGAGAGAGATCGTATGAAAATGAGTTTGTGGATAAGAGATAAAGAGAATGAGAGCGAGCCAGCGAGAGAGAGAGAGAGAGAGAGAGAGAGAGAGAGAGAGAGAGCGAGAGTGGTTAATGAATACACTATGTGTGAGAGAGAGAGAGAGAGAGAGAGAGAGAGAGAGAGGAGAGAGAGAGGCAGCTCACAGATACCCCCATATAAAGAACATTGTGAAATTAGACAAGTGAAGCGCATATAATGTATATTTGTTGGAAAATTGAGCACACGTGATTTTAATGTTTGTTGCGACAGACGGCAATGGCTACTTTGGAATATTCTTGAACTAAATCCTGTCAATCTTACAAACCTGTAGCAGGAACAGCCTTAGGGTAGCGGGATGCCAAGTAGTTCACGGGTAGGCACTAGCTTTCTGAGCTGAAATAGCCAGTTCCTTTACTGCTTCTCTTCTCCAGTTTCTCCGTTCCTCTTTCGAGGGAAGTGTGTGGTCCCATAGCCAGCTTACACTGATTGTTAAGTCTTCCATCAACCCTACATGAAATAATAATATAGCCAGCTTACACTGATTGTTAATGCTTCCATCAACCCTACATGAAATAATAATATAGCCAGCTTACACTGATTGTTAATGCTTCCATCAACCCTACATGAAATAATAATATAGCCAGCTTACACTGATTGTTAATGCTTCCATCAACCCTACATGAAATAATAATATAGCCAGCTTACACTGATTGTTAATGCTTCCATCAACCCTACATGAAATAATAATATAGCCAGCTTACACTGATTGTTAATGCTTCCATCAACCCTACATGAAATAATAATATAGCCAGCTTACACTGATTGTTAATGCTTCCATCAACCCTACATGAAATAATAATATAGCCAGCTTACACTGATTGTTAATACTTCCATCAACCCTACATGAAATAATAATATAGCCAGCTTACACTGATTGTTAATGCTTCCATCAACCCTACATGAAATAATAATATAGCCAACTTACTCTGATTGTTAATGCTTCCATCAACCCTACATGAAATAATAATATAGCCAGCTTACTCTGATTGTTAATGCTTCCATCAACCCTACATGAAATAATAATATAGCCAACTTACTCTGATAATTAATGCTTCCATCAACCCTACATGAAATAATAATATAGCCAGCTTACACTGATTGTTAATGCTTCCATCAACCCTACATAAAATACTATGATAGCCAGTTACACTGATTGTTAATACTTCCATCAACCCTACATGAAATAATAATATAGCCAGCTTACACTGATTGTTAATGCTTCCATCACCCCTACATGAAATAATGTGATAGCCAGCTTACACTGATTGTTAATGCTTCCATCAACCCTACATGAAATACTATGATAGCCAGTGTGGGATGTGGATTTTAATTCCTGAGAATAATTCGTTAAAATGTCTAGGGGGTTTTATTGATTCTCTGGTCACTGGTTAGAATGCAGGGTGATCAGGGATATTTACCACAAATCCCAGGAGAAAAGAGTTCAATCCTTGAAACAATGGCATCTGTGTGTAGGTTTCCCTTCCCACTTCATCACCCTTTTCATTGTCTATAGTGCTAGAAGGATATTGATTGCTCACAACATAAACAACCACTTGTTGGACACCACATTTACTTGATGTACACAACACTTTTGGACAAACAGTTCAGGTATTAACTCAAGATCTGCAGTTACATATATATATATATGTAATAAACACTATGCATTTTCAGACAGGCATTGGAATGATGTGCAGTATTACAACATAGTACCCAGTGACCCCAAAAAAACACAAGGTTATTACAAACAACACAACAACCACAAATTGGGTCTACTTTCATTTTCCCTCATAATTAGGGCAAATAATGATCCAAGTACCTAGAGCCCAATATATAAACATTGGTTTCTGACACCTTTTACAATTTACTCATTGTTAAAAATAATGAGTTGGTGCCAAAATATTATACATATATACCATTGGAAAAAAACTACTGACCTGTTACCTTCAGAAAAAAACAACAACACATAAACAGCATTTTGTATTACTAATTAAACTAATTAATAGTCATTTATCTCCTGGTGTGCGGTTAAGAGTTCACCTTTGCTGTCGATTAGATCCTTTTCCCATTATCTGGGTACCGAATTAATGCACTCAGTTATATTCTTACTATTTAGTCACTGGTAATTGGCTGGTGCAAATCATACTTTATGATAGAAATTACACACAATCACAAATCCCTCAGCGGGCTAGAATATTCGAGTACTCTCTTGCAGTAGGCTTGGTGTCTTTTTTTTTTTAAATTTGGGGCCTCAGGTTGGTCTAACTTTCCGGAATTTCCACTTAAGCTCTGCAGAAGGTACTTTACCATCTCACCATACATGGTGCCAAGTAGACGTCCATTCAGCTGCTCTGCTTTTAATATCAGAATCCCAAGTAGTTCAACAAAGATTTTACACCCACCAAGTCGCGAGTCTATAACCCATGGCATTTAGGTTGACATTGGACCAGCAAAGAGTTAGTCGTTGTTATCTAGTCCAGTGTAGAATTTTATATGACTGAGAGGCATCTCATGGTAGTATCTGTGACTAGGGCCACAATTGACCTATACCTACATATATCCAAAGATGAATAAATCCAGAACAGTAACAGGTTTGCAAACAAGTTGATGATTCCTCTTGTTGCAGATGTAGAGACATTTAGCTGCTTTTATACTGTCTTTTATCTGATGGTGTTCAGGGTTTGGAACCTTGAGGTAATCTGGTTTCGTAGTTATGTTTCAGATGATATTAAGTTTGTACCTTGGTTGTATTGGCTTATGTGGTTCAGTGTCTTCTCCCATTTGGTTGGGTTCAAAGCTAGAACTTGGTGTTGCATGGCTGGAACCTTATGTTTGACTGTTGCAGCTTTGAGATGTTCTTTCGAAGACTTATCCATTGTGGATATTAACTTGGTAATCCACCCAACAGTTGAAGGTTACTCACTGTTGTTAGTTTTAGTAACTTGCTAGAAGGATTGTCCCAGTTTCACTGACTTTGGTGAATGATGAGACCATAGGTGATACTTCTCAGAAGTAACGCAAACGATACACTGTTGTCAGTACTCTGATGATCTTCATCTTTGTAGATTATTAGATCTTGAAGTCCATCCTGGATATTCCTACTAAAATAGGACTTAATCACTCACCCAGTCAGTTGTCTTCTAATTTATCTGTTGCTCGCTATGGAGCTATTGAGCGCAGCAGTCCATGGGTATTTCTAGATGCAGACTATGGTTAGGACATTCACTTTCTGGCTGTTGACCCAGGATCCAGGTTTGGTGATATAGTCCCACCACATTCAACCACCACCTGCTTCTCTTCTATAGAAAAGGGATGACAAAGAATACAACACTAGCATTAACCTACTGTGATGTGTTAACTTTCACAAACAAAAATACAAAACAACAAGGGGAGAAGGGGAAAGGAGTGGGTGTCCACGTTCCACTGTCCCTCATTGCTGAGTAGAGCCATTCTGACTCTTAATAGTGAGTAAGGTATTTTCTCACTTTATTTTATGTTCTGTTGTTACTGGGACAATTAGAGGAGTGAAGTCATTCTGTCCATCCAACATGTTGATATTGTATCTCTCATTCTTGAAGAGAATAGACTATACAGGATCTCTGTGGTTTCTAATGCCGCGTCTTCCCAAAGCTATTCAACATTGGCTTTTTAAGTACTGTCGTGCACAAGGATTCTTACATCAACATCCTCTAATCCCAAGGTGCAACATTAAAATGTATATTCCCACAGTAAAAAGTAACAATCAGAACAGGGAAAATTCTAATACCAGAAAAAAAAACATACATGTCTGATATCAAGTACATGATAATCAGACATAATAATTTAATCATAATGCTGATGCAGGAGCCTTTGTTTTTGGATTTCTCAGGGGTTAATCCATAACTAAAAACATACATTGTTTCCCCCACTGCCGTACCGCAGATGAGGATAGTAGCCGCTGTGATATATTTTGTCAATGACTGCTATTATTCGCAGGGTATTATAAGAATAACTTATGTCCATGGTCCAGTCTTCTGAATATTGCAAGCAATTTATTCACATCAATCTTCGCTTCTGTTTCTACTACGGTGAGGCGATGGGATTGAATCCTATCCGAACATGCATTTACATCACGCGTTTACTTTAATTGTTCATGAATTTATATTCAAACATGGCATGTCCCTAACACTATTTTATGAAAATGATTATAGTGTTCACCCTCATATGGAGTGGTTACTAATCTGTTAACAAAAGGATGGTTACTAAAATTTAACACTATAGTTCCAAGTTACAGATTATGATGTGGCGAAGTATTTTATCCCTGACTAAGAGTCAGGAATACGCGTAATCATTTGTATGTCCCCAGCATGGATAAAACACCTTCTATAGTACATAGATTATTTGCAGATTTCTAAGCATAAATAGTGAGATATTGTTCACAGTGCCTAGAAGTTTTAACATAGGAATATGAAATTGACAGACACTAGTTCTTTACTATGAAGTATGAATCAAGAGTCTGCTACTACATTGAGATAATTCCTAGAATGTGTTTTTGACATGAGAGTTGATACTTTATGTGTACTACAGTACACATAATATTCATAGGTTATAAACACTATTAGTTAGATATAAGTTCATAATGCCTATAAAAGATATTAACATAGGGATTTGAATTTGTAAGACATAGGAAAAATTACAGCGTGGCGCCCACATGTGTTTCCTTAGTAAACATCATCCAGCCTGGTTTAAGAGAATTGTAACTAATTCTTAATTAAACATACTGGTCTATGTAATACATAAATATATCTTAATAATGTAGATATCACATACCAATTGGCTTGCAGAGAATATGATTTTAAAAGGCAAAATACTTTTGCCACACGGGGAAAGAAACCCCACCCGGGAACACACGTCTGTTTCCTTTGATTGTCTGCACTCAAAATGGCTACGTTAGTACTTTGTTTTCCCATCAGTCCCGGTCTTGCCAGGTACGTGAAAAAATTAAAGCCAAATAGATTAAGCTGCCACGGTCAGTCTATCCGCTGTTTTATTTCTCCTACATTAAGTAAGTTACTTAATCAGTAATTGAAAGGGTTTGTTTATTTTTAAGGGAGTATATGCTTAGGAAAGGGTAGGGACGTTTTTATTATATTACAGCCAGCTTACATTGATTGTTAATGCTTCCATCAACCCTACATGAAATAATAATATAGCCAGCTTACACTGATTGTTAATGCTTCCATCAACCCTACATGAAATAATAATATAGCCAGTTTACACTGATTGTCAATGCTTCCATCAACCCTACATGAAATAATAATATAGCCAGTTTACACTGATTGTTAATGCTTCCATCAACCCTACATGAAATAATAATATAGCCAGCTTACACTGATTGTTAATGCTTCCATCAACCCTACATGAAATAATATATAGCCAGTTACACTGATTGTTAATGCTTCCATCAACCCTACATGAAATACTATGATAGCCAGCTTACACTGATTGTTAATGCTTCCATCAACCCTACATGAAATACTATGATAGCCAGTTACACTGATTGTTAATGCTTCCATCAACCCTACATGAATTAATAATATAGCCAGCTTACATTGATTGTTAATGCTTCCATCAACACTACATGAAATAATAATATAGCCAGTTTACACTGATTGTTAATGCTTCCATCAACCCTATATGAAATTCTATGATAGCCAGCTTACACTGATTGTTAATGCTTCCATCAACCCTACATGAAATACTATGATAGCCAGTTACACTGATTGTTAATGCTTCCATCAACCCTACATGAAATAATAATATAGCCAGCTTACACTGATTGTTAATGCTTCCATCAACCCTACATGAAATAATAATATAGCCAGTTTACACTGATTGTTAATGCTTCCATCAACCCTACATGAAATACTATGATAGCCAGCTTACACTGATTGTTAATGCTTCCATCAACCCTACATGAAATACTATGATAGCCAGTTACACTGATTGTTAATGCTTCCATCACCCTACATGATTAATAATATAGCCAGCTTACATTGATTGTTAATGCTTCCATCAACCCTACATGAAATAATAATATAGCCAGCTTACACTGATTGTTAATGCTTCCATCAACCCTACATGAAATAATAATATAGCCAGCTTACACTGATTGTTAATGCTTCCATCAACCCTACATGAAATAATAATATAGCCAGCTTACACTGATTGTTAATGCTTCCGTCATCCCTACATGAAATAATAATATAGCCAGCTTACACTGATTATTAATGCTTCCATCAACCCTACATGAAATAATGTGATAGCCAGCTTACACTGATTGTTAATGCTTCCATCAACCCTACATGAAATAATAATATAGCCAGCTTACACTGATTGTTAATGCTTCCGTCAACCCTACATGAAATAATAATATAGCCAGCTTACACTGATTGTTAATGCTTCCATCAACCCTACATGAAATATAATATAGCCAGCTTACACTGATTGTTAATGCTTCCATCAACCCTACATGAAATAATATATAGCCAGCTTACACTGATTGTTAATGCTTCCATCAACCCTACATGAAATAATGTGATAGCCAGCTTACAATGATTGTTAATGCTTCCATCACCCTACATGAAATACTATGATAGCCGGCTTACACTGATTGTTAGTGCCTCCATCAACCCTACATGAAATACTATGATAGCCGGCTTACACTGATTGTTAGTGCCTCCATCAACCCTACATGAAATACTATGATAGCCAGCTTACACTGATTGTTAATGCTTCCATCAACCCTACATGAAATACTATGATTGCCAGCTTACACTGATTGTTAATGCTTCCATCAACTCTACATGAAATACTATGATTGCCAGCTTACACTGATTGTTAATGCTTCCATCAACCCTACATGAAATACTGTGATAGCCAGCTTACACTGATTGTTAATGCTTCCATCAACCCTACATGAAATACTATGATAGCCAGCTTACACTGATTGTTAATGCTTCCATTAACCCTACATGAAATACTATGATTGCCAGCTTACACTGATTGTTAATGCTTCCATCAACCCTACATGAAATAATGTGATAGCCAGCTTACATTGATTGTTAATGCTTCCATCAACCCTACATGAAATACTATGATTGCCAGCTTACACTGATTGTTAATGCTTCCATCAACCCTAAATGAAATAATGTGATAGCCAGCTTACATTGATTGTTAATGCTTCCATCAACCCTACATGAAATAATGTGATAGCCGGCTTACACTGATTGTTAATGCTTCCATCAACCCTACATGAAATAATGTGATAGGCGGCTTACACTGATTGTTAATGCTTCCATCAACCCTACATGAAATAATAATATAGCCAGCTAACACTGGTTGTTAATGCTTCCATCACCCCTGAATGAAATACTATGATTGCCAGCTTACACTTAGTATTAATGCTTCCATCAACCCTACATGAAATACTATGATTGCCAGCTTACACTGATTGTTAATGCTTCCATCAACCCTACATGAAATACTATGATTGCCAGCTTACACTGATTGTTAATGCTTCCATCAACCCTACATGAAATACTATGATTGCCAGCTAACACTGGTTGTTAATGCTTCCATCAACCCTACATGAAATACTATGATTGCCAGCTTACACTGATTGTTAATGCTTCCATCAACCCTACATGAAATAATAATATAGCCAGCTTACACTGATTGTTAATGCTTCCATCAACCCTACATGAAATACTATGATTGCCAGCTTACACTGATTGTTAATGCTTCCATCAACCCTACATGAAATACTATGATTGCCAGCTTACACTTAGTATTAATGCTTCCATCAACCCTACATAAAATATTGTGATAGCTTACACTATGTGTTGATGCTTCCATCGACCCTACATGAAATACTATGATTGCCAGCTAACACTTAGTATTAATGCTTCCATCAACCCTACATAAAATATTGTGATAGTTAGCTTACACTAAATGTTCATGCTTCCATCGACCCTACATAAAATCACATGATAGTCAGAGTTAGCTTACACTATGTGTTGATGCTTCTATAACATAATTTTTTTCCGCATATCCTTTACAGGACATCGCTGTCAACATCAGCATCTTTCAACTGATTGTTGATTTCTTGGCAAGATTACGCTCAGTAGTTTGCCATTGCTTTCTGAGCGACCGGCTCACATGCCCCGTAAGTTACCGACGCGACGAGAACCACCACCGATTCTCGCGCACGTCACGTTGCTCACGAGAGTATACGGGATTACGGAGAAAGTCGCTAACTCTTAGGCCAGGGAGACCGGCCTATAACAGATGGGGTCTTTTTAATAAGAGCTAGCTGAAAGATGATCATGAGAAATAAAATCTGGTTCAAATTACTCGCATTAACGAACTAGTTGCATACGGAAGTTAATGCAAGAAAAATGTCTGGTTGAATAATTCGATTCGATTAGACACCTCCAGAAAGCCATAATGACAGATCAAATTCGGAAAAAATGCGTACAAAGGATTATTTTAGTACTCGTTGTTGACCAATACGTACTTAACAATATGAAAACAACCTGCGTCATAATTTTACCAGTTATTTCTGGAATTAATGAATTTGGGATGAAGTAGTCAATTTCCAGTGATGGCAAAGTAACAATAAACAGCCGTCTGGTCCGGCGGGCGAGAGAACAGATGCAGAAGACACGGAGGAGGCAGAGACGTCGGGAAACAAAATGGACCTGGTGGGGTGATGTGGTCAATATCACTGCGAGCGCTTTTACTTTCCAGGACACTTCCTGGTACCACTTTTAGACAGTATCGTCATGGAGCCTGGGGCATTATTTTTAAAATGGATTCGGCAGATGGTGTTTCGACGGGCCAAGGCTTAATATTATTATTATTATTATTATTATTATTATTATTATTATTATTATTATTATTATTATTATTATTATTATTATTATTATTGCTGATAAATGTTTGTTTGTTTTTTTGCTGGTAGAGACTGATTTCCGCAACGTCAAAAGTTTTTTCTTTTCTTAATTGTGTTCGTGTACAGCTGACCTTCCAAACTTCGTATATGTCCTCATATGTCTTGCTTTCTCACGTCTTTCCCATCGGTATCCTCTTTTCATTTGTTACCGGAAGCAGACTTTAACCGATTAGTTCACAGGTCAAGATATATCTGGTGTATAGTATTTGCCTACCCGAGGTGGTATGGCTTGTGGGTAGGCTCACATCGCTGTGTCCTTGTGGAATAAGTGCAAAGAATTATTAAAACGTCTCGAGGATGATGTGGGAAATTACGACAAGAGGAAGACACCTGGGAGTCATGACCCGCGTGGGCACGCTATGAAGAGTGTACAGGAGGTAGTGGACCCGCAGAATTCGACTAGGAGGGTCACCTCTGACGATCGAAAGGCTCCTGTCGTAATTATGGGTGGAATTCACTCTGCTACTACGTGTAACTATGTAGCGCCAGTGAGTCCACATCATTATTTCTAATGAGAGACTTCGGAGTAAAAACTGGCACAGCCAGATGCCAGAAGCGCATCGGGAGAATGAAGAGTCTCATCAACCAACACAGAAATTGCACTATTAGCCGCCGGACGTTGATGTGTTGTGAGAGGGCTCTGAGCACCCATGGCTATGTCCGGAGTGCAAGGATGATACTCAAACAGATAACTAACTTAACTTATCTTAACTATATATACTGTATAGTATCTGGGCAAAGAAATGCAGTTCAGCGATCGTTTAATCTTATACCAGACAATTCCCACATCGACTGATCTATTGCTACATAAATGTGTGTGAGTGTGTGTGCCCTGATTGCGCGCGCGCACGTGTGTGGAATATATTGTTAGTGATTCCAAGGAGAGGGCTTCCGTGATTTCCAGGTTAACCTACTCAGAGATAGCTGACGTCAAGATTGATTACCATGTACTCTAAGAGTGGCTGGAAAGTGCGTGGCTACTTGGGGTTAGTGCGACATTACATGCACTGACAGACACAATAGTCATGTGGGCATCAATAGGCGCAGGTGCAGGAAACATTAGTAGCTCCTTTTATTTCTTCTTCTTCTTCTTCTTCTTCTTCTTCATCTTCTTCTTCTTCTTCTTCTTCTTCTTCTTCTTCTTCTTCTTCTTCTTCTTCTTCTGCTGCTGCTGCTGCTGCTTCTGTTTGTTGTTGTTGTTCTTCTTCTTCTTCTTCTTCTTCTTCTTCTTCTTCTTCTTCTTCTTCTTCTTCCATGCTAACTTCTTGACTTCTTGATAATCCCTTCTTCATATGCTGAGTATGCTACACTCGTCTCTTAATTGCTGATAAAGCCATATATGCCTTCTGGTATTCCAATGAAGTTATTTATACTCGTCTCTTGGTCAGTGGATGATTCTATAACTGCCTTCTGATTTGCTTGTGTCGTGCCAACAAGCGTGGGCGGTCATGTTTCTCCATCTCAAACGATCATCAGAGTCGTGGATCAGCTTTTTTTTTTTTTTGTCTCGACCATGCCACGTGGCCAAGCCATCTAGACAATGACCTCTCTAGCTCCCGCTAGATCTTTTCCCCTCAATCTGACCAGTTGTCACCAAATTCCCCAGTTTATTTCCTTCTCATAACGTGCCAACACTTCATGACTGTCCATTTCTAATTCTCTAATAGGTTCATGGTTTCATGTGTTTCTTGCAGGACTTGCTCGTTGTGTTTTTGAATGTCAGAAAGAGAGTACAGAAATGTTACATAGAACCTGTTCTGTTATATGGTAGTGAATAGTGGAGGGGATTGAACAAATTAGGAAGGGATTTGAGGCAATAAAGATGTGGTTCCTGAGAAGAATGTTGCGAATACCGTGAACTGCCAGAGTAATTCACAACGATTGCCTGGAAGAGGCTAATGAAAGTAGAACATTATCCATCCATCCATCATATGCCATGCCGGTAAGCGTGGGCGGTCATGTTACTGCCATCTCACTCGATCACCAGAGTCGTGGATCAGCTCCGTGTTCCTGTCTCGAACCATGCCAACGTGCCAAGCCATCCAGGTATTTACTTCTCGGTCTTCCCTTGGTCTCTTCCCTCGATCTTGCCAGTTGTCACCGAAGTTCTCCAAGTCATTTCTTCTCATAACATGCCCACAAAATTTTGACTGTCTACATCTAATGACTCTAATCAGTTTACGATCTTCATTTGTCTCTTGAAGGACTTGCTCATTGGTTTTTACTGTCGTTTCATGGTATTCTTTGCATTTCCTCAGAAACAACATTTCCAGCAGCCTAGCAGCTGTTTTTCAACTTGACTGCTTATTGTCCACGGCTTCACAATTTTCAGCTTGACTACTTATTGTCCACGCTTCACATCCATACAAAAGCACAGGTTCTATATAGCACCTTCAACACTCTTTTTCTCGTTTCAATTGATATCTTTTTATTGGTCAGTATGTTTTTCATCTTGCAAAAGGCTACCTTTGCAATGGCAATTCTTGTTCTAATCTCTTCAAGGCATCTCCCATCAAATGTTATTACTGTGCCGAGATAACAGTATCGATTCACTTGTTTAAGAAAATGCCCATCTACTCGTATATCACATTGTGGTATTTCCTTCTTATTATAGTAAGCTGCTTATCCTATACAGGACGTCGCAGTCAACCCTGGCAGTTTTTTTTTTTTTTTTTTTTTTTGCTGTTTGTGATTTCTTGGCAAGCTTACGTTCGGTAGTTTGCCATTTCTTTCTGAACGACTGGCACTAAGACCATTCGCTCGCAGCTTTGTTTCGATCGCGGTTTGCCAGAGTACTAATTGCGTCCCTAACCCTTTTGCCACAGAACCGGCTTATATAGAGCATTATACTACTGGCACCTTGCCGTCTTTACAGACGACGGTTTGTTACATTGTGCTTCAAAAAGAAAAGGCATTATAACTACAACAAACGGCGGTTGACCAGGGATGGAGTCATACCTCTCCATAGTACAACGCCTGGACTGAATTGTAGAGACCAGGTGTTGCCCATGCAGCATGATCCCTCTCTCAGCCTGCCTAGTTTACTCCAGAGGACAAGACAAGCTACGGAAGCTGCTGGATCAGAAAGCAATGCTCTAACTGACCGTCTGTCGGGGCATCGATCCTAGCCAGTTGCCAACTAAGGCTTAGAGCCTGGTCTGCCCTGCCACTACATTTAGACTTTAGGTTGTATTTTCTCGCACCAGGATAAGGCTTGTACCTTCCCACTTGCGCTCCTCCACCCGAAGCCTTTGGCACAATGTGGGGTGTCGGGTTTGGTAAGCGCCGCCCAACGTTCGGCGCTACAGAAAGCAGGTAGTACCGTCTACTGTCATACGGTAGCTCATCATATCTGACTAAGACCTGACATAAGGTCATTATAGACAACTATTAAAAGGCTACTGTAGACTGTAGGCTACTTTGATCATTTAATAAGACAATAGGCACTGAAATATCGTGACGACTGAAGAGATCGGTGGTAGAAAGGCAATGGCATACCGAGAGACATGATGCTGGATGGACTCGGACAGTGGCGTGGAGAAATATCAACAGCAAAATTAATCCAAAACACGAAGAATCGAAATCGGTGGAGAGACATGTATGCATACGCCAGTTGGCAGGGCACGTCATGATAATGATATGTAGATCTACCTTTGCAGTCATACACTGAACTAAGTTGAGTTGAGCTAATAACCGACATCACTACACTCAGAACGTTCTCATACGCGCTCCGTCCCCTCGTTCAACAGCCAGCGAAGAGTCATGCCACTAATCGTTCCACCGCAACCTCATTGAATGTGCTTCTGGTCTTCCCTCTCAGTTTTGAACTTCTTCCAGAACCTCTGCTATCCACGCAATATCATTCTTTTCACATACGGGTTGTTAATCTGTTCCCCCGCATTCTCCACCTGGTACCACAGGCACTGGACCACCTCTCCCTTGTCCATTGGTAATCTACCACGAAGAGGTGCACTCTCTGCCAGCCTATCAGTCTGTTCATACCCCACACTCCCGCATGACCAGAGAAAAAAAAATACCCATACAATTCTCACAATCTGTGACCTCTGAAGCGAGGATAGCCATTCCACACGAAACATTCATTTCTTCACCTTGCTAAGCATACACCTTGAGTCCGTAATTAATGCAATGTGTGTTGCAGTAGTCTCCAACGGAATGTCGCTGTTACTGCTTCCACCTCCATCTCATGCTGGAGGTCGTAGTCTCATATGCCAGACTCTCCTTTTTCAAGCATCGTCCATTAGCCTTCGCGATGAAACCCAACCACTACGTCTTTTTCTCACCACTGATCTATCCGTGTAGATCACTATGTCACCTTGATGAGTGTTACTCTGGGCCAGTTCTTGCACTTCAAACTTTGTGCGGCCTTCTGCCCATTCTCTGCACTGACGACCATGTGTTCGTCTACATGACAACGCGAGTCCCTATACAGCCGCCAAAACTATAGCAGTTATTGGCCAATTGCATGGAGAGTACTGCAACACCCACCTTACAGTCCTGACTTGGCTTCGATTGTTTTCACTTTTTTGCCCTTTTTGGAGGACACAAGTTTGAGACGAATGATGAAGTGCGTCAAGTACAGGTGACCCAAACAAACGGAACCAACAAATCTTTGAATGTGGGCACCACATTCACCTGACTTTAACCCCCTAGAATTTTATCTATGGGGGTATCTCAAGGATAATGTGTACCAGAACAGCAAAGATCAGGAAAATCAGAGAGGAATGTGGTCGCGTAATTATGCAATGTGCATCCAACGCTGCGGGGGCCATTTGGAGCATATTTTGGAAAGAAGATAAATTTTATGCAAAGCAACCGAGGTAATTTAAACTTTTGGAAATGATTGTACACAGACTGAAGTTTACATTCACCAAAGTTCAAGAAATTTGCGTGACCTTTGTAGGATTTAATAAACTTTTTATGGTTCTTTGTGTGTGTGTGTGTGTGTGTGTGTGTGTGTGTGTGTGTGTGTGTGTGTGTGTGTGTGTGTGTGTGTGTGTGAGAGTGAGTGAGAGAGAGAGAGAGAGAGAGAGAGAGAGAGAGAGAGACCCTGTAGTTCTCCATTGGCTCAGAACCAGCCATGAGAATGTTATGCTGCCGGAATCCAGTACATTCTGTCACAATTCTTTATACCAGTTTAGAAACGTCTATGGTTCTGTCTATGATTAGTGTGTTTGGTAGTTAGGGGTGCATAATGGATCAACCATAGACCTGAAACACTTTCATTAGCTATGGCGACGACTTAACATCTGGTAGTCACTAACTAACACTGTTTTGCACACACAAAATATATGTATTACTTCTAAACGAACACAATGAAATACTCGTACATTCTTCCAGGAACACTCAGTAAACAATAAACATATTTCTTCTCGCTCCATATCGGAATCTAACACTGCCTTCTACAGGCTTCCCTTATCGTGGAATAAACTATGACACCGGACTCTGGCTTTTTTTTTTTTGCATATCCTTTTACAGGACATCGCTGTCAACACCAGCATTTTACTGCGTTGTTGATGTATTGACAAATTTACGTTCAGTAGTTTACCATTGCTTTCAGAACGACCTGCTCCCACATCAGTTCGTTAAAACCCAGCGCAACGATGTTTGCTCCAAATCGGTCGCAGCTGTGTTTTGAACGCGGGTAAGTGGGATCACGAACCGCGTCCATAACCCTTTCACCACGGAGACTGACGACTCTATCTTTAGTATGACGGTAACCAACAACAGGAACTGATCCGCTCCCTGAGTGTAAGGCCATCTTCACTCACTGCTTCTCACTCTGGGTCAAGTTTCTCCTCACTTGCCTAAGTCTCACTGCCACGACCAGTCTGTTCCTTCTCTATATATTGCAACCCGATGAGGAAAATGTGTAGCAGAAACATAGTCCAGGTAATGTCGGTCAATCTCTTATGACTGGAACCTTGCCGTCTTGACAGACAATGGCTTGTTACATTGTACTTTAAAGAAAAGGCACAACAGTTATACCTCTCCATAGCACAAAGCCTGGGCTGAATTGTAGAGATCATGTGTTGCCAGTGAAACATGATCCATCTCTCGGCCTGCCTGGTTTACTCCAGAGGGAAGGTGCGGGATCATGTCCACCATTTCTCTGAGTTAAGTCCCAGGCTTTGTGCTATAGACAGATATAACTCCATTTTCCAAACTAGTCTATCAAGAGATTAGAATTGCTTTTTTGCAAGATGGAAATAATAAGATGTCAGGATGTCAGCCGCAACGATAAAAAGAGTGTTGAAGTGTTACATAGAACCTGTACTGTTATATGGATGTGAAACGTGGGCGATGAGCAGACACACTGGGGAAAAAACAGACATCTAATGGCGATGGAAATGTGGTTTCTGACGATACTGCAAAGAATACCACGAATAGACAGAAAAGAAGCAAATGAAAACCGTAAACTGATTAGAGAAACAAGACGTTGACCAGTAAAACTTGTTAGGGCACGCTATGAGAAGAAATAAACTAGAGAATAATGTTGACAACTGGCAGGGAAAAAGAACAAGGGGAGGCAGAGAAGTAAATATCTGGATGGCAAGGCCACTTGACATGGTCGGGACGAGAACACTGAGTTGATCTGATGATCGTTTAAGATGGCGAAACATGACAGCCCATGGACATGAGGATGATGTTAAAAACGGCAAGGTGTCAGTGATGTTAATTGACAACTTTAAAGCGAAGATAATAATGGGACGGTACGAGCCAAAATGAGAACCCCTGTTGGAGGGGAGAAAAAAATACAATCCGTTAATACCACAGACATGATTCTACTTGCTGATTATGAAACTATCACTCGCATCCATATTTCTCTGTCTTTCGCTAATCCCTTACGTGTAGCGTTAATTTCTACCGGCGTTGACCTGTTGGCGTATAGCTCTGTTGTCATTCTCCGACAGGTCATTGATCACTTTCATGTGAGTGGACGCTCCCTGTCTGTCGCTTGTACTGACGAAGCTAATTTCCCGGGTGCTACACGACACAAGACATGAAGAGTCTGGCTTATGTGCTTTGTTTGTTGAGCTGTATTGATTGTGTTCGCTGAGCGCCAAGTATGTTGTCACACATCGGTGAATGACTCCCCAAGCATGCCACCACACATTGATGCTCGACTCCCCCGAGCATGCCACCATACATTGATGACCGACTCCCCAAGCATGCCACCATACATTGATGCTCGACTCCCCAAGCATGCCACCACACATTGATGTGCGACTTCCCAAGCATGCCACCACACATTGATGTGCGACTTCCCGGAGCATGCCACCACACATTGATGACCGACTCCCCGGAGCATGCCACCACACATTGATGTGCGACTTCCCAAGCATGCCACCACACATTGATGACCGACTCCCAAGCATGCCACCATACATTGATGCTCGACTCCCCAAGCATGCCACCACACATTGATGCTCCACTCCCCAAGCATGCCACCACACATTGATGACCGACTCCCCAAGCATGCCACCATACATTGATGCTCGACTCCCCAAGCATGCCACCACACATTGATGACCGACTCCCCAAGCATGCCACCACACATTGATGACCGACTCCCCAAGCATGCCACCACACATTGATGCTCGACTCCCCAAGCATGCCACCACACATTGATGCTCCACTCCCCAAGCATGCCACCATACATTGATGTGCGACTCCCCAAGCATGCCACCACACATTGATGCTCGACTCCCCAAGCATGCCACACACATTGATGCTCCACTCCCCAAGCATGCCACCATACATTGATGTGCGACTCCCCAAGCATGCCACCACACATTGATGCTCCACTCCCCAAGCATGCCACCACACATTGATGACCGACTCCCCAAGCATGCCACCACACATTGATGCTCCACTCCCCAAGCATGCCACCACACATTGATGACCGACTCCCCAAGCATGCCACCACACATTGATGCTCCACTCCCCAAGCATGCCACCACACATTGATGTGCGAGCTTCTCAAGCTTGCCACCACACATTGATGCGGTACTTCCCAAACATGCTACCACACATTGATGCTCGTCTTCCCAAACATGCCACCACACATTGATGCGCAACCCCCCAAGCATGTCACCACACATTGATGACCGACTCCCCGGAGCATGTCATCACACATTGATGCGCAACTCCCCAAACTTGCCACCGCGCGCGCGCACACACACACACACACACATACACACTCACACCACCGCCGCCGCCGCAACGCCGCCACCACCACTAACACAGGCATCTTGCCGTCTTAATACACGATAATTTGTTACATTATGCTTCAACAAGGCATAATAACTACAACTCATGGCGGTAGCGAATGTGACTGATCAGACTAACTCACGCCGCAAATGTTCTTAATCAGTGGATGCATGTGAACACATGGCCACCCCCACCATCACGCAGACAAGAACCCATAACTCGCAACTGCTACCTCTCGCTTTGATTCCGAGACCAGTCATGACCAATATGCCCTGATTAGTTGGCTTCCTCTAATTTATATATAGGACCCGGTCTTACAGTGAAGTTACTCCGGGCTGGTCCAGAGCAGGGACTTTTCATGGAAGAAGTAGAAGCAATAGCAGCAGCAGCAGCAGCTGTTTTCGTAGTAGTAGTAGTAGTAGTAGTAGTAGTAGTAGTAGTAGTAGTAGTAGCTGTTGTTTTTGTACTACTACTACTACTACTACTACTACTACTACTACTACTACTACTACTACTACTAGTATAGTAGTAGTACTACTACTACTACTACTACTACTAGTAGTAGTAGTAGTAGCAGCAGTAGTAGTAGTAGTAGTAGTAGTAGTAGTAGTAGTAGTAGTAGTAGTAGTAGTAGTAGTAGTAGTAGTAGTAGTAGTAGTAGTAGTAGTAGTAGTAGTAGTAGTAGTAGTAGTAGTAGTAGTAACAGTACTAGTAGTAGTAGTAGTAGTAGTAGTAGTAGTAGTAGTAGTAGTAGCAGTAGTAGCAGTAGTAGTAGTAGCAGCAGTAGTAGTAGTAGTAGTAGTAGTAGTAGTAGTAGTAGTAGTAGTAGTAGTAGCAGTAGCAGTAGCAGCAGTAGTAGTAGTAGCAGCAGCAGTAGTAGCAGTAGTAGCAGTAGTAGTAGTAGTAGTAGTAGTAGTAGTAGTAGTAGTAGTAGTAGTAGTAACGTAATTGATGTGGTTGAGTTAGTAGTTGTGGTAGTAACTGCTGCTGTTGTGGCGGTAGTACAATAAGAGGTATGTTCATGCATGAAAATCTGACCTGAATGTTTCAGTCTCTGGTGGTGTGACGGAGCTATGGTCTACTTGTAACAAGTCACTTCCTGAGTGAATACAGGCATTCTTCACCGCTGACATCATGGGCATCACCGCAGCCAGGCCATACATCATAGATGAGTTTGAATCCGAAGACGAGGCAGCGTATGATACTGCAGTGGAAAATATGGCAGATTATTTGTCCTTTTATAGAGGTGGGAGTTGTGGTTGTTGTTGAATACAGGTGGGAGTTGTGGTTGTTGTTGTTGAATACAGGTGAGAGTTGTGGTTGTTGTTGTTGAATACAGGTGACAGTTGTGGTTGTTGTTGTTGAATACAGGTGACAGTTGTGGTTGTTGTTGTTGAATACAGGTGGGAGTTGTGGTTGTTGTAGAGGTTGTTGTTGTTGAATACAGGTGAGCGTTGTGGTTGTTGTTGTTGAATACAGGGGAGATTTGTGGTTGTTGTTGTTGAATACAGGTGAGAGTTGTGGTTGTTGTTGAGGTTGTTGTTGAATACAAATGGGAGTTGTGGTAGTTGTTTAATACAGCCCCTCCCCACCCCCCATGTGTCTCCACCTTGCCGCGGTAGGGGGGGGGGGGGGGGCTTGAGTGTCCCAATGACCCCAAGCGCTATGCCGATGGATATACAACTACATGTCGGGCAGCTCTTGAGATAGGGACCAGACTAAGAAAGACACAACCTGCTGCTCTGCAGGCAGACTGAGGATAGCAGTCAAAAGCTCAAATCAGGTGCACGAAGCCACTAATACTTGGTCCAGACACATACCCTAAGGCTACCATCTGAGGGGTGTGGCTGAACGACTCTAAGCCACTAACCAGTAGATGTAAGAGCCGGGCCGATACCAACAGACTGCAAAACGGAGGTGAGATGCCGAGCACGCTACATGCTTAGTTCAGATACTTGTTCGAAGGCACTCACCTGGGGGTATGAGGGATCCCGGATGAGAGGGCCAGGCCGTCTCTCGCTCACTGATGCCCGGAGGTAAGGTGCTGAGCCGGCAGCACATGTAGCCTACCTCGTGAGAGAGTACTAAAGGTAGAAAAGCGCCCAGTCGCACGAAATGGTTACGGAAAATGTCTATATCTATACTCATAGAGTGAGTGCAGTCAAGGTGAAAAACGTCTCATTAACACGAAATGGAACGCTTGGCTAGCGAATCCATTGCGTGGAAGTCCGAAGCTAAAACTTACCTAAGTGGATGTCGTCCGCAGACTGACCGTTCCTGGTTTGTGCGGGAGCGGCGAGTGCTAACGAAATGCCAATTATAGGAAAGTGAGGAATTAAAGCAGCCATGAGGCAGGATAGGCGATTCCTCGGGTGAGCCCAGTCTCAGAGCAATATGTGCCGGCTCTGCAATTATGGAAGCCTCCTTGGATAGTGGGGAATGCCATGTCCTGCCCTGCCTTCCCTTGAGGGTTGACCGTGATGTCTTTGACCGTCTAGTACCTTGACCAGCTGAGATGTGGGCGACACCACAACAGTAAGAGTCTAACGTGCCTCGAAACCCGAGGAAGGCTAACCTCATTTAAAAAATGCCCGCCGAAGACGGAAGTGCCGTCCTACGGTGGCAAAATAAAAATTGGCACTACGCAATTACGTCCGAGTGAAATGTCTTTCGTGCTAGAACAGCTCTGACTACCTAGTTTTCCGAATGCCTATCGTGTTCCGGAAAAGCTCTGACTAGCTAGTTTTTCTGAATGTCCGTTGGGCCTGGAAACAGCTTCTGACGGGCACAGCGACAAGCACATGTCCGAATCGAAAACTCGCTGAGTGATACCATCTGCAGACCGGTCTGGTTTGTGCGGGAAAGGGACCGTGGTGAACGAAATGCCCAATACATGGAAGTGAGGAATTAAAGCAGCCATGAGCAGGGACGTGATGATTCCCTCGGTGAGCCAGCAACAGGGCGCTATGTGTCGGCTCTGCACTATGGAAGTCAAACCTGGATGGCGGAAAATGCATGGACTGTCCCTGCCTTCCCTTGGGGGATGATCGTGAAGCATTCGACAGTTCCAACTTGACAAGCTGAGGATGTAGGAAGGGCACCACAAAAGTAGAGAGTCCCAGCAGGAATGCTAAACTGTAAAAACAATTGCGAAAGCTAAAAGTCGGATGTGTTGGGCCCAAGGGGTTTAGGCACAATGGGTGCCTTGAAACCCAGAACACACCGCAATCACATCTGAAAAAACACTCCGGATAAACGCAAAGAAGAAGAATACAGGTGGGAATTGTGGTTGTTGTTGAATACAGGTGGGGGATGTTGTTGTTGTTGAATACAGGTGGGAGACGTTGCTGTTGTTGAATACAGGTGGAGTTGTGGTTGTTGTTGAATACAGTGGGAGTTGTGGTTGATGTTATGTTTGTTGTTGAATACAGGTGGGAGTTGTGGTTGTTGTTGAATACAGATGGAAGTTGTTGTTGATGTTGAATACAAGTGGGAGTTGTTGTTGTTGTTGAATACAGGTGGGAGTTGTTGTTGAATACAGGTGGGAGTTGTTGTTGTTGAATACAGGTGGGAGATGTTGTTGTTGAATACAATTGGGAGTTGTGATTGTTGTTGAATACAGGTGGGGGAAGTTGTTGTTGTTGTTGTTGTTGTTGTGTTTGTTGTTGGATACAGGTGAAAGTTGTTGTTGTTGTTGTTGTTGTTGGATACAGGTGGAAGTTGTTGTTGTGTTTGTTGTTGAATACAGGTGGAAGTTGTTGTTGTGTTTGTTGTTGAATACAGGTGGAAGTTGTTGATGTTGTTGTGTTTGTTGTTGAATACAGGTGGAAGTTGTTGTTGTTGTGCTTGTTGTTGAATACAGGTGGAAGTTGTTGTTGTGTTTTGTTGTTGAATACAGGTGGAAGTTGTTGTTGTGTTTGTTGTTGAATACAGGTGGGTGTTGTTGTTGTTGTTGTTGTTGTTGTTGTTGTTGTGTTGTTGTTGTTGTTGTTGTTGTTGTGGTTGTTGTTGAATACAGGTGGAAGTTGTTGTGTTTGTTGTTGAATACAGGTGGAAGTTGTTGTTGTTGTGTGTGTTGAATACAGGTGGAAGTTGTTGTGTTTGTTGTTGAATACAGGTGGAAGTTGTTGTTGTTGTGTTTGTTGTTGAATACAGGTGGAAGTTGTTATTGTGTTTGTTGTTGAATAGAGGTGGAAATTGTTGTTGTGTTTGTTGTTAAATACAGGTGGAAGTTGTTGTTGTTGGTGTTTTGTTGTTGAATAGAGGTGGAAGTTGTTGTTGTTGTTGAATACAGGTGGAAGTTGTTGTGTTTGTTGTTGAATACAGGTGGAAGTTGTTGTTGTTGTGTTTGTTGTTGAATACAGGTGGAAGTTGTTATTGTGTTTGTTGTTGAATAGAGGTGGAAATTGTTGTTGTGGTTGTTGTTAAATACAGGTGGAAGTTGTTGTGTTTGTTGTTGAATACAGGTGGAAGTTGTTGTGTTGTTGTGTTTGTTGTTGAATAGAGGTGAAGTTGTTGTTGTTGTTTGTTTGTTGTTGAATACAGGTGGAAGTTGTTGTGTTTGTTGTGAATACAGGTGGAAGTTGTTGTTGTTGTGTTTTGTTGTTGAATACAGGTGGAAGTTGTTATTGTGTTTGTTGTTGAATAGAGGTGGAAATTGTTGTTGTGGTTGTTGTTAAATACAGGTGGAAGTTGTTGTGTTTGTTGTTGAATACAGGTGGAAGTTGTTGTTGTTGTTGTTGTGTTTGTTGTTGAATACAGGTGGAAGTTTATTGTGTTTGTTGTTGAATAGAGGTGGAAATTGTTGTTGTGTTTGTTGTTAAATACAGGTGGAAGTTGTTGTTGTGTTGTGTTTGTTGTTGAATACAGGTGGAAGTTGTTGTGTTTGTTGTTGAATACAGGTGGAAGTTGTTGTTGTGTTTGTTGTTGAATACTGGTGGAAGTTGTTGTTGTTGTTTGTGTTTGTTGTTGAATACAGGTGTGAGTTGCTGTTGTTGTTGTGGTTGTTGTTGAATACAGATGTGAGTTGTTGTTGTGTGTTTGTTGTTGAATGCAGGTGGAAGTTGTTGTTGTTGTGTTTCTTATTGAATACAGGTGGAAGTTGTTGTTGTTGTGTTTGTTGTTGAATACAGGTGGAAGTTGTTGTTGTGTTTGTAGTTGAATATAGGTGGAAGTTGTTGCTGTTGTTGTGTTTGTTGTTTGATACAGGTGGAAATTGTTGTTGTTGTTGTGTTTGTTGTTGAATAAATGTGGAAGTTGTTGTTGTTGTTGTTGTGTTTGTTGTAGAATACCGGTGGACGCTGTTGTGTTTGATGTTGAATATAGGTGGAAGTTGTTGTTGTTGTTGTGTTTGTTGTTGAATACAGGTGTGAGTTGCTGTTGTTGTTGTGGTTGTTGTTGCATACAGGTGTGAGTTGTTGTTGTTGTGTTTGTTGTTGAATGCAGGTGGAAGTTGTTGTTGTTGTGTTTCTTATTGAATACAGGTGGAAGTTGTTGTTGTTGTTGTTGTTTGATACAGGTGGAAATTGTTGTTGTTGTTGTGTTGTTTGTTGAATAAATGTGGAGTTGTTGTTGTGTTGTTGTGTGGTTGTAGAATACAGGTGGACGCTGTTGTGTTTGTTGTTGAATACAGGTGGAAGTTGTTGTTGTTGTTGTGTTTGTTGTTGAATACAGGTGTGAGTTGCTGTTGTTGTGGGTTGTTGTTGCATACAGGTGTGAGTTGTTGTTGTTGTGTTTGTTGTTGAATGCAGGTGGAAGTTGTTGTTGTTGTTGTGTTTCTTATTGAATACAGGTGGAAGTTGTTGTTGTTGTTGTTGTTGTTGTTGTTGTTGTTGTTGTTGTTGTTGTTGTTGTTGTTGTTGTTGTTGAATACAGGTGGAAGTTGTTGTTATTGTTGGGTATTTTGTTGGGAACAGTGGGTTGTTGTTGTTGCGGTTATTGAATACAGGTGGGAGTTGTGTTGTTACCATAATTATTATTATTTTGGTTGTTACTGTTGTTAGTAGTAATAATAATAAACGTAGTTGTAGTAGTAGTATCAGCAATTAATGAGTAGT
The DNA here is from genome assembly GCA_014155875.1 of Cepaea nemoralis. Classification (NCBI taxonomy): domain Eukaryota; kingdom Metazoa; phylum Mollusca; class Gastropoda; order Stylommatophora; family Helicidae; genus Cepaea; species Cepaea nemoralis. The sequence goes on from JACEFZ010001870.1 coordinate 187,673, forward strand.
AGTAGTAGTAGTACCATGGACAGACAGAATAACCAATGAACAAGTCCTTCAAGAAAGAAATGAAGATCGTAAACTGATTAGAGACAATAGACGTAGACAAGTCAAATTTTTTGGGCATGTTATGAGAAGAAATGAATTGGAGAACTTGGTGACAACTGGCAAGATCGAAGGGAAGAGACAAGGGGAATACGAGAAGTAAATACCTGGATGGCCTGGCCACATGGCATGGTCGAGACAGGAACACAGAGCTGATCCACGACTCTGGTGATCAAGTGAGATGGCAGAACATGACCGCCCACGCTTATTGGCATGGCACATGTTGGATGGAGTAGTAGTAGCAGCAGCAGCAGCAGCAATAGTATCTGTTTTTGTTTTCATACTAGTAGTAACAGTAGTAGTAGTAGTAGTAGTAGTAGTAGTAGTAGTAGTAGTAGTAGTAGTAGTAGTAGTAGTAGTAGTAGTAGCAGCAGCAGCAGCAGCAACAGCATCAAGGGACAAAACCATATACGGTAAAACCTTGGTTTTCGTCGATAACCCGTCTGAACATAATCGGCAAAATCTGAAATGACAAAAACCGAGGCAATTATTTAAATATGAATCAATGTAAGTTCGAATAACGAAGACACAAACAATAGATTGCACGATTTATTGCCTGGCATATTTCGCTGCATCTCGTCAGGTACATACTGCAGAAATCACACAACTTACGTGAATTAACTAGATAAATCCTTCAAGTTGAAATATACACATATTCGCACAGTAATGTCAATTATCTACCACGGTAATTTTAAGCTGACTAACATGTCTTTCTGTTTACACAATTCTGGCTTGCGTTGATTGATCATAATTGCTTCTGCAAATTTTAACAAGCGAGTATTGTAAGTCAATGCTAGTCAATGTAAGTTCATTTAATTCATTCTAGACACTCCAAAATACATACCAAAAACACATTTTATAAAGAAAAATTATATTTTTTAATACTATTTTTCTTAGTTTTTCTACGAGCAGTATGAAGATCCCCGAGCAATGATGTACAGACCAGAGAGAAACAGAGGAAGAGGCCGACCACGTAAACGATGGACGCAAGGAATAACAAAGTCCATGGGAATATCGATACATGAAGCCCATAAGCGGGTACTCTCCCTCTGTTTATACTTCACCTCGACACCACAAGGTACAAGAGGTACATGATGAGATGAGATGAGATGAGAATACTATTTTTCGGCCCCCGACTTGTCCAAACTCGCACCTTTGCCATGCCTAGTAAGACTGCATATGCCAGTGCGCCTTTTCAATATTTCAAACCTCCCTCTGCTGGCCTTAAAATCGTTAAGTACACTAGCACTAGTCCCAGGCATTTTCTTAATGAGAATAGCATACAACTGTCTGGCCTTTTCACCTATGATTGCCTCTGAAACATAATCGCCATCTAACTGGTTTTTATTTATCCATATTAATAATAACTATTCGACCTCTTCGGTTGTTTGCAATTTCTGTTCTTTGGCACATTCATGCCTTTCACTGCATTAGCCTCCTTTATTGCTCCCATTTTCACCACAGTGGAACTTATCGTAGATGGCGACTTCCCATACATGCGACCGATTTCAGCAATCTTAATGCCACTTTCGTATTTTTAAATGATTTCCTTCTTCAACTCGATTGTGTTCCTGGCCTCCATCTTCGAAGGACTGCTGGCTCTGGAAACTGTCTTTGGTTCCATGATGGAGCTAACAGGAAAGGGTTAACTTATTAGCAAGTGATGCTCATTCAACGAGAAGAAAAGGTCCAACTGAACAGTAGAACGCGTGGCCCCCTTTTTTATCGCAAAATTAGCAGCAAGGTCCCTTGTGCACACCGATGAAATTCGAGGCAACCGACGAAAACCGAGACACATTTTTCACTGAAAAAAATCGACGAAAACCGAAGGCAATGAAAACCGAGGCTTTACTGCATACTAATCAGTAGTCAGTGATATTCTAATCATGGTCTATAAGATAGTGCAGAGAGCATCTAGTTTAATGTAAACCATATTCCATCTTCTTGTATTGTCCTTTGTAGTCAGTGCTGGGAATGAAAGAAATGGTCCATTATCAACCGAACAGCAACAACTGGCAGAGGACCCAGTTGTGGAGCGGCAAACTACAGAAGTGCAAGTGTCAAACAGCAGTACCTTCAACAAACTGAAGGGCCTGGAAGAGCTTCTGAAGCTTCTGGAGAACCATGACTTTGAAGGAGCCCAGAAGGCAGCATGTCTGCTGAAACAGAATCATGCCTTTTACGGAAGCGATGCTGGCAGTGCAGAGCAAGAGGAGGACAAACTAGGTTGTTCATTTACAGATTAAAATTTGTTGTTGTTGTTGTTGTTTTTGGTGGTTGTGGTGGTGATGTTGTTACTGCTGCTGTTGTTGTTGCTTGTGTTGTTACTGCTGCTGTTGGTGGTGGTGGTGTTACTGCTGCTGCTGTTGTTGTTGGTGGTGGTGGTGGTGCTACTGCTGTTGTTGGTGGATTACTGCTGTTGTTGATGATGGTGATGTTGTTACTGCTGCTTTTGCTGTTGGTGGTGGTGGTGTTGTTGTTACTGTTGTTGTTGTTGGTGGTGGTGTTGTTACTGCTACTGCTGTTGTTGTTGGTGATGATGGTGTTATTACTATTGCTCTTGTTGTTGGTGATGGTGTTATTACTATTGCTCTTGTTGTTGGTGATGGTGTTGTTACTATTGCTCTTGTTGTTGTTGGTGATGATGGTGTTATTACTATTGCTCTTGTTGTTGTTGGTGATGATGGTGTTACTACAATTGCTCTTGTTGTTGGTGTTGATGATGGTGATGTTACTATTGCTCTTGTTGTTGTTGGTGGTGATGGTGTTATTACTATTGCTCTTGTTGTTGGTGATGGTGTTATTACTATTGCTCTTGTTGTTGGTGATGGTGTTGTTACTATTGCTCTTGTTGTTGTTGGTGATGATGGTGTTATTACTATTGCTCTTGTTGTTGTTGTTGATGATGGTGATGTTACAATTGCTCTTGTTGTTGGTGTTGATGATGGTGATGTTACTATTGCTCTTGTTGTTGTTGGTGATGATGGTGTTATTACTATTGCTCTTGTTGTTGGTGATGATGATGTTATTACTATTGCTCTTGTGTTGTTGTTGTTGTTGATGGTGTTATTACTATTGCTCTTGTTGTTGGTGGGTTGTTACTATTGCTCTTGTTGTTGGTGGTGTTGTTACTATTGCTCTTGTTGTTGGTGGTGTTGTTACTATTGCTCTTGTTGTTGGTGGTGTTGTTACTATTGCTCTTGTTGTTGGTGGTGTTGTTACTATTGCTCTTGTTGTTGGTGGTGTTGTTATTACTATTGCTCTTGTTGTTGGTGATGGTGTTATTACTATTGCTCTTGTTGTTGGTGATGGTGTTATTACTATTGCTCTTGTTGTTGGTGGTGTTGTTACTATTGCTCTTGTTGTTGGTGGTGTTGTTACTATTGCTCTTGTTGTTGGTGGTGTTGTTATTACTATTGCTCTTGTTGTTGGTGATGGTGTTATTACTATTGCTCTTGTTGTTGGTGATGGTGTTGTTACTATTGCTCTTGTTGTTGTTGGTGATGATGGTGTTATTACTATTGCTCTTGTTGTTGTTGGTGATGATGGTGTTACTACAATTGCTCTTGTTGTTGGTGTTGATGATGGTGATGTTACTATTGCTCTTGTTGTTGTTGGTGATGATGGTGTTATTACTATTGCTCTTGTTGTTGGTGATGGTGTTATTACTATTGCTCTTGTTGTTGGTGATGGTGTTGTTACTATTGCTCTTGTTGTTGTTGGTGATGATGGTGTTATTACTATTGCTCTTGTTGTTGTTGGTGATGATGGTGTTACTACAATTGCTCTTGTTGTTGGTGTTGATGATGGTGATGTTACTATTGCTCTTGTTGTTGTTGGTGGTGATGGTGTTATTACTATTGCTCTTGTTGTTGGTGATGATGATGTTATTACTATTGCTCTTGTTGTTGTTGTTGGTGATGATGATGTTATTACTATTGCTCTTGTTGTTGGTGGTGTTGTTACTATTGCTCTTGTTGTTGGTGGTGTTGTTACTATTGCTCTTGTTGTTGGTGGTGTTGTTACTATTGCTCTTGTTGTTGGTGGTGTGTTACTATTGCTCTTGTTGGTGGTGGTGTTGTTACTATTGCTCTTGTTGTTGGTGGTGTTGTTACTATTGCTCTTGTTGTTGGTGGTGTTGTTACTATTGCTCTTGTTGGTGGTGGTGTTGTTACTATTGCTCTTGTTGTTGGTGGTGTTGTTACTATTGCTCTTGTTGTTGGTGATGATGGTATTATTACTATTGCTCTTGTTGTTGTGGTGATGATGGTATTATTACTATTGCTCTTGTTGTTGGTGGTGATGATGGTATTATTACTATTGCTCTTGTTGTTGGTGGTGATGATGGTATTATTACTATTGCTCTTGTTGTTGGTGGTGATGATGGTATTATTACTATTGCTCTTGTTGTTGGTGGTGATGATGGTATTATTACTATTGCTCTTGTTGTTGGTGGTGTTGTTACTATTGCTCTTGTTGTTGGTGATGATGGTATTATTACTATTGCTCTTGTTGGTGGTGATGATGGTATTATTACTATTGCTCTTGTTGTTGGTGATGATGGTATTATTACTATTGCTCTTGTTGGTGGTGATGATGGTATTATTACTATTGCTCTTGTTGGTGGTGATGATGGTATTATTACTATTGCTCTTGTTGTTGGTGGTGATGATGGTATTATTACTATTGCTCTTGTTGTTGGTGGTGATGATGGTATTATTACTATTGCTCTTGTTGTTGTTGGTGATGATGGTATTATTACTATTGCTCTTGTTGGTGGTGATGATGGTATTATTACTATTGCTCTTGTTGGTGGTGATGATGGTATTATTACTATTGCTCTTGTTGGTGGTGATGATGGTATTATTACTATTGCTCTTGTTGTTGTTGGTGATGATGGTATTATTACTATTGCTCTTGTTGGTGGTGATGATGGTATTATTACTATTGCTCTTGTTGGTGGTGATGATGGTATTATTACTATTGCTCTTGTTGTTGGTGGTGATGATGGTATTATTACTATTGCTCTTGTTGTTGTGGTGATGATGGTATTATTACTATTGCTCTTGTTGTTGTTGGTGATGATGGTATTATTACTATTGCTCTTGTTGGTGGTGATGATGGTATTATTACTATTGCTCTTGTTGGTGGTGATGATGGTATTATTACTATTGCTCTTGTTGTTGGTGGTGATGATGGTATTATTACTATTGCTCTTGTTGGTGGTGATGATGGTATTATTACTATTGCTCTTGTTGTTGGTGATGATGGTATTATTACTATTGCTCTTGTTGGTGGTGATGATGGTATTATTACTATTGCTCTTGTTGGTGGTGATGATGGTATTATTACTATTGCTCTTGTTGTTGGTGATGATGGTATTATTACTATTGCTCTTGTTGTTGGTGGTGATGATGGTATTATTACTATTGCTCTTGTTGTTGGTGATGATGGTATTATTACTATTGCTCTTGTTGTTGGTGGTGATGATGGTATTATTACTATTGCTCTTGTTGTTGGTGGTGTTGTTACTATTGCTCTTGTTGTTGGTGGTGATGATGGTGCTGTTACTATTGCTCTTGTTGGTGGTGATGATGGTGGTGTTACTATTGCTCTTGTTGTTGTTGTTGGTGATGATGGTGTTGTTACTATTGCTCTTGTTGTTGGTGGTGATGATGGTATTATTACTATTGTTCTTTTTGTTGGTGGTGATGATGATGTTGTTACTATTGCTCTTGTTGTTGGTGACGATGGTGTTGTTACTATTGCTCTTCTTGGTGGTGATGATGGTGTTATTACTATTGCTCTTGTTGTTGGTGGTGATGATGGTGTTATTACTATTGCTCTTGTTGTTGGTGGTGATGGTGATATTACTATTGCTCTTGTTGTTGGTGGTGATGATGGTGTTATTACTATTGCTCTTGTTGTTGGTGGTGTTGTTACTATTGTTCTTTTTGTTGGTGGTGATGATGATGTTGTTACTATTGCTCTTGTTGTTGGTGACGATGGTGCTGTTACTATTGCTCTTGTTGTTGGTGATGATGGTGTTATTACTATTGCTCTTGTTGTTGGTGGTGATGATGGTGTTATTACTATTGCTCTTGTTGTTGGTGGTGATGGTGATATTACTATTGCTCTTGTTGTTGGTGGTGATAATGGTGTTATTACTATTGCTCTTGTTGTTGGTGATGATGGTGTTGTTACTATTGCTCTTGTTGTTGGTGGTGATGATGGTGTTGTTACTATTGTTCTTTTTGTTGTTGGTGATGATGGTGTTGTTACTATTGTTCTTTTGATTGATTGATTGATTGATCTAGGAACCGACATCACAGCATTCGGGACATTCCCATAAGCGCTCCGTCTCCATCCTCAGCAGCCAGCGAAGAGTTCCAACACTAATAGTTCCAGTAGCAATCTGATTATATGTCCGTCTCGCCTTTCCTCCGAGCGCCGAGCGTCGGCCAGAACCCCTCGTCACACCACGTTGTCTCATTCTTACCAGACCATGGTGCTCCATCTGCTCCTCCGAGGTGTACACGTGCTCCCACAAGGCCGCAACCACGTCTGCCTTGTCCTGCATCAATACTCCACCAAATTTTGCCGAGCCAGCCAATCTGTCCGCCTGTTCATTCCCCAGCACACCGGCATGCCCAGGAGAAAAGATCCAGGTGATGCTTACTACCCGTGACCTCCGAAGCGAAGCAAGCCACTCTGCACGAAGCCTACCTGTTCTCACCCTTCTCAGCATGCTTTCTGAGTCAGTTACAATCACAATGTGTGTATGTATCGTGTTTTCTATCCAGCGGAAAGCTGCACTGACCGCCTCCACCTCCATTCTTAAGCTAGATGTAGTGTTATCATACGCCAGGCTCTCCTGCACCAAACGCCGACCATTAGTTTTTGCCAAGAACCCCCAGGCACTTCTCCTACCTCTCAACACTGACCCATCCGTGTAGATAATCACATCACCCGGGCGAGAATTTTCATGAATTAGTTGCTGAATTTCCACTTCCGTGGCCCCTGCTGGCCACTCCCTGCACTCCCGGTTCAATGTTATTACAACTCTGCACAAGTCTGACTGCACGGCTGGCACTCTGACCCACTCCTCTCCTCGCCTGATGTTCTCCAAGGGGCACACCTGTCTGATCGTATCCTCCGCCTGAGCCATCCATGATTTCCCTCTTATCAGTCTCTGACCCTTAACTACGTCCAGCGCCTCATGCAACGGGTGATCTGTGTCTGCAGCTACTCTGAGGTATGCCTTCGCTTGCATCACCTTGTGCCTACTAGCAACAGTAGGAAGACCAAGGATGTAACGCATACACACTACTGGAGTGTCTCTAGTGCATCCCAGAATGACCCGCATCGCTTCATTCTGTATGCGCTCTAATTTCACCAGCTGACTCTTTGAGACAGTAAGCATTCCTAGTCCATAATCAATCACTGAGAGGATCAAGTGCTGGTATAGTGTGAAGAGCATTCTCTGCTCTATGTCCATTGCAGCCATAGTTTTAAGTGCATTGAGTCCCTTTTGCGATCTTGTCACAACCGTCTCCACATGGTCCTTGAAGGACAGACTCCTGTCAAATGTGATTCCCAGATACTTCAGTTTGTTCTCTCTGTTGACACTTTTACCATCTATCGTGAGGCTTGGGGTATCATCTCTCACAATCCTATTGTCCAGAGAGCACCACAACACCGCCGCCTTTTCCGGGTTGATGACAGCACTCATTTCAGTGCACCAGTCAATCACTTTGTCCACTGTCACCTGTAGCTCCTGGGCTGTTTGATCCCTATTTCTCCCCTGCCTGTATGCAAGAATATCATCTGCAAATGTTAGAATCCTTCCAACCCCTGGTGCTTCTAGGTATGCAATCTTGCTCGTATACACATTAAAGAGCACCGGTGAGATAGCAGATCCCTGTGGCAGTCCCGGGGTTAAAATATGTGGCTCTGAGGTCCATGCGCCTAGACGGAGAGCAACTTGACGAGAATGCAGGACGGCTGCTATCCAGTTCACCAACCAGGGATTGACCCCCTTCTCCATAAGTGCGGTCATCAAAATATCATAGCGAACTCTATTGTACGCATCTTCGAGATCAAGCGCTGCCGCCATCGTTTCCTGTCTACTCTGGAACCCCTCATAAACGTCAAAGGCAAAGGTGGCTGCATTTGACCAGGTATCTTTTCCTGGCCTGTAGCTCCCCAGGCCTCTTGGAAGAAGCTTCCCCCTTTCCAAAAAATCCTGCAGCTTAACAGCGACTATCTTCTCTAAAACCTTCCCAAATGTATTTTGAAGTGTGATGATCCTAAAGCCTGCAAGCTTTGAATGATCCTTGTATGGTTTTGGGAGAGGGATGAGATAGCTATGCAGCCAATCCTGCGGTACTGACGCTGTCCTAATGCTCTGATTAAAGCAGCCAGCCATCTCCTTCAGGTCCACATCGCTCAAAGCCTTCATGTGGCCATACCTAACACTGTCAGGCCCTGGTGCCGTGTCTTTTGCCTTCTGCAAAATATGTTTAACATCTTCAAACAGTACGATGTCTTCGTAAGGCATATTCTCTATTGTGCCAGATAATTCCACTCTAACTGCATCCCTGGTATCCGCATCACTATGATTGGTCTGCTCTAAAATCTCTGGAGAAACGCCTCCCTTTCTCCTTGTCTGTTGTCAAGCGTACCCCATCCTCTTTATAAATTGTTCCCACTGTCATAGGCCGATCTTTTCTTTGCATTTGTCTGTACAGTTTCCAGAATTTATGCAGTGTTTTATCACCTCCAATCTCCTTCATAAACACTCCCATTTTACTTTCTTGGCCTCTGCAGCACATCGCTTGAAAGCCTCCACCTTGTCTTTCTTGTCATTTTCCGCCATATCCACTTCCTCTCGTGAGCTTAGGGGTGTCTGTCGCAATTTCCTTAGCTGCTTCACTGCAGCTCTCTTTGCTTTCCACGCATTGTCTACTTCTGGGGTCCACCATGGGGGCTGCAAAAAAGGAGTTTTAACAGTCCTGTTGCATGCCCCATGTCTGAGGCGTCCAAGAAGGCTGTCGCTCCGCTCATACCGAAAGGTCTTGCGCGCTCTCCCAGCCTTAACTTTCCTGGACTTAGAGATCAGGACTGAGCATGGCATGTGATCACTCCCATGGTCATTCAAAACAGTCCACTTTACATCAAGGACTGATGACTGGGAGACAAGTGCCAAATCAATAGCAGTATCTGCATCGCCAGGCCTCATTGCCATTCTAGTCGGCCTACCATCATTTATGCAGACCACCTCGGAGTCCACCATGGCATCCGCAAGTGCAATTCCTTGTCGATTTTCTCCACTACTGTCCCAATCTCTGTTTCTGCATTGAAGTCTCCACATATGAGTAGCCTATCACCTGGTAAGTCCTCTAATTCCTTAAGCCAGTCCCATTGTTCCTTTCTGACAAAACAGTCCAACTGTGGCATATACATTTATGATGTTCCAACTTAAGCCACCAATCTCCATTTGTATACCCTGGACCTCCCTTGCACTGTGATTCCACTGGCTCAAGTCAAGTGCCACATGCTTTACTCCTCTCTTCACCAGCAGACCTTGCCCATGTCTCTTCTGCCCAGTGGGGTTTATATAACTGACGTACCCAGGGCAATGGTTATTTATCTGTATTTAACTCCTGGAGCATGAGGACATCAAAATCACATATAGTTTCTCCAATACAGGACCTCTCTGCTATGGCACTACGACAGTTTCCAGTATCCCACTCTTACGTGGTTGAAACCTAGTCTCTCCACTTTCGTCTTGTTCTCCTGGCGCCTGCCCTCCTATTTCTATGCCTTCTTCTCACACCATTTCCTCGCCTTCTCTTCCTCACCTCTCTCTTCGCTAGCCCGCTGAAAGATGTGTCAAGCGCAGAGCAACGTGCTCCGTAGCTCCGGCGACGATTCCCGTGTTTAATAAATCCATATGCAAAGTTTGGATATTGCAGGAAATAAACGGTCACCCTAGCATTGCCTGCTTACTAGGGAAGGGGCAGGGGATGTTCCCTCAGGAGTCCATACGCTGGCGCCGCCCCGCCCGCAATACCAGACGTTCCACGTTCACTGACCAACTCACCCGTGGCCATTCAGTCCTCGGCACGTCGGTCCACCTTAAACTTAGGGGTTTATAATCGGAGTTTTCCATCTCCTAGATTGGCCGCTTTATTAGCTAACGGGCCCAATCTACCCGGGGCAAGAGATTCCAGCGCCTCATTCCTGGCGAACACAGAATATACATGTATACAGGGAACAAAACCAATGCAATAAAACATCTATCACATTGTAGGTACATAGTGAAAGTCACCACACCATGGAAACCTAACCCTCGTCACCAAAAGAAGCAGTGACAACAACAGTAATCTGATAATCAGTACACTAAACTATATATGTTGAGCTCTGCAGTACAACATATGACCAAAATACACACTGACAATCAGGATAATCTGCCTTATGTCAATAGATAAGGTGGAATTTATGAATTAGCCTTGTGTTTTTGTAATAGTAAGTGCATAGTTAAAGTCACCACACAATGAGCTACACAACTCTCGCCGGTCGATAGTTAAGCACCAAACGAAGCAGTGACGACTGGTTAACTAAATACGTGAGCTCTGCAGTACGACATGTGACCAAATTACACACTGACAACCAGGACAACACACATGACTTCTGCCGTATGTCCATGGACGAGGTGAAATTTATGAATTAAGCCTTGTGTTTTTGAAGCTAAATATTCTAGCTAAAGTGCATTTAGATTTTGTAACCGGCAGCTTGGGTGCATCAGAGGTTCACTTGGAAGTTGTAACCAGAGTTTAATTCAGAATTTCCAGATGTTGTATCAAGGACTTGTCATCGAACATGCTCGTTACTCGGATGGCGCCCAGAACTTTCCCCAAGGAGTAGATTCTGAACATTGGAGGGACTTTTATAACCAGGCTCTTACATAGATCGGAATATGGCTGGCAGTCCCACTGCTGCAAATTGATCACTGTCTTGATGTCTTGCCTCTTTCATGACATTGGTCTTTGGGTGCGTCAGTTTGGGGGTCGAGTGGATCGTAAAACATAATCATTGCCAGATCCTTGTATTAGACAAAGGCATGATGAAAGTTATCATCGTCCAGCCAAAATACTTATTGACCGTCAAAGAAAACATCTAGGATAGGCCCGGATCTTTATCTTCTAGAGTTGAGTAACCCAGAATTGATTGTTGACCTGGGCGTAAAAGTACATCATAGACAAATTGTTCATCACCACTTTGTCCAGAGCTTGGAGAAGACTGAAGGAGAAGTGGCTATAGCGTCGTACGCGTTTTCATCGGCCGGTACAGTGCCACTCAAGTTCCCTATGATATATCGAGCTACTTTCTGGGGTGGAGTGTCTTGCTCTGATACAGCACTCCGCGACAGAACTGGCGCACAGCTTTTCTATGTCGATGAGGGCTGTTAAGCGACTGTACTGCGACAGATGAAACACAGTGGCCTCACACAGTGGGATATGTAATCCTACCACCCATGAGTTGAAAGCTGCGTGCCAGACCAGCAGACCCTTCACAGAATCGGTGGGAATATAATTGACATTCGAGCTTGTCTTTGGGTCTGTGTACATATCCAGAATTGTATCATCACCAGTGAAGGTAGTTTTTCTCTCTCCTGGAGTCACCATACACAGCCATTGGAGCACGACACCTCGTTGAGCTGTAATCCGATATCTGTGTTATAAACGCTGTAATGCTACATATCTACCTCCAACGACATACATGGAACACACTCCATCTGCCAGAGCTCATTCAATGCGAAATTGTTTATCTATGATGCCACTGTGATCGACATCCATAAGGAATGTATACGTGTTACAACAGATGTTTCCTGCGTTATCCCGTACTGCTATGAAGAAAAAAGTACTTAGTATTTCAGGTGCAGCTTAAACCATATTGTCCTGTGTGGGGGATATGACAGCCTCAGTGTAAGAGGGGTATCCTGTAAAACATGACAAAGTGGCAGCGTTCTAATCTGTCAAGAAATCCGAACAGCATTCGTTAAGTCCGTGACCACCACATTCAAAAACTGACACCCAGGATCAAAGCAAAGCATCTCCTACGGGACACCAGAAAGGCAGCTTCCATTCTCAGGATCACAGATGCTATTTTAACAATGACACAAATTGTACCTTACTTGAACTGCGTCTTTCAACAAGACGAATTCATTAACGCACAAAATCGTACATCATGATTGTTTGATTGTTAGTTCTGTGTACCAGTGTCCATCAAATCTTCAGTGTAGTGCAGAGTATCCTTGCTCTAGACAGATTTGGCATCTTTCCTTCTGGCTGGTAACAGAAGTACATTGATCTCTTGAACCCGTTGAGGCATTCTACTGCCGGAACACAACAAACTAAATGAAAATACACATTTCGCCTAACGGGCGAAAAGAAGGAACACCATCTTGCCCCATCTTGATGACGTCATATTATTACTATTGTTCTTTTTGTTGGTGGTGATGATGGTGTTATTACTATTGCTCTTGTTGTTGGTGATGATGGTGTTATTACTATTGCTCTTGTTGTTGGTGATGATGGTGTTATTACTATTGCTCTTGTTGGTGGTGATGATGGTGTTGTTACTATTGCTCTTGTTGTTGGTGGTGATGATGGTGTTGTTACTATTGCTCTTGTTGTGGTGGTGATGATGGTGTTGTTACTATTGCTCTTGTTGTTGTTGTTGGTGATGATGGTATTATTACTATTGTTCTTTTTGTTGTTGGTGATGATGGTGATATTACTATTGCTCTTGTTGTTGGTGGTGATGATGGTATTATTACTATTGTTCTTTTTGTTGTTGGTGGTGATGGTGTTGTTACTATTGCTCTTGTTGTTGGTGGTGATGATGGTGTTGTTACTATTGTTCTTTTTGTTGGTGGTGATGATGGTGTTATTACTATTGCTCTTGTTGTTGGTGATGATGGTGTTATTACTATTGCTCTTGTTGGTGGTGATGATGGTGTTGTTACTATTGCTCTTGTTGTTGGTGGTGATGATGGTGTTGTTACTATTGCTCTTGTTGTTGGTGATGATGGTATTATTACTATTGCTCTTGTTGTTGTTGGTGGTGTTATTACTATTGCTCTTGTTGTTGGTGGTGATGATGGTGTTGTTACTATTGCTCTTGTTGTTGGTGGTGATAATGGTGTTATTACTATTGCTCTTGTTGTTGTTGTTGGTGATGATGGTGTTGTTACTATTGCTCTTGGTGTTGTTGTTGGTGATGATGGTGTTGTTACTATTGCTCTTGTTGTTGGTGGTGATGATGGTGTTGTTACTATTGCTCTTGTTGTTGGTGGTGATGATGGTGTTGTTACTATTGCTCTTGTTGTTGGTGGTGATGATGGTGTTGTTACTATTGCTCTTGTTGTTGGTGGTGATGATGGTGTTGTTACTATTGCTCTTGTTGGTTGTGGTGGTGGTTTTATTACTATTGCTCTTGTTGTTGTTGGTGATGGTGGTGTTGTTACTATTGCTCTTGCTGTTGTTGTTGGTGATGATGGTGTTGTTACTATTGCTCTTGGTGGTTGTGGTGGTGGTTTTATTACTATTGCTCTTGTTGTTGTTGGTGATGGTGGTGTTGTTACTATTGCTCTTGTTGTTGGTGTGATAATGGTATTATTACTATTGCTCTTGTTGGCGTTGGTGGTGTTATTACTATTGCTCTTGTTGTTGGTGGTGATGATGGTGTTGTTACTATTGCTCTTGTTGTTGGTGGTGATAATGGTGTTATTACTATTGCTCTTGTTGTTGTTGTTGGTGATGATGGTGTTGTTACTATTGCTCTTGTTGTTGTTGTTGGTGATGATGGTGTTGTTACTATTGCTCTTGTTGTTGTTGTTGGTGATGATGGTGTTGTTACTATTGCTCTTGTTGTTGGTGGTGATGATGGTGTTGTTACTATTGCTCTTGTTGTTGGTGGTGATGATGGTGTTGTTACTATTGCTCTTGTTGTTGGTGGTGATGATGGTGTTGTTACTATTGCTCTTGTTGGTTGTGGTGGTGGTTTTATTACTATTGCTCTTGTTGTTGTTGGTGATGGTGGTGTTGTTACTATTGCTCTTGTTGTTTTTGTTGGTGATGATGGTGTTGTTACTATTGCTCTTGTTGTTGGTGGTGATGATGGTGTTGTTACTATTGCTCTTGTTGTTGTTGTTGGTGATGATGGTGTTGTTACCATTGCTCTTGTTGTTGTTGTTGGTGATGATGGTGTTGTTACCATTGCTCTTGTTGTTGTTGTTGGTGATGATGGTGTTGTTACCATTGCTCTTGTTGTTGTTGTTGGTGATGATGGTGTTGTTACTATTGCTCTTGTTGTTGGTGGTGTTACTATTGCTCTTGTTGTTGTTGTTGGTGATGATGGTGTTGTTACTATTGCTCTTGTTGTTGGTGATGATGGTATTATTACTATTGCTCTTGTTGTTGTTGGTGGTGTTATTACTATTGCTCTTGTTGTTGGTGGTGATGATGGTGTTGTTACTATTGCTCTTGTTGTTGGTGGTGATAATGGTGTTATTACTATTGCTCTTGTTGTTGTTGTTGGTGATGATGGTGTTGTTACTATTGCTCTTGTTGTTGTTGTTGGTGATGATGGTGTTGTTACTATTGCTCTTGTTGGTGTTGTTGGTGATGATGGTGTTGTTACTATTGCTCTTGTTGTTGGTGGTGATGATGGTGTTGTTACTATTGCTCTTGTTGGTTGTGGTGGTGGTTTTATTACTATTGCTCTTGTTGTTGTTGGTGATGGTGGTGTTGTTACTATTGCTCTTGTTGTTGTTGTTGGTGATGATGGTGTTGTTACTATTGCTCTTGTTGTTGTTGTTGGTGATGATGGTGTTGTTACCATTGCTCTTGTTGTTGCTGTTGGTGATGATGGTGGTGTTACTATTGCTCTTGTTGTTGTTGTTGGTGATGATGGTGTTGTTACTATTGCTCTTGTTGTTGGTGGTGATGATGGTGTTGTTACTATTGCTCTTGTTGGTGATGGTGGTGTTTTTACTATTGCTCTTGTTGTTGGTGGTGATGATGGTGTTGTTACTATTGCTCTTGTTGTTGTTGTTGGTGATGATGGTGTTGTTACTATTGCTCTTGTTGTTGTTGTTGGTGATGATGGTGTTGTTACCATTGCTCTTGTTGCTCTTGTTGGTGATGATGGTGTTGTTACTATTGCTCTTGTTGTTGGTGGTGATGATGGTGTTGTTACTATTGCTCTTGTTGTTGTTGTTGGTGATGATGGCGTTGTTACTATTGCTCTTGTTGTTGGTGGTGATGATGGTGGTGTTACTATTGCTCTTGTTGTTGTTGTTGTGATGATGGTGTTGTTACTATTGCTCTTGTTGTTGGTGGTGATGATGGTGGTGTTACTATTGCTCTTGTTGTTGGTGGTGATGATGGTGGTGTTACCATTGCTCTTGTTGTTGTTGGTGATGATGGTGGTGTTACTATTGCTCTTGTTGCTCTTGTTGGTGATGATGGTGTTGTTACTATTGCTCTTGTTGTTGTTGGTGATGATGGTGGTGTTACTATTGCTCTTGTTGTTGTTGTTGGTGATGATGGTGTTGTTACTATTGCTCTTGTTGTTGTTGTTGGTGATGATGGTGTTGTTACTATTGCTCTTGTTGTTGTTGGTGATGATGGTGGTGTTACTATTGCTCTTGTTGTTGGTGGTGATGATGGTGGTGTTACCATTGCTCTTGTTGTTGTTGGTGATGATGGTGGTGTTACTATTGCTCTTGTTGTTGTTGTTGGTGATGATGGTGTTGTTACTATTGCTCTTGTTGTTGTTGTTGGTGATGATGGTGTTGTTACTATTGCTCTTGTTGGTGTTGTTGGTGATGATGGTGTTGTTACTATTGCTCTTGTTGCTCTTGTTGGTGATGATGGTGTTGTTACTATTGCTCTTGTTGTTGGTGGTGATGATGGTGGTGTTACTATTGCTCTTGTTGTTGTTGTTGGTGATGATGGTGTTGTTACTATTGCTCTTGTTGTTGGTGGTGATGATGGTGGTGTTACTATTGCTCTTGTTGTTGGTGGTGATGATGGTGTTGTTACTATTGCTCTTGTTGTTGGTGGTGATGATGGTGTTGTTACTATTGCTCTTGTTGTTGGTGGTGATGATGGTGTTGTTACTATTGCTCTTGTTGTTGTTGTTGGTGATGATGGTGTTGTTACTATTGCTTTTGTTGTTGTTGTTGGTGATGATGGTGTTGTTACCATTGCTCTTGTTGTTGTTGTTGGTGATGATGGTGTTGTTACTATTGCTCTTGTTGTTGGTGGTGATGATGGTGTTGTTACTATTGCTCTTGTTGTTGTTGTTGGTGATGATGGTGTTGTTACTATTGCTTTTGTTGTTGTTGTTGGTGATGATGGTGTTGTTACCATTGCTCTTGTTGTTGTTGTTGGTGATGATGGTGTTGTTACTATTGCTCTTGTTGTTGTTGTTGGTGGTGATGATGGTGTTGTTACTATTGCTCTTGTTGTTGGTGGTGATGATGGTGTTGTTACCATTGCTCTTGTTGTTGTTGTTGGTGGTGATGATGGTGTTGTTACTATTGCTCTTGTTGTTGGTGGTGATGATGGTGTTGTTACCATTGCTCTTGTTGTTGTTGTTGGTGGTGATGATGGTGTTGTTACTATTGCTCTTGTTGTTGGTGGTGATGATGGTGTTGTTACCATTGCTCTTGTTGTTGTTGTGGTGGTGATGATGGTGTTGTTACTATTGCTCTTGTTGTTGTTGGTGATGATGGTGTTGTTACCATTGCTCTTGTTGTTGGTGGTGATGATGGTGTTGTTACCATTGCTCTTGTTGTTGTTGTTGGTGGTGATGATGGTGTTGTTACTATTGCTCTTGTTGTTGTTGGTGATGATGGTGTTGTTACCATTGCTCTTGTTGTTGTTGTTGTTGTTGGTGATGATGGTGTTGTTACCATTGCTCTTGTTGTTGGTGGTGATGATGGTGTTGTTACCATTGCTCTTGTTGTTGTTGTTGTTGGTGATGATGGTGTTGTTACCATTGCTCTTGTTGTTGGTGGTGATGATGGTGTTGTTACTATTGCTCTTGTTGTTGGTGGTGATGATGGTGTTGTTACTATTGCTCTTGTTGTTGGTGGTGATGATGGTGGTGTTACTATTGCTCTTGTTAGTTGTGGTGGTGGTTATTACTATTGCTCTTGTTGTTGTTGGTGATGGTGGTGTTGTTACTGCTGCTGCTGTTGTTGTTGGTTGTGTTATTGTTGCTACTGCTGTTGTTTTGGTGGTGGTGGTTGTGGTGTTGTTGTTACTGCTGCTGTTGTTGTTTGTCACACCTCATTTAAATTTCTGGTTCAGTTTCCTAGTACGTTATGTTACCTGCACAATGATATGACACAATCACGAGTGTGGATCTCAAGAGAACTACACATCAGTTTGACCGCATGGATAATAGCACTCTCTCTATTAACCTTCCAGTGTGCTGATGTCAAGGTAGCGGGTTCAACCCCTTCACCCTGGTCAGTTGGACTAAAAATTTGACTTCTCGTCCTTGACTTGGGGTCGTAAATTACACGTTGTTTTTGTTGGTGGTATAGTTGTTGCTGCTGCTGCTGTTGTTTGTCACACCTCATTTACTCTTCTGGTTTCAGTTTCCTAGTACTTTTTGTTAGCTCCACAAGGGTATGATAGAATCACGAGTGTGGAGCTCATGAAAATAACTAGGTATCAGCTTGGCCTGGTCATGATTCAGCACAGCACATACGAGCTGACTATTCAGGAAGGTTAATCCTGTTAACATATGCCGGAAGAAGTCGGATTTGTCGACTGCAAGGTGCAAATATCGCAACTCTGCTGTAAACAGGCACAACGCAATTACATCCAAAACAAACATTCTATACGAACGCAGAAGAAGATGAAGATTTGAGATTAGACCTGGTTTTTCATGTGTCCTGCTCAGGTTTGAGGTGTTTCATTGTCCACAGAAGTGATGCTGGCACATTTTTTATTTGAAATCTGGTCTGCTACATTGTATGTCTCTCTCATGTGATTTGTGCTGACACTTCACATTTCTTCTTTGAAATCTGGTCTGTGACATTCTCTCTCTCTCTCTCTCTCTCTCTCTCTCTCTCTCTCTCTCTCTCTCTCTCTCTCTCTCCCCTCCCCCTCCCTCCCCCCCTCTCTCTCTCTCCCTCTCCCTCTCTCCCTCCCTCCCCCTCTCTCTCTCTCTCTCTCTCTCTCTCTCTCTCTCTCTCTCTCTCTCTCTCTCTCTCTCTCTCTCAAGGGATTGTTCGGCAGTCAGGAGTCAGAATGCTTATTGCTAGTAATGGACACGTCATAGACATTTTATATAAGAGACATAGAGCTGTGGGTAATGAATGTTCAAACAGGCTGGCTGGGTCTGCCATTGTATAAGAGAGTCGGTCAGTAGATCAAGCTGATATTATGAATACCATTAAAGTATTGGGCTGGAAATGGGACTTTCAGTAGCGTGCAAACATGCGGACTGAAAACTGGTGTAGCCAAGAAAGAGCAGTACAGCACTCCTACCAGGAGGCTTGCCAGTCAACTTCAAACTGGCACATTTAATTGCTTTCTGCTGATTCTTTCTTTCTATCTTTCTTTCTTTCTTTCTTTCTTTCTTTCTTTCTTTCTTTCTTTCTTTCTTTCTTCTTCTTCTTCTTCTTCTTCTTCTTCTTCTTCTTCTTCTTTTTATTATTATTATTATTATTATTATTATTATTATTATTATTCTGCCTTTCATCTTCCAATATAGCATAGGCTGACAACCATCTCATGCTAAACCCTTTGTATATGTGTCCACACTTTTCTTGGCTCTTGCAGCTAGGGTTGTCTACAGGTTGAAGTAGCCAAACAGGTTTACAGGCCAGAGTATCAACTTCATTGCCTCACATTTTATCCCTAATGCCTTTGTCTCTTTCTGCAGAGCAGCCTGCGGAAAGCGTTGCATAAAGCACAAACTTTGCAGCTTCAGCCACGACCCCAGGAGTCGCCGAGAGAATCGCACTCATGAACCACATGAGAGATTCGGGACACAAAACCAATGACTATCGAAGCAAGAGACTGGCATCGGAACCACTTTGCCCTGAGACCTTCACCCTGGAGACCAATCTCAATCCACCTTCCTAGTTGCCTCTTATTACATTCATGATAGGTTAAGCTGCATATCCTTTACAGGACGTTGCAGTCAACCCCAGCATTCTTTGCTGTTTGTGATATCTTGGCAGGTGTACGTTCAGTAGTTTGCCATTGCTTTTTGAACGACCAGCATTCATACAATTTCATTAAAAAAAAACAAATGTAAGGTGGTCTGATGCTGAATTGCCCACAGCTGTATTTTAAATGTGGTATATGAGATTACAAACTGGGTCCCTAACCCCATCATCATGGAGCCAGCCATGATAGGTTACAGATTTACATTTCTTTGTTTCCTTCTGTGCCTTATAAAACTTTAGTATTATTAGATTTTGGTAACACATAATTTTCTTACTATTCTTCAGCGTCACAGTCTATGATGTCCACTGAAAGCTACAGTGTCACATCCACCTGGTCCACAAACACAGAAGAAGACATCACAGAAGTGGCCAGCTGCTCCTTCCAACTGCCCACGGATCTCAGTGAGGATTTGACCGAGGACCAGCGCAAAGTCCTAGCACAGTTAGATGAAGAACTAAATCAGTTTGAAGCCAACGAGGAGAAGATTGCCAGTGAGTCAAACATCTTTCATTCTGGAATCCCGAGACTGATGTCTTCTGCTCGCTCTTCTGGAGGAAGTGCTGGAACACTCACTGATGCAAGTAGAAAGACTCCGGACAGAAAAAGAAGTCCTTCTCCAAGTGGAAGACTTAAGGCATCAGGGATCCCTCGGTATTCCTGGGCACATGTCTCCCCTGTTACTGGCAGCCCGTGTTCACCAGCGGAATCAAAAGCTGAGCACACGCTGGATGCCAGCTGCCTGTCAGATGTGAGTAAAATGCCACAGTGACCATGTTTCATCATCATCTCGTGCTCTTCCAACTGGTGTAGACATTCATGTCTTTCGACAGATCTTTGTTTTTAAGTTTAACTACAGGCATCTTGTTTATACCATGTTAAGATGTTAACTGATTCAGTCTCAAATTTTCATTTGTGTGTGTGGGTTTTAGCTTTTTGCCAAAAATTTTGTGACAACTAGAAATTAAAGTTAAGGGTTTTCTGACTTTAGTTACAAGATCTTTGTTATTAAATGTAGCTATAGACATCTTTCATACATGAAAATGTGCATTTGTGAATGAGAAATCATGCAATATTCAGTGACTTTTTAACTCTTCCATTACCACGTAATTCACAATATATTGTTTGACTATTCTAGACATGGCTCGTCTGCCAACCCGGTGGTCGTGGTTTGATCTGCATCGAGGCAGATTCCATTTGTTTAAATTGACCTAGTTCCCAAGCCCTCCCAGAGTAAAATGGACACCAGGAAAGATTTTGGAAATAAAGGCAGCCAGCGGGATATTGCCCTCATCACCCACCCAGTTTCTAAATAATAAAGTTTGTTGCATATCCTTTACAGGACGTCACATTCAACTCAAATTAATTTTTTTTATGTTTGTTATTTCTTGGCACATTTACATTCAGTAGTTTGCCATTGTTGTCTAAACGACTGAGACTCCTGAAGAAAGGGAAATCATCAGGTCATGATGATAGACTAACAGAACTAGTCCAGACAACAGTAACCAGCATCTGTATCTGTAATGTACTGTGTGTGAAGATCAGAACAGCGCTGTTGGCCCAAAACAAGAAAGATGTCAATCTACATCCCACTCTCAAAGAAAAGAAATGTAAAACTGCACCAACTATGGTACTGTCACACTAATAAGTGGAGGTTAGTATGGCCAAATGGATAAGAGCACCTGCTCTTAATCTTCCAGTGTGCTGATGCTGAGGTAGCGGGTTCAACCCCTACACCGATCAGTTGAACTAAAATGTTGACTTCTCCTCCTTAACTTTGGGAGATGTAAATTACCTCAGAAGTCAGAGTAGATTCACCTGATGGTGAAGGGCGCTGGTAATTAGGAAAGCTAATCCACAAACACAAATCAGTTCAGTGAATATCCCCCCCCCCCCCATTCCGAAGTGGTAACTACTAGTAGTAGTGATACGTGTATGCATTATGCTTGTTCAAAGTGAGCCAGCGCAAGGGGGAAAAAAATAATTCACTAATAAGTCATGCTAGTTAAATCCTCCAGCGAATCATCACAAAGAGCATTGAAAGTAATTTAGAATATGAATTACAAAAGTATAGACAGGTTTCAGTCGGGGCAGAGGAACCAAGAACCATATCTTCAACATGAAAACCATCTTTAAGAAATGCAGAGTACCCAGTTTAAATCTTTATACTTGTTTCATAGACTACAGTAAGGCCTTTGTGTTCAATATCAGCAATTTGGAACATTATGAAAAATGGGATTTCCAGCTTATATGATCCACTTAATTGAATCATTATACTTGAAAAACTGGTAGTTGTCAGAATAGCCGGTGAAGCATCAGACGGGTTTGAAGTGGTGCAAAGGGGTTGTATTGTCAAAATGTAGAAAATGTAATGAGAAAGTCCAACCAGTGAGACCAAAGGCCATTTGACATGAATATCTCAGTTTCCAAATTTAGTAGTAACACATTTTGCACTGAATTATCTCATTTGTACATTTTCTTGTGCCTTTGACACTATGCAAATAAACATGTGAAAATAAATGAATTCTCTTGTAAAGTTTATTTTTTTATTAATTTCTTTTTCAACTTATGCAGCTTATAGACTGTAATGTTAATTGAAATTGCAGGCACAAATTACATACGATTTGTCGCTGTTCAAGACATGATTAAAACACAAGACTTTTCAAAGGTAGAATAGAGAATTTATTCAGAAGTGTCACTGAAAATATGGGAATGAATATATTAAGGAATGAAATGTTAAAATAGCAAGTGACAGTCTGTGGCTCTTGGTCAATTGAAAACAATCTATGAGCCACACTCTGTGGCCTTATGAGACTGAATCAGTTAACTCATGCGTGTACCAGTCAACGCATCATCATGTATTGACTGCTCCTGATAATGTATACATTTCTTTACTTGTACTATTCCATTTAAACTGTTCATATATTTTATCCCAATTTGTCTCTCTCTGGGGGGTCATTGAATTGGGGTCCGTAGCCAAGGAAATGCCTAAAAACCCTTAATCCACCCTGACGCTTGAAAAAGGCAAAGTTTGTTGCTTATCCTTTACAGGACATAGCAGTCAACCTCAGAATATTAGGCTGTTGGTGATTTCTGGGCAAGTTTACATTCAGTAGTTTGTCATTGCTTTCTGAACGACCAGTGCCCATACCATTTCATAAAAAAAACAAAAACAAGGCGGTCTGCTGCCACATCGCCCACTGCTGTGTTTTAAATGTGGTATGCGGGATTACGAACTGTGTCCGTATCTCCTTTGCCATGGAGCGGGCAAGGACACTCCTAAAGAGCTGGAATCGTAACCTGTTCAGGTAGCAACATAGATACAGATGAGGAAAAAGGTAGATACTAAAATAAGAACACAGAAGGCAAGAGAAGCTTTTATAGCACTAGAGCGTTTGGGCAAGTCTCAAGACATTACACCTAGTACCAAACTATGTCGTCACTGTGACGAAAATTTTATGGACACAATCGTAATCCTGCATACCATGTTCGAAACCCAATTGCGGATATTTTAGGCAGCAGCCTTGTGTTGGTTTTCAAACAATGGTATCCGAGGAAGGCTAACCTCATTAAAAAATGCCCGCCGAAGCCGGAAGTGCTGGCCTATGGGTGGCAAAATAAAAACTGGCACTACGTAATTACATCCGAGTGAATGTCTCGTCCGAATGTCTCTCGTGCTAGGAACAGCTCTGACTACCTTGTTTCCGAATGCCGCTCTTGCTCGGAACAGTTCTGACTAAGTAGTTTTCCTAATGTCCGCCGTGCCTGGAACAGCTCTGAAGGGCACAAGGACAAGCACATGTCCGAAATATCGCTGAGTGGATACCATCTGCAGACTTGTCTGGTTTGTGCAGGAATGGCCCGGGGCGAACGAAATGCCCAATATATTGAAGTGAGGAATCAAAGCAGCCATGAGCAGGACGTGACGATTCCCTCGGTAAGCCCAGCATCAGGGCGCTATGTGTCGGCCCTGCAACCATGGAAGCAACCTTGGATGGCGGAAAATGCTATGGACTGTCCCTGCCTTCCTTTGAGGGATGACCGTTGTCTTCGACCGTTCCAACTTGGCCAGCGGTGTAGCAGATGGCACCGCAAAAGGGAGAGTCTCTCAGGAATGCTACCTGGTCAAAAAGCACGCTAAAGTCGATGTGTTGGCCTACGGGTTTCGGCCCAAGGGCGCATAACAGACACACCGCAATCACATCTGAAAAAACACTCTGGATGAACGAAAAGAAGAAACAATGGTATAATTGCTGGTCTTTCAGAAGGCAATGGCAAACTACTGAACGTAAACTTGCTAACAAATCACAGTAAAAAAATGCTGGGGTTGGCTGCAATGTCCTGTAAAGGATATGCAACTAACTTTTTAACAACACTTTGAAGATTTAATTCTAATTTTAAATCGGCACTACTGTATTGATCAGAAATGTGGCAAACGACTAACATATATTAAGTGACACCTGCAGCAGAATATGAATAAATGAGTGGGACTGATCTAAAGCTGTGGAAATGTAAACAATATAAAATAACACAAAGTAATGCAGCTGCACAGAACAGAATTACATATAATAATGGAAGTTGCGGTGACAAGCCTTCATCAGCGAACAAATACATACACAAAACACAACATATGATCACGAAGAAGACACACAAGTGACTACATTAAGAACGGGATGAGAAGAATGTAAAGAGGAAAAAATTAGAACAATGAAGAGAAAAGAAAATTTGAAAAAAAAGGTGTATCTCAGAATCCCAAGCTGTGATACTGCACAAACAGAAGGCCTCAAATGGGTCACAGAATCACTAATGTGGAGGTAAAGGAGAGAAGGTGACGTGAAGAAAAGATGCTTATGTTGAATAGGACACACACTTAGAAAACCTGGAGAAAGACACAAGTTCTGAAATACTTCCTCTAAAATGTTTATTGGTGTTGTGCTACAGGCTCTGAACAGATTCATTGGATGGCAGAAATGGGAAGTAAGGATGTGTTACAGTTATGACTTAAAAGTTGTTAATATGGTAGCAAACATGTTGTATTATATATCAAATTAAAGGGGGGGGGGGCTACATAGAGATAACTACTGTATATAAACCGATGGCAGATGCGGGAAGTCGCTTGAGATAATTAATCATCCCATGACAATTAATAAGTTAGTACTATTGAAACTCTGCATTGCTATACCTGGTCTACATGTGTCCTTTCTGTGAACAGTCCCCAGTTGTGGAGTATGGAACTAAGATATTCAAGTTTGGGATATTTTCTACCTTTTGATGGCTTTATTTGGTTGTTTCGGGTTTAAGGTTTAAAGATTGAGCACAACCCACTACTGCCACACTGATAGCATTCTGGTATGAACCTTGGGCTTTGATTATACACCCCGCCTCACACGCCAGTGATCTTGAGTTCGATCCCGGGTCCAGTCAGGGATATGCACTATTGACGAGCTCAAATGAGAGCGAGTCTCGAGTCTAGTGCTTCCAATCTGACGTGGACAAGGTTCATACTGGGTTGTGCTCAGTCTTCAAACTCTTGATTGTTGATTGAGATTTTGATTCACGTGTAGTGGCAGAACCAGCCAACCTGTCTGCACTTTCATTGCCCACAACCCACACACCCTTTGTTCGTGGGCATTGCTATTGTAAGAGAAATCCTATTAAGACAATTTGTGGACACCCTCAGACAAATTGTCCGGTTCATGACATAATCCAGACAAGATGCATAGCCAGTGTTGATTACTGAAGAAGTCTGTTCTTAGCAGTCCAGTTCTCTTCATCTTACACTATCATCATTGCACCCTGGACATGTGCATTGGTTCTCTGATCTTCTCCATGAGAAATCCTTTATCATCATCATCACGTGTCCTGCCAGCAGGTTTAGCCATTCATGTGTCTCCACAGATCCTTGTCCTTGATGTTCTTAATCAGCTCTAGTGATGATATTCTTGCTACCATCTTAGGGCATCCAGCATAATTTCTTTCCGGATGCCTTTTTAACCGCTGATCTTTTCAGTTGTCACCATGTTTCAATGCTTGTCTTGTCATCACCATACAGCAACTAATAGTGCCAATGCGTAGGTAATTGACAGACCTTCTTTCAGATCTAATTTGCTACTCCTAATCGCTGTATTTCCCAAGTATTCTTCTTCTTCTGCGTTCTTCCAGAGTTTTTTTTTTTTTTTCAGACGTGATTGCGTTGTGCCTGTTTACAGCAGAGCTGCGTTCCTGCGCCGTTCGACCGACACATCTGACTTGTGCGGGGCCCAAGTATTTAAATTCATCAGCCTGGTTAAGCATTTTCCCTTCTGTTATCATCTCACATTTAGATGTCATCTTTTTCTTTGATATAATCATTGTTTCTGTTTTCTTGATATTCAAGATGGCTAAATCAGTATCCATTCCAAAAGTTTGCTTTCTATTAATGTTGATTCAGTTGCAAGTCCTTGTTGTTGACTAATCCCCTGATATAATGGCCAAACCATCCAGCTGATCTGAACTTTCATTGCCCACGTCTCCAACATGTTAAAGGGAGGTAAAGGAGAGAATACTGATAATCATTGCACTGGGTTCTATCACATATGGCTTGGTCTCCTTTCTGCAGAGAAGCTTGCTAAAAGCGATGCACAGAGCACCAACTCCTAAGTTCCAGTGACAACCCCTTCGGGTCACCAACCCAAATGATAGTACTGGAATGAACCCACAACCTTCATAGTGCAAGGCAGGCTGTTTGAGCACTTCGCCATGGATGGCAGTGTACACATTCTGTGGCCGTGCAGGAGTGAACAGGCTGGTAGGCTGGCAGGGAATGCACCTCTTGGTGGTTGATTACGAATGGACAAGGGAGAGGTGGTTGTGCGCCTGTGGGACCAGGTGGAGAAACAGATTGACAACCTGTATGTGGAAAGGAGGAGATTGTAGGGGATTGACAGGGGTTCCGGTAGAATCTCAAAACTGAGAGGGAAGACCAGGAGAACTTTCAAGTGGGAACGATTTAGTAGTGTGACTCTTCACTGTTGAACGAAGGGACGGAGCGTGTATGGGAATGTCCTGAGTGCAGTGATATCGGTTCTTAGCTCAACTCAACTCTGTGTCTAGAGCATGTCCATCACTAACAATAACCAGTCCTTCAGATTCTGTAACTGCTCTACAATCAAGAGAGACATACCCAATGTAGCAGACCCCATTTAGTTGAAGAAATTTAGGTCACATGGCAAATGGATATGATTGCTTGCTATTAAACTTCTGGTGCTGATGCCGCAGTAGCGGGTTCATTCCCTACACCGGTCCGTTGGACTAAAATATTGACTTCTCTTCCTTGACTTAGGGATGTAAATTACAAGTACCTCAGAAGTGAGTGGGTTCGCCTGATGGCGAGGGACACTGGTAGTAGGGAAAGCTAGTCCACACGCAAACATCAATCTAGTGCACTTGAAGTAGTAGCACGTGCATGGACTATGATTGAGTTCAAAGAGAGCAAGCATATAAATATGATAGATGACCCATGGGTCAGCTCAGTGTTCTTGTCTCGACCATGCCTTGTGGTCAAGCCATCCAGGTATTTACTTCTCTGGCTTCCCCCTTGTTCTTTTCCCCTTAATCTTTCCAGTGGTCATCAAGTTCTCCAACTTATCCTTCTCATTATGTGCCTACATAATCATCACTGTCTATGTCTTCTTCTTCTGCGTTCATCTGGACTTTTTTTTCCGGACGTGTTTGCTTTGTGCCTGTTTACAGCAGAGCTGCATTCTTGCACCGTTTAGGCCGACACATCCGACTTCTGTGGGCATTTGTTGACCGGGTTAAACCTTCCGGGGACTGTCTGTGTCTAATTTCTCTAATCAATTTACAGTTTTTAATTATTTCTTGTAGGACTAGCTCATTATTTTTTCTGTCTGTCCATGGTATTCTTTGCATTTTTCTTAGAAATCACTTTCCACAGCATTAGATGTTTTTTTCAGCTTGTCTGCTCATTGTCAAGGTTTCATGTCCATACAAAAGTACAGGTTCTGTGTAGCACTTCAACACTCTTTTTCTCATTGCAATTGACAGTATTTTTTATTGGTCATTATGTTGGTCAACATGCCACGGTCATCTAACCCACAGCTGTAAGTGAGTTTCTACAACTTCACCACAGAACTTCATCAGGTGCGGTAAAGCAGTGAGACGTAAATCTTCTCTAGCATGATGGTGATTTAGAGGGGACCCAGTGGACTAGCGTCATCAACCATTATTGCGGAAGTTACTAGGTTGAATTTCAAAACAGATGGGTTTCGTTTGCAGGGGATCACTTTCATTGCACTCAGATACTCAAAAGAATGTTTTCCTATAGTGAATTTGAATAACGAAGACACAAACAATAGATGCACGATTATATTGCCTGGCATATTTCACTGCATCTTGTTATGTACATACAGCAGAAATTACACAACATGAAGTAAAATAAAAGATAAATCCTTCGAGCTGAAATATACACATGTTCACACAATAATTTCAATTGTCTGCAATGGTAATTTTAAACTGACTATCATGTCTTTCTGTTTGACATACACTGGCCTATGCAGGTTAAATCATAATGGCTTCTACGACCTTTATCAATCGACTACTTTGTGTGTTAACATTACCATGGTAGAAAACTGAAATTACTATGGTAGACAGGTGAAGTTACTGTGTGAATATGTGTGTATTTCAGCTTTAAGGATTTATCTAATCACTATAGTTTATGTTGTGTGATTTCTGCAATATGTACCTAAAGAGATGCAGTGAAATATGCCAGGCAATAAATTATCCAATCAGATACCTCCATGAGTGCCCAGTCTTCTCCCCTAGATCACACAAGGAGAATCACGTGATTGTGCATCAACTGAACAGCACCGGTGAAGATCTGATTGTGTGAATACAAGAATCACACTTGCTATAAATATTCTTTTGTGGATAGGTTCTAGTTGAAATTTCGCCTAATGGCCAGCTCTTTTCAGTTTCCAAGTGCTTAGGTACTTTGGTTCTCCTATAGTCTGTCCAGAAATTAATCCCGTCATTCACGATCAATTATTTTTAAAACTGTCTGTTGCATTGTTATGAAATTTTTCCTGCCGTCTTATATTTACCTCCACCCAAGGAATATGTCTTTGATAGGTCCAAAAGCAACTTAAATCATGGAAAGCTTTGTGCTCGATGCTGTTGGTATTGTGTCTTCTTGGGCAACAACATTGATATCATGCATTGTCCATAATTGGACACGACGGTCTATCTAGGGATGGAAGCACAGTATTCTCGAGCCAATCTCTAAATACATTACCATTCATCTTATTATGATAGTCCCTATTGTCTGTATGCTTTGATATGAACACGAGTCCAGCATTCTGTAGTAAACCATTATGCGTATTACCAGCATGGGCGGTGACCAAATGCTATCCTATACTACTGGGCACATATCGCTTTATCTTTCCATCCACTGATTGCCATTCCTTATCACTTGTGTGGTGCGCATTGATCCACATTTCATCCAAATACATTATGCCATAATTTTCTTTGCGCATTTCCCTTATTTCATGTAGGTATCTGCTTCTCATGGCTCCTAAATGCGGTTGCTCGCAAAGGATATTTCTACCTCCCTTGTATTTTCTAAAAGTGAAGCCTAATGTCCTTATAATTTTCCACAAAGTTGTTTTGGATAGCTCTATGTATTGTTCTTTCTCAACCAAACCCTAAGTTTTCTTACAGTCACTGTTTCTTTGGCATCCGGCATTTTTATAATAGCTCGCCTTATGACATCCTTGTCAAATCTATCTACAATAGGCTTTCTACCTACCATTTGGTTATTGTGTGGTGGTTTAATTCCAGATGCTCGCACCCATCGACGAAATGACCGTTTTGCTAAAACCCAATGCACTGTTCTTTTTTCGGAATTTGTAATAGTATGAATAGTACGAATAGTAATAGTATAATAGTGCAATAGTATAATAGAATAGTAATAGTAAAAAAGTACGGCCGGTCACTGTGGCTAAGGTCTTGCGAACGTGGTTTGTGAGCCTGTATACCCGGGTTCAAAACACAGTGGTGCTGGTTTTTCTAAAAAGGTATAGGTGCCGGTCGTTCAGAAAGCAATGGCAAACTACTGAATGTAAAATTTGCCCAGGAATCACGAACAGCAAAAATGCTGGGGTTGACTGCTACGTCCTGTGAAGGACATGCAACTAAATTTTTATTTTATAATAGTATGAAACAGTTTCCTGCGATCAGCTTCTTGACAAAAATATGTGTACAACTTCATAGCGATGCTTTGAAGTGTACAAAATTTCACATTCAGTCCCATTGAACAATATTCACACATTCCAATGTTAGCGATAAGTGGTAAGATTTTTTAAAAATATAATAATCAGGTTTAATGAAAGAACCCACATTGACGACACCTCTGAACACTCCCAGTTTAAACAGCGTGGGGTTCTTGCTATAAGGCCAGTCCCATGAACCACGGAGAATATTCAACATTCAACGCTGATTTTCTGGCTGAAGGTGTAATACATTTAAAATTATTGACTTAATCCCTGACCCATAAATTATATACCGCATATAAACAAACATTGAAATTTGCTGTACAATCTCCAGAACAAAAATTTTTTTGGTGGGTGGACATAATGATAAGGTTATATGCTAAATCTCATAATTTTCCCTCAGTTGGTTACTGAGATATGGATTTTTATACGGAGGCAACCAAATGTAAATGCACTATAGTAGTTTGCCTTTATCTGATAAGAATAGCAGGGAGCCGTAGTAGCATAGCGATTAGTGCACTAGTCTGCCAGGCCAGTGGTTTGGATTCTAGCCTCAGACGATTCCGGGTTATTGTTTGCCTCAGTACGGTTCTGGAGTCTTTCCAGTTTCATACAAATGGATACCAGATGGTACTCTGGGAATGATCTGGGGAATATTTTAACAAAATTGTCATTACTGCCTATAATACATTGCATTGCAGTGTACGACAGGAGGGTACTTGAGCCTGAGGAATTAAGGCCGCCTGGCTTAAGCAGTCACTGCGAACTGTGCATGTTAGGGTTTTTTTCCCTCCCGGACAGAAAAAAATCTAGCACTTTACCGTGGATGCAAACCCGGGTCTCCTGAATGGGAGACTGGCATTTTAGCTACTTGGCCAGACAATCCTCACCTGGGGTATATAGGGATAATGCCATGCGCATGACCACGGACAAGGAGAACGGAGAAGATTTCCTGGAGAGGTTTATAACACAGATCACAGTGATGGAAACAGCGGGGAGGCTGGTAGAGAGCAGCTAGCCGTGTTCATCAAGGACAACGCCTATGACAGTGAGGCACCGTCGTCATTTGGAGGTGACAGGTTCGAATCATGGTCAGTAACTATAGCTTTCAATTTTTATGTTTAGTACTAGTCTCTACTTCCTTTTTCTCACTTCTATGAGCCCCAAACAATAAAATGTGTTTGTTTACAAATTTCCTAGCACAATAATAGCTCTTCTGGCCTTCTGTATTCGTATCCTGATATCTTTATCTCTACCAGTAGCTACGCTACCATCAGCATAACTCTTGAGGTCATTGGAAAACTCCAGCTTCTCTACCTCAGCATGGTGGGGACACATCAGAGGGGTTATTTATGAAAGCTCCTCAAGCCTTCTGTATATTCTCATTCTGATACCTGTATCTGTTTATCATTTAAGAAAGTCGGTCATATTTTTTATGTGTGTGGGCTCACTCCGTTTCAACTCAAGCGTAGTACATACATGTCCCGGGAAGGTTAACTCGGTCAACAAATGCCCGCAGAAGTCGGATGTGTCAACCGAAAGGTGCAAGTCTCACAGCTATACTGTAAACAGGCATAACGCAACTATGTCTGAAAAAACACTCCGGATGAACACAGAAGAAGAAGTACATACATGTGCTCCTTCTTCTAGAGTACTGGACTGATTTTTGTGTGTGGACTAGCTTTCCCTATTGCCAGGGCCCCCACGCCATCATGAAAACTCACTCTGGCTTCAGAGGTATTTGTCATTTCCATCCCTAAGTCAAGAATGACAAGTTAACATTTTAATCCAACTAACCAATGTAGGCCGGTCTCCCTGAGCTAGGGGTTAGCGTCTTTCTCCGTAACACAGCATATAATGATACTATCATTCAACAGACTCTCCAGTCCTTGCCAGAACTGTCAGACAGAATGCAGAGCAACAAAAGGATCTGGGATAAGAATTTCGTGGTGGACAAGGCCAGCTGTGGTTCTGGTGACTCCGAGTTCAGCCTGGCCAATGGGCAGTCTGGGGATAACCCTGCCCAGACATCAACACGTCTGACCATACAGGGCGAGTCAGGGTGAAGAAGAGACATTTTTGTAAGAATTTTAAGAATTTGGTGGTGGATGATTGAACTTTAAGAGTTTGGTGGTTTATGTTTGAGCTTTAAGAGCTTGGTGGTGGATGTTTGAATCTTGCTGCAGTGATCTGTGTATATGGAAACCTAACTGTCTGTCTGTCTTACTATGTGTCTGTCTCACTATGTGTCTGTCTCACTGTGTGTCTGTCTCACTATGTGTCTTGTCTCATTATCTGTCTTGTCTCATTATCTGTCTTGTCTCATCTGTCTGTCTCACTATCAGTCTTGCCTCACTGTCTGTCTTGTCTCATTATTTGTGGTCTCACTATCTGTCTTGTGTCATTATCTGTCTGTCTCACTATCTATGTCTGTCTCACTATCTGTCTGTCTCACATCTGTCTGTCTAACTGTTTGTCTGTCTCACTATCTGTCTTGTCTCATTATTTGTGGTCTCACTATCTGTCTTGTGTCATTATCTGTCTGTCTGTCTCACTGTCTGTCTGTCTCACTGTCTGTCTCACTATGTGTCTGTCTCACTTACTGTCTGTCTCATTATTTGTCTTGTCTCACTATTTGTCTGTCTCACTATCTGTCTGTGTCTGCCTATCTATCTATTAGTCTGTCTATTTATCTAGATTGTGTCTTTACATGTGCTTTGTCCATGTGTCCAATCGTTGGTGTGTCTATAATTGTACGGAAGTTTGCATGTCGTTGCAGATGCATCACAGCGGTGTCATAACATGATAATATGCATTGTTTATGTTCACTGCCTTCGTTGACAATGTTTTTTCTATGTAACATGCACAGAAGATAATTGATGTACAAAAGATGAGTGGTTGGAGGGGCCAAATATAAGACGGCCTGTGTGCCCAATTTATGACCCTTTGAAAATAAAGTTTGTTCATTTATTCTGCCTGTTTGTCTGTCTGTCTGCCTGTTTGTCTGTCTGTTGTATCTCCCTCAGTGTGCAGCAACCAACAACACTAGTTCTGTTTTGGTTGACTGATCCTCTTTAGGCCCCCCCCCCCCCCAGCAGGGCACTCTTGTCTAGCTTCACCCTGTTTGACTTGATGTTCCTTCAGTGTGGTCACAGTTGCAGAATTACATCCACCCCAAAGTCAATTAATCGTCCTGCCTCCCTAAGGGTGTTCAGGATGTCAACCTGGTCCATTATTTCTCCACAGCTCACAAAGCTTGCAAGTCTATCTGCTGACTTGTTTTCCTCTTACATCCACCTGTCCTGGCACCCAAATGAAATAGATATTAGTCAATCTTGACTACTTCAGAGATTCAAGCCATTGCCTTCTGGTCCAGCCCTTCTCGATCTTCCTTAGCATGCTCATGGAATCACTGAGAAAACATGCATGGGTGGATGTTTGTGTCACCAATCACGCTGTTGTCTTAGTTACTGCCATGTCCTTCAGAGATTCAAAACATTGCCTTCTGGCCCAGTCCTTCTCTATCTTTCTTAGCATTCTCTTGGAATCACTGAGAAAACATGCATGGGTAAATGTCTGTATCTCCAGGCATGCTATTAATTTTGTTACTGCCATGACCTCCAAGGTTAAACTGCTCGTAGTCACGGCAAAATCCCCACTGTCTTCTTTAACATTTCTCCTTCTGACTTGGACTGTGAAAGCCCTTGAGCCCCACGTCTGCCCCACAACAGACCCATACGTATAGATGATTACATCATTCCTAGAAGAATGGTCTAAACTCAGAGCCTGAACTTCTGCGTCAACAACCATTGGATTTTGTTGTCCAAAGGCCATCTCAAACTTGACTATCTTACAAACAACATGACTTTAGTTAGGTTTCATTCTGTACACATGTTCTGTTCTACAAATTTCATGTTCACAACACATCACAATCTACTTTAGATCTGTTCTACACAAACTAAACATGAAAGTAAGGCCACCACACTCGTGGAGTCACTGTATGTTCTAGTCGTTCTCCATGTTTCCCAACCATGCCGTTTGTGATGTCATTATTTTGTTGGTTGCTTCCCTTCAGGTCTAATATTTTGTTGTTTGCTTCCTTTCAGGTCTATTATTTTCTTGGTTGTTTCCCTTCAGGTCTATTATTTTGTTGGTTGTTTCCCTTCAGGTCTATTATTTTGTTGGTTGTTTCCCTTCAGGTCTATTATTTTGTTGGTTGCTTCTCTTCAGGTCTATTATTTTGTTGGTTGTTTCCCTTCAGGTCTATTATTTTGTTGGTTGTTTCCCTTCAGGTCTATTATTTTGTTGGTTGTTTCCCTTCAGGTCTATTATTTTTTTATTTTTTTTTGGTTTCCCTTCAGGTCTGCCTGCCAGCTGGACCAAACCAGAGGAATTTCCCAGAGTCCCAAGTAAGAGAGGATGTAGTCCAAGCATCAGCAACAGTTCATCCTCACAGATGGCCACTGAAGAGATTCTCGCCTACAAGGCCATTGGAGAATGTGGTGACCCTTCCAAAAGGAAAGTCCTTGACCTGAAACGATGGTAGGTCACCATTTGTTGTTTTATGTTGGATAGTGGAGGTCAGCGTGGCTGAATGGATAAGAGAGCTTGCTCATGAACTTCCGGTTATTGATAGCGAGATCGCAAGTTCAACTCCTACACTGGTCAATTAGAATAAAATGCTGACGTCTCGTTCTTGACTTGAGGTCTTAAATTTAGTGTAGTTTAGTCTAGTCTAGTTAGATGGATCAACATCACGGCACACGGGTGTAACCCATAAGTGCTCCGTTCTCCTCCTAACTCAAACCTGAGTCTGGAGAAACTCAGCTCAGTGCACGAACTCTGTAGCACCGGGAGGATTCTGAAATACTTTGGGTAGATTTTTAACTTGAAATTTTGCCCGGGCATCACCGTTAGGCTACTCTTTATCGATTTCCAACTGCCAAGGGATTTTTTACATGCACAACATACACATGGGTGTTCGATCTCACTACCCAAAGGCGAGGGGAAATTTTATTACTAGAAGTCCACGTGAAAAAAATCCCGGTCCTCACTGGGGCTTGAAGTGATGTTCCTACAGTGTGGTTATAAGTACTTCTGAAGTTAGAGTGGGTTCATCAGGTGGCGAGGGACACTGGTAATAGTGAAAGCTAATCCACATGCAAAAATTAGTCCAATGGACTAGAAGTAGTAGCGTGTGTATGGACTACACTTGAGTTCAAAGCAAGTGAACACAAAAAGAAAATATTGAATAGTTGGCCATATAAAAACAAAAGAATGACACCACATGTGACATAAAAATGAAGGGAAAATGCTTAATCAAGTTGATAAGTTTGCATACCTGAGAGCAATTATAATATAATATGGCAAATTTTAACACAGATTTAGAGCAGAATTTGTTTTTTGTTTCATGTCATTTACAGAAGGTTGCAATCAACCCCAGCAACATTTTCTAGGAAGTTTTGCATTAGTAGATTGCCATTGCTTTCAGCATGAGAGGTCAAGCATAAAATCTGACTGACTGGTGTAGGGAATGAACTATCTGCTTTGTCACCAGGCACAGGAAGTTTACAAACGAGTTCTCTTAACCTTTTATTTACACTGACCACTAGCTGATTGGGTCAAGCGAAAGCTGCATTCCAGAAAATTTCTTTTTTGGTGCTCGCTCACTTTGAATTTGAGTGTAGTCCATACATGCTAATTCTAGTAGAAACGGACTGAAGTTTTTGTGTGTGGATTAGCTTTCCCAATTACCAGTGTCCCTCGTTATCAGGCAAACCCACTTCGACTTCAGCAGTACTTGTAATTTACGTACCCAAGTCAAGGACGAGAAGTCAACATTTTAGTCCAACTGACTGGTTGAATCAGCACACCGGATGACTTCAGAAGATGAAAAGTATCTTGTTCAATAAGTCACTATTGTTGAATTTAAGAAAGAGTGCTGAAATATATACAACCTGTCTTTCTGTGTGGCAGTGAATCTTTGGGTGTGAATGAACAAATAATGAGTACTTTGGAAGCAACAAAGATGTGGTTTCTGAGACTGATGTGAATTTCTTGGACTGCTAGAGTCACTAATAACGATTGCCTAGAAGAGGCTAAAGGAACTAGAGCATTATATACAACTAAAAGAAAAAAACAACAACAACATTGTTTGGTCATGTATTGAGAAGATGGGCATTGGAAAACATTGTGACAGTCAGAAAATTTTATGAGAAAATAGGCAGAGGCAGACAGAGAAATAATTATGGATGCCTAAGACCGTGGTATGGAGGAATATCATCCGTAGAGATGCGTAGTGTTACTTTCCTCTGAGGTAAACTAGGCAGGCCGAGAGAGGTATCATGCTGCATGGAAAACACATGTTCTCTAGAATTCAGCCCTGGCTTTGTGTTATGGAGAGGTATAATTCCATCCCTGGACACCAGGAGTGACATTTGAGCAGCTTTCATATGCGGTGTCTGCGAAGAGTGCTTGGTATTGGGTGGCAAGACAAAGTTGTAAATAATGAGGTGTTGGAGGGATCGTGTTGTGTGACTGTTTGTACCTTGCTCGGTCTTCATTGACTTAGATGAATAGGACACATTAGGAGGATGGATGATGGTAGAATACCAAAGGACATCTTTTTTAGTGAATTACAGATGGGTAGGAGATCTCAGGGTCGGCCTCTACTGCGATACAAAGATGTGTGTAAGCGGGACCTGATTGATACAGGCATAGATAATACACATTGGGAGCAAGTTGCTTGGAGTGCAAAGATCGGAGATGGAATGAAGACAAGGGAGAGAGTGATTGCAGATGTGTCACACACAGAGCATGTGAGACGTGAAGGTGGATGTGACCATGATTTCACATGCAGCCATTGTGGACGGGCATTTACTGTGCGAATTGGTCTGATCGGTCACATTCGCTGCCGTCATGGGTTTTAACTGTTATACCTTTTTGAAGCACAGTGTAACAAAATATTGACTGTCAGGACAGCAAGGTGCTAGTAAGTAATGTATGCCGGTCATTCAGAAAGCAATGGCAATCTACTGAGTGTAACCTTGCCAAGAAATCACAAACAGCCAAATAAAATGCTGTAGTTGGCTGTGACGTCCTGTAAAGGATATGCAACCTGTATGTTTTATTTTTATGTATAAAAATTGTATTAAATGTTTGTATGATTGTTTTGTACAGGTACTGCATCAGTCGCCCCCAGTACAGGTCGTCTTGTGGCATTTCGTCAGTTGTTTCGTGCTGGAACTACTTGTTCTCCAGCCTGGGACATGGCAGGTTGGTTTAGCTATAATACCACTACATCTCAGCTGCAACACCTTCATCTCATTTCATCTTCTGCATTTTGCCCTTTATGTCATGGTGGTATCAAAGAAACAGACTGTACATAAATGTGCAATTAAAGTAATGACGTTATTTTGGGCAAGTGCAGAAATTCAAAATCTAGGCACATGGTAACATCAGATGGAAGATGCATTCACTGAGATAAAGAACAGAATAGGACAAGCAAAAACTGCATTCTGTCAAATGAAGAACATTTTGTTCAATAAGTCATGTCCTTGAAGTGAGAAAAAGAGTTCTTGCATGTTACATAAAACCAGTTTTAACATACGGCTGTGAATCCTGGACAATTAGTACACAGGAGAAAAAATCTCTGGAAGCCTTGGAGATGCGGTTTTATAGAAGAATGTTGAAAATTAATTGGACAGCCTAAATAAGCAATCAGGATATTTCAAGAGAAGCTGAGTCGCAATGCACTTTATCACAAATATCAGAAAGAGACAGTCATCGTTTTTGGGCCACATTATGAGAAGACAAACACTGGAACATGTTGTGACAACCAGAAATATTTGCGGAAAGAGAGAGAGAGAAAGACAGCGGGAGAAGATTCTTGACAATCTTGTGTCATGGCATGAAAGGGAGTCAACACACGAATTGATCAATGCTATCGGGGGTTTGCAATTTGTGGATAAGCATGATCGCCCTTGCCAGCCAGCAAGGCATACTCACAACAGTACTGATATAACATGAGAGTTAGGTATTCTAAGTTGGCATTATTTTAATTTCTTTCTTTCTTTCTTTCTTTCTTTCTTTCTTTCTTTCTTTCTTTCTTTTGGTGCTCACTTGCTTTGAACTCAAGTATAGTACATACACACTAGTTCGGGGGTCAGCATGCCCAAATGGATAAGTATGCTTGTTGTTAAACATCCGATGCGCTGATGCCAAGGTAAGGGGGTCAACCCCTACACCGGTCAATTGGACTAAAATGTTGATATCTCGTCCTTTACTTGGGGATGTAAATTACAAGTACCTCTGAAGTCAGAGTGGGTTTGCCTGATAGTGAAGGAAACTGGTAATGGGGAAAGCTAAGTCACGTGCAAAATTCAGTCTTGTGCAAGTAGAAGTAGTGTGTATGGACTGTGCTTGAGGTCAAAGCGAACAAGTGCACACACAAAAATACACAGTTCATCTTGAATTTGTGTACGGTTTGCTTCCTCTCTACAGATCCCTTCCAAAGTAACTGCCTCTATCTGTGGGTAGATTCACCATCCTAAGAATGTTGCCAGAGCAGAGGCCTTACAGCCTACCTATTTCGATTTCCTACAGCCATGGAATTTGTAACATGCACACGGAACCTTCTGTTTTCTGCTCTTATATGAGAAGGTTAGGTATTCAATCACACTACTCAAGGGATCAGGGTTAAGTGTGATATCATTAGATTTCAATGGTTCTCAGGACATTTCCCAGAACCTAAGCTGAGATTGAACCCAGTACCTTCTGAGCCTGAGGCGGCCACCATGATCTCTCAGCCTTGACTCCCATGAACTTGCTATATGAAGATGATGATGGTGATGATTCAATCACAGTCAGATAAATATTAGCTTCCTTTCAAAGAGATTCCTATCTTCTTCCTCAGACATAGAAACTCGAAGAATCACTATATTCGTGATTTTGATTTATTCGACTAAAGTCATGCATTGTTTGTGTATTTTCACAGGCTGAAACCTGTCACACAAGAAGTAGCAATGAAGTTGCTCGGATTTACTTCCCCCTATGATGAAATTAGATTTGGTCCAACCACAGGCAATCTAACTCTGTTGAGGTTGGTTGGTTGGTTGATTGCATACTCGGTTGATTGTTTAGTTTAATTAGTTAGTTGCTTGGTTAGGGAATTAGGTAGTAAGTTATTTAGTTACTTAGTTGCTTTCTTGGTTATGGAGTTAGGTAGTAAGTTATTTAGTTAGTTGCTGTCTTGGTTAGAGAGTTAGGTAATAAGTTATTTAGTTAGTTAGTTGCATTCTTGGTTAGGGAGTTAATTAAGTACTTAATAAGTTTGTTAACTGAAGCTGATTGGTTAGGAAGATAGGTAGTTAATAATTTAATTAGTAAGTTAGTTAGTTGGTTGGTTAGAGAGTTAGGTAATTAATAAGCTAGGTTAGTAGGTAGTAAGTGAATTAGTCTTCAGATTCCATCTCACTGCACATCGAACCATGCAGTCCATAAATACTTACATCCCCTTCCTCAGAATCTCTCCCCCAGTCGTGATTGTAACGGACTCACAAAGTATAATGAGAATGGTGAAGACAGGCATGCTTTAGGCAGAGTGGCAGGCTTCTATTCTACTATCAAAAATAGAGAGCATCTGTTGTGATTGGAAATGAACAGGCAGACATATTGGTTGGTGTCGTATCATTATAGGGTGATCTGATGTATAAGGCAGATGTGGTGAAAGCCCTCGGGGAGTACTTGAATAATGCAGAAGAACAGATCGACTATCATGGTCTAGAGCAGTGTTTCCCAACGTGGGGCAATTCGATTGTTAAGGGGGGCAATTCTAAAATGGAAGAAATCGGCTGGATATAACAAAACGGGGAGACTTGAGACTGAAGTTAACTGAATTGGAACCTGACATAACATTTCTTTGCAGCAAGCATCAAGCGCAAGGATCTCACTAAATTTAAATATTTACTAATAATTAAAAGAATATAGAAAAATCTTTCACTAACATTATTTTGTACTTGAATTTCAGTTCTCCATTATATGTTTTGAAAATGTACTTACTGTGTTTGCTCAATAATTTCCTAGTGAGTTCTTCCTAAAGCCTATCATTCACCCAACACAACCGAAACACAGGGACGCTCAAGTTTCTGTAGTGAACATTTCAATTTTTGAATATTAAAAATGATGCATGTGTGGGGAGGGGGAGGGGCATAATAATTTTAGAAAGGCTTAGGTGGGGCATAGCACAAAAAAGGTTGGGAACCACTGGTCTAGAGAGAATGCAGCAGCAAGGGGGTGGTCAGAGGATCTGGTCGACAGTCATCACTCAAAGGTAAAGCAATATGGACATATAATCAGATTGCAACGGGCACCATTAGTATTGGAACTCTTCGCTGACTGTTGAATATAAGGACTAAGTGCTTATAGGAATGCCCCGAGTGCAATGACGTCGGTTCTTGACTCAACTGAAGACAGATGTACGGAGCTTCAGGCTTGATAAAACAATGTAGCCCAACTTACTTGATGATGTTGTCACGCCTTGAGTGCCAATTTGTTTATATGTAGGACATATACCCAATTCACCTTCAAACATGTAAAATGGTCATTTGCTGTACTTACTGTTTTATGTTAAAAAAAAATTTCACATGTTTCATCATTCTACTTCCTGCAGGTGGTTCAGTAAGCTCTGTTCTCATTTCAACGTTGACGGCCAGGGTTTTATCCTGTACAAGCCAAGCGGAACACACCAGACGGAAGGCATGACCGACGAGATGGCTTTGGACTTCCTCAGGAAAGGGTTGAAGGATAGGAACACAGCTTTCATCTACCATTCTCACAATCATTACTTTTGTCCCATCGGCTACGAGGATACTCCTCAGTTCTGTGTGGACGCATACGGGTAGGTGCCAAGTGCTGTGGTTATTGGTATGAACACAAGCAGGTTGGTCTGCTTTCCATGGTTATTGGTATGGATGCATACGGGTAGGTCTGTTTGCCAGGGTTATTGGTATGGACAAGTTAGGATGGTATGCTTCTCCAGCTGTAAAACGTATGTCATATCCTGTGATTCAGTCAGACGATTTGTATGTCATATCCAGTTATTCAGTCAGAAGATTGGTATGTCATATCTGGTTATTCAGTCAGAAGATTGTTATATTATTTCTGGTGATTCAGTCAGAAGATTGGTATGTCATACCCGGTGATTCAGTCAGAAGATTGGTATGTCATATCCGGTTATTCAGTCAGGAGACTGGTGTGTCATGTCATATCACATTGTTCCTTCTGAAGACTGGTATGTCATGTCAGACTATTCATTCTGCTGGTATGTCATGTCACACTATTCATTTTACTGGTATGTCATGTCACATTATTCATTCTGCTGGTATGTCATGTCACACTATTCATTCTGCTGGTATGTCATGTCACACTATTCATTCTGCTGGTATGTCATGTCACACTATTCATTCTGCTGGTGTATCATGTCACACTATTCATTCTACTGGTATGTCATGTCACACTATTCATTCTGCTGGTATGTCATGTCACACTATTCATTTTACTGGTATGTCATGTCACACTATTCATTCTACTGGTATGTCATGTCACACTATTCATTCTACTGGTATGTCATGTCACACTATTCATTCTGCTGAGATGTCATATCAGCTTATTCACTCAAAAGACTGGTATGAAGTGCTTTTGACTTTCCGCTACAACTGAAATCTAGCCTTTTGACTGCCCATTAACTTATTCTGATAAAAGAATTATGTGGTGGTTTTCCCTCGTCTTCCATATCTACAAAGGCGATGACATGCTATACATGAGCTACACAGATTGCAGTTCCAGAACCAGGACTGGCCAAAATATTGGAGAAGATCTTCAAAGGTAGGACCTGGAGGTAGAAGATTTGACCACAGACTGGGTTTCCAATCCGGCTGACAGTCCAGGAGTTGCCATGATGTCTCATAGACGTAAAGCTCACCTACTGGTCATGCACATCACTTTGTTTGCAATCCACAGGGCAAAAGGAATAGAAGAAGACATGTACCATGGCACGGATGAAGCTTGTTCTTTAAATTGTGATTGTGATTCTTCTTCATCCAGAGACTTTTTTGGACGTGATTGCATTGTCTCTGCTTACAGCAGAGCTGCGCTCTTGCGCCGTTAGGCAGACACATCTGACTTCTGCTGGCATTTGTTGACCAGGTTAACCTTCCCAAGGTGGTTGTGACTGATGTTGATGGGGCATATGACTTTATCTAGGGGTGATTCATTACTGAATCCGATTCTCAATTGGATCTAGCCCATTCACTGTTGGAGTTAACTTCATAGAATACAATTATGGCCACAGTCTTTTCCTCTTTTCCTGGCTTGTTTTCCTTCTCTTGACTCATTCATGTCATTGAGTGACGTGACTTACAACTGTTGACATATCATTCTTAAGGCTTGTTAAATGTTGCTCTTTCATACTGTACCATCTCTAACTACTGACTGTTAGGACACAACTCGACACATATTTGAATCTGACATCTCAACACTGGCTCCGTTTTATACACTCTGTTGTCCTATGAAATACAATACAATTCATCTCCGCAAACACAGTTGTCCAACAATACTGTACAACATGTATACAAAATCAACAACTACTATTCTAACATTTTTACAGCGGCGCAATTAATGGTCATTGCCAACTTTTCAAATAGGTTGTGTCCACACTGAACCACAACCACAGACCAACTGATGTCCAGACACCTTCATGGATCTTGTTCGTTCTGATGACTCCTCAGTGTGCGCCACGCAGATCATTGATCCATGTCTTTCACACTCTCAGGCGTGACTATATTTCAATATGCCATGACTACCACATTGACTTTTAAACTGGGTCATGGCACTGAAACAACATGCAGAGAAGAGAAATAGAAGCAGAAATAAATCATTTGGAGTGGATCTGGACGGAGCTAAATGGGATAGCTAAGATAGGAGGGCTTGGAGTGAGTTGTGAGAGTCAAACATCCTCCGAAACCCCCGGGAAGGTTAACCCGCTCAACAAATGCCCGCAGAAGTCGGATGTGTTGGCCTATTGGCACAAGAACGCAGCTCTGCTGTAAACAGGCATAATGAATGCATCAACGTCCAAAACAAACATTTCAGATTAATGAAGATTCAATTCAATTCAATTCAATTCAATTTAACTTTATTTTAAAAGGGTTACAAATTGGGCATGCAGGCCTGTCTTACATTCTGCCCTTCCAATCACTCATCTTTCATTCATCAATAGTGCATGATACATTCACATAGGAAAATACATTGTCAAGTGAATGTTTTAAACATAAACAATGCATATTACAATGTTATGAGATACATCCCTCACCACCCACGCATCCCCCTCCCACCCACACACATCCCCATCTACCCACACACAACCCCCACACACACCTCACCCACCCACACATATCACCCACCCATACACACACACCCTCCATTCACCCACACACATCCCCCACTCATGCTCACACCCCCACCCACCCCCCACGCTCCCACTCACACAACCCTCACCCACCCATACACACCCCCACCCACCCACACACATACCCCACACACACCCCACCCACCCACACACATACCCCCACCCAAACACACACCCCCACCCACCCACACACACCCACCCAAACACTCACCAACCCACCCTTCCCTATTAACACACATCCCCCCACACACATCTCCCCACAAACACACCAATCCCCCAGCCCACACACACCCACCCACCCATTCACACACCTCCAACCATCCAGCCAAACACTCATACCCCAACCACATACACATTCTCCACACCCCAACCCACACTACCCCCCACCCACCAACACCCACACACTTCCAGAAGAAGATATTTTATATTGTGATTCTTCAGTTCTCCAGCTAAGTTTTCTTGTTCTTTTGTCCATTGATGAATTCTTTGGTCGAAACATTGGCTTGTATCTGTGTATGTTTCCTTTTGTTGAGCTTTTTTAGTTATAAATACCATTAGGGGAACCCTTTGAGGCCACTAAAATAGTTAATGCTGGTCTCCGTGGCTAAGGGCTTACAAACGCAATTCATAAGTCCCCTTACTCGTGTTTGAAACAGCTGCGACAGATTTGGCAGCAGACCGTGTTGCGCTGGGTTTTAACGTGTTGGTATTTAAGCCAGTCGTTCAGAAAGCATTGGCAATTACTGAAGATAAACTTGCCAAGACATCAACAACAGCAATAGCAGTAAAATGCTGGTGTTGACAGCGATGTCCTGTAAATAGGATATGCAAAACAAAAGAGAGATAGTTCATAAATAAACATGTACTGTTTGACGCTCATACAAGTAGAAGAAGGAAGTAGAGTCTAAAGTGTACATGTTTTACACACAAATATCAATTGGGGAACCTTGTGAGGCCACGGAGATAGTTCATAAATAAACACACATTATTGTTTGATGCTCATCGAGGTAGGGTAAGAAAGATTAGAGGATGCAGTAGACTACATAAACATTGAAAGCTCTAGTTACCGACCGGGATTTGAACCT
Organism: Cepaea nemoralis; assembly: GCA_014155875.1. Classification (NCBI taxonomy): domain Eukaryota; kingdom Metazoa; phylum Mollusca; class Gastropoda; order Stylommatophora; family Helicidae; genus Cepaea; species Cepaea nemoralis. The sequence goes on from JACEFZ010001870.1 coordinate 231,852, forward strand.
GTCACCTCCAAATGATATAATATTCTGAGACTTGTGGTGCTATTTCATTGGTTAGATACAAATTCTGTCCATATTCCATAGTTGTGGGTTTATGTGGATGATAGACCTGGCTAATGAAGACACCCTTTATTTTGGGTGTCTAGTTGGTCTAGATGCATCGAAGGGCACTTGTTCCTAGATTGAGGCGCCGTTGTCATTTGGGGGTGATGGGTTGGGATCCCGGTTGGTAATTTTAACTTTCAATTTTATGTTGTCTAGTGCGTCCTCTGCCGGTCTCCGTGGTGAAGGGCTTACAGACGCGATTCATAAGCCCGCTTACACATGTTTGAAACACAGCTGCGACCAATTTGACAGCAGACCGCGTTGCGTTGGGTTTTAACAAATTGGTATGGGAGCCAGTCGTTCAGAAATCAATGGCAAATTACTGAATGTAAACTTGCCAAGACATCAACAATAGCAGTAAAATGCTGGTGTTGACAGCAATGTCCTATAAAAAGGATATGCCACACAAAAAAGTCTGTCCTCTAATCCCTGCTTCTTTCCTTTACTTCTATGTGCATCAAACAATACATTAGTATTTATTTATGGACTGTTTTTAGTTATATTTAGTGTCCATTCAGTTTCCAGCATCAACAACTGTCTCCCCGTGTTATCGATATCTCTTTATGTATTTATTAGTCATTATGCTGTTGTTAATTTCTGCATCCAGTAATCATAGACCTCTTCAATGTCAGGGGTGATGTAGGGAACGGTGCTGAATGTTGGGTGTTGATTGGCGACACAAGCAGGAAGTATCCAGCTGTACACTGTATCAGGTAATTGATCCACCTTCTTATTTATCATCATCATAAAGGTTTTGCCAACTGACATGTCTTGTCTTATATTATTTGTTAACTTATAAAGGATATGTTATCGCTAATATAAATTCTTTCCATCAATCGCTCGCTTTGAACTCATCCATAGCCCATTAATGTACTACTATTTCTAGTGCACTGGGCTGATTATTGCGTGTGGATTAGACTTCCATATTACCATCAGGCGAACCCACTCTGACTTCAGAGGTACTTGTAATTTACGCCCCCATGTCAAGGACGATAGGTCAACATTTTAGTCCAACTGTCCGATGTAGGGGTTGAACCCCTTACCTCGGCATCAGCACACCGGATGTTTAAGAACATGCGTTCTTGTCCATTCGGCCATGCTGACCTACAATGATACATATAACTTAAATATATAACTTAAAATTGTCAAGAAATTGTTACCCATTGCAGAGTGTTAATTTGAATAGAATTTGTCTAGAATAAGTAAACCTTGCACAAATATGTCCCAACGTCAAACTGATATTTCAGGTACATAATTCTTTTCGAAAGAGGAGTGAAGAATAAGAAACTTACAATATTAAACTCTAGCATTACATCAGTACCTATAGGTCAGCATGGCCGACTGGATAAGAACGTGTGTTCTTAAACATCCGGTGTGCTGATGCCGAGGTAAGGGGCTCAATCCCTACACCAGACAGTTGAACTAAAATGTTGACTTATCGTCCTTGACTTGGGGACGTAAATTACAAGTACTTCTGAAGTCGGAGTGAGTTCGCCTGATGGCAAGGAATACTGTTAATAGGGAAAGCTAATCCACATGCAAAATTCAGTCCAGCACTACTGAAGTAGCATGTATAAACTACACTTTAGTTCAAGGCGCGCAAGCACACACACACAAAATGAGTACCTCTGTTTGGCTGAGAACTATGTGGAACAACTCAAACAATTACTAATAAACTACAATGATTCTTGAATTGAATTGCTGACTGCAGAATAGAAGGACTAAAATGAATGATTTTTAAAAAATTTATGCTGCATATACCTTACATGACTTTGCAGTCAACACCAACATCTTTCAGCTGCTGTTGATGTACTAGGCAAGATTATGCTCAGTAGTTTGCCATTGCTTTCTGAGCGACTGGCTCACATAACCCCTAAGTAACCAATGCGGCACGATCCGCTACTGAATCTCATGCAGCTGCGTTACTCACGAGAATAAGCTGGAATGTGAGCTCTGGTCACATGGAAGCGTGTGTACTAAGCATGTTTTGACTAAGCATGTTTTGGCATGTTTTAGAATGCATGCTTCTGCTGTTATATTCACTGAATGTTTTATGTTTCCTTAGCTGGGACCACATTTGTCAAGATTTGAACTGCAAAGCCCCAAACTACATTAACATCCGGCAGAGCTGGAAAGGCATCATGCAGCAGAAGAAGTGCGGATGCAGCGAGAACCTTCACTGCATCCTAGCTTTTCAGACAGTTCAAGATGATGCAGTGTCATCAACAAACTCACTGTCGTCATCATCCAACACTTCCAGTTTGACCAAATCATCGTGCCTTACACCCAACTCCCCCTCCACACAGGATACCCCAACAATGAAACTGCTTTCGAAAGTCAATGCTCATCGGCCTGAACTCGGCGACGACAACCTTGTTGATTATCCAGAGGACGAAGTAGGTTCTGAGAAGCTAGCGTCGGATAAGACTGACGACGAACGTGTCGATGAGAGTGAAGTGAAAGAGAGTGAAGTGAAGGAGAGTGAAGTGAAGGAGAGTGATACGTTGCCTATTGACCAGATTTCAGACAATTGTTGACTGAAATCAGACACAAACTGCTGACTTTTGGACTCATAACTTACTTTTTATATTGTAAAGTCCTACATTGGTGGTGGGTTTCATTGCCACAATATTCTAATCCAAAAATATTACAGCTACTATTAAAACATTTCTGGTGCCTATTGCGGATGAGATTGGGGTGCTTATCTTTTCCTGCACAGTGACCAAGCTAGTTTTCTTATTTCACTCCACACGCCGGTGAGCTGGACTGAAATGTTGATCTTCCGTTCAGAAGGCAATGGCAAACTACTGAACATACAATTGCCTTGTAAATTAAACTGGGGCTGATTGCAACGTCATAAACAGGATATGGCATTTTATTTTTAAAACCATAGATATCTAATCTTCTTATAGTCTGTGCTGTATGGCTTTGGTCATTATGCATGCTAGTGTTTTTGTTTTTCGATCATAGATATCTAATCTTCTTATAGTCTGTGCTGTATGACTTTTGTCATCATGCATGCTAGTGTTTTTGTATTTCTATCATAGATATCTAATCTTCTTATAGTCTGTGCTGTATGGCTTTGGTCATTATGCATGCTAGTGTTTTTGTTTTTCGATCATAGATATCTAATCTTCTTATAGTCTGTGCTGTATGACTTTTGTCATCATGCATGCTAGTGGTTTTGTATTTCTATCATAGATATCTAATCTTCTTATAGTCTGTGCTTTATGGCTTTGGTCATTTTGATTTTTCTGTCTGTCCATAGTATTCTTTGCATTCCCCTCAGAAACCACATTTCCACAGCCATCAGATGTTTTTCAGCTTGTCTGATCATTGTCCACACTTCACATGTGGCTTTAGTTATCATGTTTTTCTATCATGGATATCTAATCTTACCGTCACTGCCATATGCCTTTAGTTATCATATTTTTCTATCGTGGATGGAAAAGGTTAAAATAACACCCAGGTTTAGTGCAGTAACACTGCAGTCATTGAATGCTGGAAGCAATGGGAAAATTAGAATCTGACTTTCCATTAGAAATCATCATCACTATGTGCCACGCCAGTAGGCATGGGTGGTCATGATTCGCATCTCAGATGATCAGTAGAGCCACAGATCATGTTCTTGTCCCGATAACGCCATGTAGCCAGGCCAGCCGAGTATTTATTTCTTTGCCTTCCATTGCTCACGTTTGCCAGTTGTCACAGAGTTTTCAAGTTTACTTGTCCTCACAATTTCCCCAAACATTAACTGATTCACTGCCATGGGATGATTAATTGTCTTAAGCTAGTTCCTGTATCTGCCATGGGCGTATATACCGCTCTTTTCCTTAAGAAACCCCCTTTAATTTGATATATAATACAACATGTCTGCTACCATATTAACAACTTTTAAGTCATAACTGTGACACACACCCTTTCATATTTCCCGCCATCTATTTTTGTTTGGTCCAAACCAATTTTTTTGTTTGGAGAATCTGTTAACTGTCTACTTTTAATTATTCTTATTAATTCACCATTTTTGTTTGTTTCTTGAAGTACTGTGTCATTGATTTTTCTGTCTATTCATGGTATTCTTTGCATTTTCCTCAGAAACCACATTTCCACTGCATTTCCCCTGTTTCATGCACTCTCAGCCAAAGCTGTTTACGATGTCCTTTGCCCATTTTCCTTCCCTTCCTGCCTCTTCTACCAGGCACCATGCCTTCCATCACTTTCTAAGCTTGTCTAATAATTGTCCATGTTTCACATGCATACAATAGTATAGGTTTTATATAGCACTTTACTACACTTTTTCTCACTGCAATTACAGCTCTTTATTTTAGCATGTTTTTCATCTTGCAACAGGTTTCTTTTGACATGGCGATTCATTACAAATATATTTAGAAATATTTACAGTATATCCTGATTAAATAAATTGTTACTTAAGTCATCAACTGTCTTCTCAAATGTAGCATTGTATGGTGTATTATCATCATGGTGCCATGGCAAAAAGCGTGGGCAGTCACGAATCGCCATCTCACACGATCACCAGTCTTATATCAGATCTGGGTTATTATTCATCAGCTCGCAGAATGGTGTGCGCACAGTAGAGTCAAGTACTCATTTTTCCTTTAATTTAATAAATCGTACTATTTTTAGTAGGCTTGAGGGTGTTTTTTTTTTTCTTTCTCTTTTTGTTTTCACTAGCAAATATCTGGAGAAGACGAATATCTGAAGAAGTTGAATGTCTGGGGAAGTTGAATATCTGGAGAAGTTGAATACCTGGGGAAATCACATAAATTAATTCCACTGCAAATCTTACATTATTGACTGTTAATGTGAAAACCGTACTATTATATGAACCAGAAACACGGAGAGTTACAATGACAAACTACAATTGCTCTCTGCAGTGTTTTCGCCTTACAGGGGTAGAGAGGTTTGCATGACATTGCAATCAACCCCAAAACCCAGGTTTATTTTCTGAGCAATTTTACATTCAGTAGTTTGCCATTGCTTTCTGAATGAGAGGTTAACACTGAAGACCAAACTGATGCGTCAATGGAATGATCCTGCTACCTTGTCATTAATGTACCAGAAGTTTATGAACTGGAGCGCTTTTATTCAAGCACATCGAAGAGTGATGAGCATTAGCTTTCCATATTACTAGTGGCCTCCACCATCGGGCGAATACTCTTTTGACTTCTGAGGTATTTTTACTTTACGTCCCCAAATCAAGCACAGATTCTGATTGACTGGCACCTTGCTGTCTTGACAGACGATCGTTTGTTACAATGTTATACCTCTCCTTAGCACAATGCCTGGGCTGAATTGTAGAGACCATGTGTTGCCCATGCAGCACAATCCCTCTATTGACCCGTCTAGTTTACTCCAGAGGAAAGGTAACACCAATATATCTGGAACAAGACAAGCTGCAGAAGCTGCCGGATCAGCAAAGAATGCTGCAACTGCCCGGCTGTCGGAGCTTCGATCCTAGACCAGTTGCCAACCAAGGCTTAGAGCCTGGTCTGCCCTGCCATGACATTTAGTCTTTAGGTTGTATTTCCTCGCACCAGAATAGGGCTTGCACCCTTCTAATTGCGCTCCTCCGCCCGAAGCCGTTGGCACAATGTGGGGTGTCGGGTTTGGTGAGCGCTGCCGAACATTCGGCGATAACAGAAAGCAGGTAGTACGGACTACACAGAATCACATGACAGTTTCTTGTTGTCAACCTACTTTCAGATTTTGTCCAGACTTTACGCTCCTGTCATGAAGTTCCATCTTGGGTGGCGAAACACTCCACTTAAGGGTCGTAAAACACACAATTCGTCGATGAGAATGTTTCCCTCTCTGAAAGAGGAAGATGAGTATGTTTCAGAGAGTGGGGACACTCAGTATGATGATTTGGAGTTCAGTTTCCCTTGTGCAGCAGTCATGGAAATGAGCAGCTTTGGAGATGTAACGCTTGATGAAGATAGTGCATTCTAACCTTGGCCTTGGAGGACACTGCTTGCTTCTTAGGGGTATTCTTTCTTGGTTTTGTTTGTTTTCCAGTTTTTCTGTGGTTTTATTGTTGCTGTTTTGTTTCCAATTTTAATTTATTCCTTTCATAACATTTTGGGCTTGTACATAATAGTGGGAATAACTTATTTCATTCACAACATCTTGTTGAAGATTCATTGTCTATTCTTTTGAAACATAAGATTATTCCGAAAATTGTCGTAACTTGTTAAAAATGTTTTGTCTATCGAATCAATACATCAGATCTTTTTAAAGACTGATGTAACCTTTTTCGTTCACTCACTTTGAATTCAAGCGTAGTTCATAGACGTGCCACTGCTTCTAGTGCACTGGACTGATTTGTGTGTGTGTGAATTAGCTTTCCCTACTACCAGTGTCCCTCCCCATCAAGCGAACCCACTCCGACTTCTGAAGTACTTGTAATTCACGTTAACAGGTCAAGAGCAAGAAGTCAGTATTTGAATCCAACTGATCAGTGTTGAACCCGCGCTTATCCATTCGCCCATGCTGATGCGGTACATATGATAGTTTCAAAGACATTCATATCATCTCGTTAAAGACACACAGGAAGATAAACTCTATGGACCGCTGAGTGAACTAAAAAAGACTGTTAGATTCATACAAGAGACGACATTGCAGTTATTAGCATATTTCAGGCGAACGAAAGAAGAAGAAGTTAAAGACACATTGTCTATCCCATTGATACGACAAACGTCTTGCTCTTCTTTTTTTGCCTCCATTGGCCTCAGTGAAATGCTCGGGGGGAGTTTAAAAAATTGTATGCTCTCTTTATAATGCTCATTGTGAGTGGGTGTTCATTGCTTTAAGGTTGTTCTTGATACTGTTACTCCATCTTTTATGCAGTCTTCCTCTTACTCTGTATCCATAATATTTCTTCAACGTGGCAGGTGGTACCGGAGGTTTCCAGTGAGGTAGCCAAATCAATTAATCTGTCCTTCTTTAATTCAGGGAAAGACAGACTAACGTACGTATTGTCTTAGGTGTGGTGTTCTGTAATCACTTCAGTACTGAAAGTAAATACAATGCACTGATAAGGACACGGTAATTTAGATGTTGTCCAACAAACCATTCAACTAATCAGTCACTCAAACAATCAAACCAACCAACGAACTAATCAGCCCACCTTTAGCCAATAAACTATCCATCCAACCAATCAACCCATCCAGCCAATCAACCCATCCATCAATCATCATCATCATCATCTTCCACTTTTGTCGTTAAGCAGCGTGGGAAGGAATAATAGGCGTTCCAGCGCCCGATGGATAGTGTCATTCCACGTGATTGTACAATATCTTTTTTATTTCTCGGGCGTCCTCTTGCTCTCGTCGCAGATGTTCTTTGATGTAGCACCAATCAACGATAACCAAATAGCTCACCCATCACTCCTTTCGTCCAACCAATCAACCGAACCATCCAGAAAATCAACCTTAGAACCATTCAGCTCACCCACCAATCAATGACTGGCACCTTGCCGTCTTGACAGACGATAGTTTGTAAAATGGAGTTATAACTTATACCTTTCCATAGCACAAAGCCCGAGCTTGCTTGCTTGTGTTCGCTGGCTGTGGACTCCAACGTGAAGTCCTGTATGTCGGATGAAGACATCCTGTTGTCCAACATCAATGTGATGTCATACGGGACCTGAGGTTTGCATGAGTATCAGTTGTCCCATGTCTGGCTTATTGGTGTGCAGACTGGTGGTTCCTCGCCATGCAGGCAGATACTCTCCGGCTTCGGAGGAATCATCGATCCTACTGATGTTAGCCAGGTTCCCGAAGGGACCTGTTGCCCAGGACGCACGGCGTGGACGTGTCAGCAGGTCTTGGCCAGTATAGATCCCGGCCCTGGTGCCTTGGAAACACCTCTGCGTCCCACGCCTGAGCTGAATTTAGAGACCGTATGTTGCCCTTGCAGTATGATCCCTCTCTCGACCTGTCTAGTTTACTCCAGAGGAAAGGTAACACCAATACTATTAATATGTCTGGAACAAGACAAGCTTTACAAGTACAAGCTGCCGGATCAGCAAAGCAACATTCTAACTGTTCGCCTGTCGGAGCTTCGATCCTAGACCAGTTGCCAACCAAGACTTAGGGCCTGGTCTGCTCTGCCATGACATTTAGTCTTTAGGTTGCATTTCCTCGCACTAGGATGGCTTGTATCCTCTCAATTGCGCTCCTCCACCCGAAGCCGTTGGCATAATGTGGGATGTCGGGTTTGGTAAGCGCCGCCCAACATTCGGCGCTAACAAAAAACAGGTAATATCGGTCTACTGTCATACGGTAGCTTAGTTATATCTGACTAGGACCTGACACCTTACCATCCCATACTCTATCCACAAAGCAATCAACCCATACACCATCATCGAACTACCCAACCAGCCCACCCATTAACCAAAAACCATCCAAATAGTCAACCAACCAGCCCACCCATCTTCCAACCAACCAGTAAACAGATAAAAAGTCCAGTTCTCCCTGACACTGTCAACTGTCATTTACTGCTAATATTGCGGTGTATGGGGGAGGGGGGGGGGGGGGTCCTTTGAGCCTGAGGAATTAAGGCCGCCTGGCTAGCGCAGTCGCCGCGAACTGTGCAGGTTAGAGTTTTGTTTTTGCCCCCGACAGAAAAAAAAAATCCCCACACCTCACCGAGGATTCGAACACAGATCACCCGGAGGAGAATCCGGCGCTCTAGCCACTCGGCCAGCCGCTCCTCCTGACACATATCTCACATCCATACAAAGGTACAGGTGCTATGTAGCATCTCAACACTCTTTTTTCTCGTTGCAAATGACATATTTTTATTGGTCAGTATCTTTTTCATTTTGCAACTACCTTCGCCATGGCGATTCTTGTTCTAATCTCTTCAAGGCATCTCCGATCAGATGTTATAACTGTTCCGAGATAACACTGATACATTGGTGATATATTTCTAGTCCCATGTTCTGTTGACCAAACGACACTGAAGTTTGGGTGGTGTGGCTTGTATCACACCCGTTCCTTAACCTCTCAGAAAATATGCAGGCACTCACATGCCTGGGTCCACCCTGAACTCTGTGGCCATGTGAAACATTCTGCCACGTAGGAGGATTATGACTCTTCTTCTTCTTCTTCTTCTTCTTCTTCTTCTTCTTCTTCTTCTTCTTCTTCTTCTTCTTCTTCTTCTTCTTCTTCTTTAAAAATACTCAGTTTCTGAACTGTCACTATCGCTTTCACACACACGCCACCTCTAAAGTACTGTAAAGTAAAATCGTTCACATGCACAATCTCTGTCTTTCTCTGCCTCACTACGTTCTCTTTCTTTCTCTGTCTCTTTTTGTTTCTCGCTCTTTCTCCTTCTCTGTCTCTCACTGCCTTTGTCTCTCTGTGTATCTCCGTGCATCTTTATCTATCTCGTTCCCTGTGTATCCCTGTTTATCTCTCTCTAACTCTCCTCATATATCTCTATCTCTGCCTCTGTATATCTCTCCGAGTGTGTGTATCTCTCTCTCTCTCCCTCTCTCTCTCTCTCTCTCTGTCTCTGTATATCTCTCCGAGTGTGTGTATCTCTCTCTCTCTCTCTCTCTCTCTCTCTCTCTCTCTCTCTCTCTCTCTCTCTCTCTCTCTCTCTCTCTCTCTCTCTCTCTCTGTCTCTGTCTCTGCGTGTATGTGTGTGTATCTTTCTGTTCTTCTGTCTATATCTTCCTGTACAGTGAAAATATTTTCAGGAATGTAGAAGATATGAAAGGAATCACTATAGGGGGGCGTAACCTCAATAACATAAGATATGTGGATGAGACGGTATCGATTGCAGACAATGAGCAGGATCTGCAACATCTAGTAGATGCGGTTGTTGCGCACAGCGAACAACTAAGGTTAGAATTAAATTGTAAGAAGACACAGATTATGGTCGTCATTAGGAAGAAGGAAATACCACAATGTAATATACAAGTTAGATAAAAGTTAGTTGCATATCCTTTACAGAACATCGCAGTCAACCCGCATATTTTGCTGTTGTGATCTCTTGGCAAGTTTACGTTCAGTAGTTTGCCATTCAAGTAAATGGGAATATTCTTAAACGAGTGCGCCGATACAATTATCTCCGAACAGTCATTACATCTTATGTGAGATGCCTTGAAGGGATTAGAACCAGAATCGCCATGGCAAAGGTAGCCTCTTGCAAGATGGAAAACTTACTGACCAATGCAAAGATGTCATTTGCAAAAAAGAAAGAGTGTTTAGATGCTACATAGAACCTGTACTTTTGTATGGATGTGAAGCTTGAACAATGAGCAGTCAAGCTGAAAAACATCTGATAGCTGTGGAAATGTGGTTTCTGAGGAAATGCACAGAACATAGACAATGGACAGACCGAAAAAACAATGACCAAATCCTACAAGAAATAAATGAAAACCGTAAGCTGATTAGACAAAGTAGACATGAGAAGAAGTAAATTGGAGAACTTGGTGAAGACTGGCAAGATCGAGGTGAAGAGAATAAGGGGAAGGCAGAGAAGTAAATACCTGGATAGCTTGGCCACGTGGCATAGTCGAGACAAGAACACTGAGCTGATCCACGAATCTGATGATCGCGGGAGATAGCGAAACATGACCGTCTACGCTTATCGGCTTGGCACGTGATGATGATAATCGCTCTATCCATCTCTCTCTCTCTCTCTCTCTCTCTCTCTCTCTCTCTCTCTCTCTCTCTCTCTCTCTCTCTCTCTCTTTTACATACACACGCGTGTATTCCCCTTCTAACAAATGCACATTTACCTCACACATACTTTCCCCACCCCCCACACGCCCGACTAAGATAACAGTTTATCCTGCTGACAAGTTGTTAACCGAAGGAAATGTGTGATGCTAGGGGACACAAACCACAACCTCTATACATGCCCATGAGTTGAGCATTCTCTTCAGTTCACGTGCCCACAGTTCCCTGGCATGCGTTGCTGCGTGTGGCTGTTTGTGTGTCCTCTAATTCCTCTCTTGTGGGCGTCTTCAGCATGGCTGCTGGTGGATGCAGTTTCCCAGTTCCTCGACATCTCTCTCTCTCTCTCTCTCTCTCTCTCTCTCTCTCTCTCTCTCTCTCATCCTGTCTCTGTCTCCCTTATAGTCTTTCTCTGTCTCTATTTGTCTTTATTTTTCTCCCTCTTTGTCTCTCTGTTGTAGTCTTATTTAGTCTTGCCTCTTCAACCCTGGAGAGTATAGGTACCTTATATTACTGTTTAGTCTTTCTTCCTTTCGGTTGTGTGGTACTCCCTGGATAACCGGATTGTGAAGGCAGATGTCCCATGTATTATATTGAATGTGTGTCATCTTAGTAGAGAGAGTAAATTGAAGTACTTGGGTATCACATTCGGCAGGTGTATGTCTTTTAAAGATCATGTGGAGACTTTGGTGGTGAAAACTGGCAGGGACTTAATGCTTTGAGGGTGATGGCAGCAACCTGGGTAGAGCAGAGGATGCTTTACAGACTCTTTCAGCAGTTAATAATGTCTGTCCGAAGGGGTTAACGACTTTTTCCGTAATCCCGTATATCTACGTGAGGAACACGGCTGCGCGTGATTCGGCAGCGGATCGCGTCGCTTTGGTTACTTACGGGGTAAGTGAGCCGGTCGCTCAGAAAGCAATGGCAATCTACTATCTTGCCAAGAACATCAACAACAACTTTAAGATGCTGGAGGTGACTGCAACGTCATGTACGGGATATGCATCTTAAAGAAAAATGTCTGTCATTGAATATGGTTTGGGACTCCTGACAGTATCAAGAGCTAGCTTGAAAGGTTGGAGCTCATATACACAATGCGGCCATGCGGTTAATCCTGGGGTGCACAAATGACATACCAATTATATGCATGAAGCATATCCTTGCGCTACCACCAATGGCGGATAGGCATAGGGTCCTTCATGCCAAATGGTACCTGAGAGTTGCTGTAGATACGGATCACCCACTGCATGAAGCTATGGATATGGTCAAGGGTCACAGACTAAGACGAGGCAGGTCCTGGATGGCCCAGGCAGAAATATCTATACGTCAGGTGTGTGATTTAGAGACCACCAATCGTGAAAAAGAGTGGGCTGAAATACCGGAAGACATGACGGACTGGCAGAATGTAATAGTAACACTGCGTCGTGAGTGCAGAGAATTGGCAGCGGGCCGCACTGAGTTTGAAGTGCAACAGCTGATCCAGAGTAATACACATCAAGGTGAGATAGTGATCTATACTGATGTGTCAGTGGTGAGGCGAAGGCTAATGGGCGAAGCTTGAAAAAGGAGAGTATGGCATATGAGGCTACGACCTCCAGCATGAGAATGGAGGTGGAAGCAATAACAGCGGCATTCCGTTTCTTAGAGGAGAACACTATAACACACATTGTCTTCATCACGGACTCAAGGAGTCTACTTAGCAAGGTGGAGAAAGGAAAGTTTCGTGTGGAATGGCTCACTTCGCTTCAGAGGTCACAGATTGGGAGAATTGTATGGATTTTTAGCCCTGGTCAATTGAACTGAATTAAATTGAATTGAACTTTATTTTAAAGGGGTTTCAAATTGGGCACGTAGGCCTGTCTTACATTCGGCTCTTCCAATCACTCATCTTTCGTTCATCAACAGTGCATGATACATTCACATAGAAAAAAAAAAACATTGTCAAATGAATGTGTAAGCATAAACAATACATATCATGTTATGTAACACATCCCCCCTCCCCCACACACACACACTCTCTCTCTCTCTCTCTCTCTCTCTCTCTCTCTCTCTCTCTCTCTCTCTCTCTCTCTCTCTCTCTCTCTCTCTCTCTCTCTCTCTCTCTCTCTCTCTGTCGGATAGATAGTTGATGGCTCAACCTCAAAGAGATAAAGAATCAAGAGTTCCTCTTTCTCAATGTGATCCTGCCTGTTAAAATTAATTTAGCTGTTACTGGCTCAATGATTGAGACCATTAAATAGAGTTTTGGAGAACCAAGGAAATACCTCAAGGAAAAAAATGAAATTTTTACTGAGTATCCCAAATGTCCTTATGGATGGTTCCTTGCCTCTCCTCTACCAACTAAAATAATTAATCTAGGGTAATTGCTTACAACAATTTTAGTATGACAAGAGAGAACTCTCAAAAGAGACAATAACCTGTAATTTATCATTTATATATATATAAATGGAACTATTGATTATACATGTAATAACATACACACAGCAATACAGTACAATTACAATATTATGGGTCTATTAGTCTCTTAACTAAGTATCTACCTCCTGGCTGTGCCACTGTATCATACATGGTCATCAGAGTTGCATCCGTTCTTAAATATTGGGCCTCTTCTGCTGGCCTAATCTGTGGAAAGACACTGGGTACACCCTGGTTGGTTTACCATTCAGTTATTGGATCTCGGTAACAGTCAGTGTAGACTATTCTGGAGTAGTTCTTTTATTGTTTTCCCCGGTTTATTAATATTTTGGCTCACTGTGTTTCTTCCACCTATACCTAGGAAAAAGGATATTTAATACCTGTCCTGGAAAGGGTGGTGAAAATTGGCAGGAAGTTGCTGTGGAATAGTATTTGGCTCACTATCTCAGCTGCCTCACTCAGTTAAGTGGCTATCTGCATTCAGTCAAGCTGCTACAACTACTTTCACAAAGTGCTGCATTCACAAAGTCAGGTCTGGATAATGACCACTACCTTATTTATCAGAATGACTTCCACATACTTCGGCGACTGGTTTCAGAAGTCTGATTGCGATGTCTTTGTTGGCTGAGGCTTTCCTCCTCTTAGTAATCAAACTATGCTTATTTTACTATTTGTTTGGGAGGGTGCACTCACTCCAGCATCTGCATCTGATCTTCCTGCCTCGTGTACACATCACCCACCCATACCCACACATCCCCCACCCGCCACACATCCCTCCACCACCCCGGACATCTCGCACCTACCCACACACACATCCCTCACCTACATCCCTACACACACATCTCCCCACCCACTCACACATACCCCAACCCATACACACTCACCACATACACATGCTCCACCCACCGACACACTCCCTAACCATACACACATACACCTCCCACACACACATCCCGCACCAACCCACACACCCACCCCTCACCCACTCACACATCATCCACACATACACACACATCTTCCCATCCACACACACATCCCCCCACACACATTTCCCCACCCACCCACACATTTCACATCCACCCACACACTCCACCAACCACACATACATCCCCCCACCCACACACACACATTCCCCAGCCACACACATTCCCCCACCGCCACACACATCCTTTACGCATACACACATCCCCCGCACCCCTACACGCCCAGCACACCCACTCACACACCCACACCTACCAACACCCACGCATCCCCCATCCGCCACCACCAACACATACCTATGCTGGTATAATGGGAATGAAAAGGCAGAGAGGCTGGCAGGGAATGCGCCTCTTGGTGGCAGGTTACCTGTGTTCAAGGGAGAGGTGGTCGTACGTGGAACTAGGTGGAGAAGGCGGAGGAACAGATTGAGAACTCGTATGTCGAAAAGGTGAGATTGGGGGGGATTAGCAGAGGTTCTGGTAGAATCTCAAAACTGAAAGGGAAGACCAGGAAAACTTTCAATCAGATAGCGGTGGGAACGATTAGTAATGTGACTCTTCGCTGGCTGTTGAACGAGGGGACGGAGTGCGTATGGGAATGTCCTGAGTGCAGTGATGTCGGTTCTTAGCTCAACACAACTCAACTCAACTCTTCCTTGTTATTTCACCTATGCTGGTTTAATATAAGTTTATAACATCCTGAGACCTATTGTGAAGTTTCAATGGCTAGATACAAATCCTGCCCATATTCCAAAGTTGTGGGTTCATTCGGATGATAGACCTGGCTAATGAAGACATCTTTCATAAGGATGTCTAGTCGGTCATGTGACGAAGTATATGTATACCTGCAGTGACGCTGTCGTTATTTAGAGATGACAGGTTCGAATCTCTGGCCTTAGCTTTCAATGTGTATGTTGTCCAGTGCGTCCTTTAATTCTTACTTATATGAACGCCAAACGATACGTGTGTGTTTATTTATGAAGTATCCGTCTTTTGAGCTTCTCAGTCATTTTTTTTTTTTTTTAGTTTATTGTTAAAGTCATAGTTAAGATGTTTTAGTTCTGAGTTAAAGTCAGTGTTAAAATTAATAAAACTGTCTCCGACACTCCACAGAAATCGTAAAACGGCCCAGCGGACACTGAAATAGACAGAAACCTTCAACAGGTTTACGTTTTTGTGGCACCAGATGTGAAACTCGCCACAGATTTCAACGGTCAACTACCAGGAGAACAAGAGCGTTGTCGTGCTTTATAGGACATATACCGTTATATGCGTGTAAATCATGGCAATATGCTGACAGGGTGAGAAATATCCAATGGCAGCGGAAAGTGTGGTTTCTGTGGGAAATGCAAAGAATACTATCTAGGGATATAGAAACCTGTGAGCAAGTGCAATTTAGAACAAACCAAAACTGTAAATTGATTAGAGAAATTAGGCGTACATAGTCCAGATTTTTTAAGGGGCACGTTATGAAGAAACATAAATGGAAAACGTGGTGACAACTGACAAGATTGGGGTGAATAGCACCAACGGCAGTGATAATGTAGTTTCTAAGGAAAATGCAAAAATACCATGGACAGACAGGGAACCAAATAGCAAGAAATTTAGTTTTAGTTTAGTCGATGATTCAACATCACGGCACAAGGGTATAATCCATAAGTGCTCCGTTCTACTCCTAACACAAGCCTGAGTCCGGAGAACCTTAGCTCAGGGCACGAACTCCGTAGCACCGGCGAGATCCTGAAATACTTTGGGTAGATTTTTAACTCGAAATTTTACCCGGGCAGCGCCGTTAGGCTTCTTTTTTTCGATTTCCAGCTGCCAAGGGAGTTTTTACGAGCGCAACAATACATACGGGCGTCCAATCTCACTACCCAGAGACCAGGGGAAATTTTATTACTAGAGGTCCACGAGAGAAAAATCCCGGTCATCACCGGGGCTTGAACCCGGGACCTCCAGCATTCGAGGTGGACACCTGTCAACAACTCATGTGTCAGGCATCATCGGATGTACGTTGTCATGACACCGGGTGTACGTTGTCATGGCACCGGGTGTACATTGTTATGGCACCGGGTGTACGTTGTCATGGCACCGGGTGTACGTTGTCATGGCACCGGATGTACGTTGTTATGGCACCGGATGTACGTTGTCATGGCACCGGATGTACCTTGTCATGGCACCGGATGTACGTTGTCATGGCACCGGGTGTACCTTGTTACGGCACCGGGTGTACCTTGTTACGGCACCGGGTGTACATTGTTATGGCACCGGATGTACCTTGTTATGGCACCGGATGTACCTTGTTATGGCACCTGGTGTACGTTGTCATGGCACCGGGTGTACGTTGTCATGGCACCGGGTGTACATTGTTATGGCACCCGATGTACGTTGTCATGACACCGGGTGTACGTTGTCATGGCACCGGGTGTACATTGTTATGGCACCGGGTGTACGTTGTCATGGCACTGGGTGTACGTTGTCATGGCACCGGATGTACGTTGTTATGGCACCGGATGTACGTTGTCATGGCACCGGATGTACCTTGTCATGGCACCAGATGTACCTTGTTACGGCACCGGTGTACCTTGTTACGGCACCGGGTGTACCTTGTTACGGCACCGGGTGTACATTGTTATGGCACCGGATGTACCTTGTTACGGCACGGGTGTACCTTGTTACAGCACCGGGTGTACCTTGTTACGGCACCGGGTGTACCTTGTTACGGCACCGGGTGTACCTTGTTACGGCACCGGGTGTACGTTGTCATGGCACCAGGTGTACGTTGTTACGGCACCGGTGTACCTTGTTATGGCACCGGATGTACCTTGTTATGGCACCCGGTGTACGATGTCATGGCACGGGTGTACATTGTTATGGCACCGGGTGTACATTGTTACGGCACCGGGTGTACCTTGTTATGGCACGGGTGTACATTGTTATGGCACCGGATGTACCTTGTTATGGCACCGGATGTACCTTGTTATGGCACCCAGTGTACGATGTCATGGCACCGGATGTACCTTGTTATGGCACCGGGTGTACATTGTTATGGCACCGGATGTACCTTGTTATGGCACCCGGTGTACGATGTCATGGCGCCGGATGTACCTTGTTACGGCACCGGGTGTACATTGTTATGGCACCGGGTGTACGTTGTCATGGCACGGGTGTATGTTGTTATGGCACCCGATGCACGTATTCATGGCACCGGGTGTATGTTGTTATGGCACCCGATGCACGTTGTCATGGCACCGGTTGTATGTTGTTATGGCACCTGGTGTACGTTGTCATGGCACCGGGTGTACGTTGTTATGGCACCGGGTGTACATTGTTATGGCACCGGGTGTACGTTGTCATGGCACCGGGTGTACCTTGTTACGGCACGGGTGTACCTTGTTACGGCACCGGGTGTACGTTGTCATGGCACCGCGTGTACGTTGTCATGGCACGGGTGTACGTTGTTATGGCACCGGATGTACCTTGTTATGGCACCGGATGTACCTTGTTATGGCACCGGATGTACCTTGTTATGGCACCGGATGTGACAATGGCAGTGACCTTTCTTGCGTTCGCTCGCTTTGAACTCAAGCGTATTCGATACATGTGCTATTAATTCTAACGCACTGGATTATTTTTGCATGAGGGTTAGCTTTCCCTATTGCCAGTGCCTCTCGCCATTAGGCGAACCCACCCCTGAGGTTCTTGAAATTTACGTCTCTAAGTCAAGGAGAAGCCATTATCTTAGTCCAATTGACCGGTGTAGGGGTTGAACCCTCTAATTTGCCATCAACACATCGGAATTTAAGAGCCAGGGCTCTAAACTATTCAGCCATTCTGACCTCTGCTGTAACCTGGAGAGTCGCATTTCGCATTTATCAGCATCATTACTTAGCAGGCCTTTTGTAGGTTGTCGCTCTCGTCCACGGCCCGCAGAAAAGACTCGCATTCTTTCGTCTGTTATCCTGCCCCGTATGTTTCCAGTCTGACTTAGGAAGCTACTGAAGATCAAATGGCAAGACTATATCTCAGACACTAAAGTCTTAGAAAGAAGATCCATGCTCACTCTACTCATGAAGAATCAGATTCGCTGGGCTGGTCACTTGTCTCGCATGCCAGATCACAGGCTCCCTAAACGATTTTTTTTACGGCGAATTGCGTTATGGTGAACCCTCCAAAGGCGGCCAGATTAAACGCTATAAGACACTGAAGATGTCGCTGAAAGCTTTTGGAATTCATCACGACACATGGGAGACTGCTGCCAAAGACCGAAACTCATGGCGTACATCATTACGCAAAGATGTAGTCATTTGCGAAGCAAACAGGACTGCAAGAGCTTTGGGGGAAAACTGGGCAACTCAAATCAATAACAAAAAAAATATAATAATAATAAAATAACCGCCTCAGAAGATTCTCTTCTTGGATCATCAAGCATTCCTTGCCCATATTGTCAAAGAACATTTCGAGCCAAAATAGGCCTACGGCGCTAAACTTCCAACCCCACTGTGGCTGAAATTAATTGTCATCGTCATTCTTGATGGACAAGCACCAGGTTTTCACGCCAACGTTGTCTTTATATCTTTTGTCAACCTCCGTGCTGGTCTGCCTGACTATTCTTCCATGGGGAATCCCCGCGGCGAAGTGGTTGTGCCATCTGCCTCACGTTACGAGCTGAATACCGGCTTACGTCATTCTGTTCACAAGGGCAGTTTTCTCGAAGACCTCATGGGGTCGTCTTTGGCGCTACGGAGGTAGTGCTTTGTGCAAGGCATTCGGCAGGCAGTCCTACGGAAAGAGACTCAGCCGTATTGAATGAAACCTGGTGCTATAAAGTCAATCATGTTTACTTTTAAGCCATTGTTAAACTCTTATTCCAGGAACCTCGCCTCCCATCGCTTTTATTTCCAAGTCACTGTGGCTTTTAATTTGGCACAAAGTAGTTAAGTTTCCGATTCCAATTCCAATTCTAAAGAAGAATGGCCCATTCAACCGTCGATTGTATCGATTTCGTTATAGTCGGAGGCCTTATGTTGTATCTCGTTCTTCTTCGTTCGTAAATGGGGATACTTATATCTGCTTCCTTGAAAATGTTTGAATTGGCTGTAATTGTGTTCATTTCATACTTGTGGTATTACATGGCTGGCTGCTGAGGATGGGGACGGAACACTTATGGGAATGCCCCGAATGCTGTGATGTCGATTCCTAAACCAATCAATCAATCAATCAATCATGTCTGGACAGAGTCGCACACTTGTTAAGGCATGGTGTAATTGTGTACCCGCCCCTCAGTTTCCGAGACTTTATACTGTTACTGAATGCAACGATAAGTAAGTGCAGGACACTTTTACATGTATTAATGCGCATTAGGCTAGACCTATATTTCTCACTCGGTATGTGACATGGTCAGTATCATTCCGACAGCCTTTATTTTTCTAATACCTTTCCTAGTAACCCATTTTTAGGCTGGGTCAACCTCGGAGCCAAATGTCTATTTTAAAAATTCGGATCCTCCCCGATGCGAATCAAATCTGTGAGTGCTGGGCCGGCTGGCGAAGGTCTATCCACTACGCCAACTTGGCTCTGGAATGCATAGATATATTCTGTGCTTCATAATAATATAAATGTAAAAGTCGGTGGCAGACGAGTCGGTGGTAAACAACAATATAAATGGAAGACAAATTCTAGTGGCGGAGGAATAGAGATCTTTAAAATGTTGCATGTTGTTTGTAGGACGCTGCGCTCAACCCCAACAAACAGATTGATTTATTAGGCAAGTTTACGTGGCTGGCCGAGTGGCTAGAATGCCGGATTTTCCTTCGGGAGACCCGGGTTCGAATCCTCGGAAAGGTGTGGATTCTTTTCTGTCGCGGGCAAAAAAAACACCACTCTAATCTGCCCACAGTTCGCGGCGACTGCACTAGCCAGGCGGCCTTAATACCTCAGGCTCAAGACTCACACCCCTGCAATACACCGCAAGGTACTATACTGGCAGTAAATGGCATTTTTTTTTTTTTTACAGTGACAGTTTTACGTTCAGTAGTTTGCCATTGCTTTCTGGGCGATCAGTCAACGATGAGGTTCAACTGATCGGTGCAGGGGTTCAACCACACACACCACAGTCAGTGTACTGGAAGTCTAAGCGCATTGACTGATTGTGTCCGATGGGATGTTTAATCGTCTAAAGTGACTTCCCGTATCTGCCATTGGCTCATATATCGCCGAAATGTTGTCTCAATTCAAATATCAATACAGCTGTTTTCCTCTAAGCAGCCTACTTAATTTGATATACGAGGGTAAGTTAATAAGTAAGTCACAAATGGCTGTAGAAAAATAAACTAAATATGATAACAACTTGAAACCAGTTTATTTTTATACATACATTGTCCCTTTATTTCTCAACATAATTTCCACCAACATTCGTGCATTTATCCATCATTTTATCAGTCCTCCTAAACCGGCTGCATAGAACTGCGTGCTCTGTTTTTAAATCACGTTTTCACTTCACATTCAACTTCGGCGTCATTCGCGAAATGTCTCCCGCCAAAGTGGGTTTTCAGTGTTTATGCTGACAAATGTTTGTCCCGTAAAGCAATGCATAGCTCGGTAGAAAACGGTACGAAGGCGTGTCAATAAGTAAGACACACAGTTCTGTTGGATGGCCGGTAAATGAAAACAAAGCACGCAGTTCTGGCAACAGGTTTGGGAGGACTGATAAAACGATGGGATACGTGCATCAATGTTGGTGGAAATTATGTTGAAAATAAAGGGACAATCTTCTTCTTCTTCAGCGTTCCGAGCCATTGAGGTTCTTTGGCTGCAGATACAATCCGTCTCCATTCGTCTCTCTGGTTGACCTTCTCTTGCCAGTCGCTGATTCCAAGTGCTTGTAGGTCTGTATGTATATTATCTCTCCACCGTCTTCTTGGTCTACCTCGGGGTCTACGGTCATTTATTGTATAAAAATAGACTGGTTTCAAGTTGTTATCATATTTAGTTATTTTTCTATAGCCATTTGTTACTTACTTATTAACTTACCCTCGTATAATACAACATGTCTGCTACCATACTAACAACTTTTAAGTCATAACTGTGACACACCTATTTCCCATTTTCCACCATCCATTGTTGTGTGATGCAAACCTACTATTTGTTTATCACTGAATCTGTTAAGCCATGCGGCCACGTAGACTCCCTTTCAGACTGTGAACAATCGACAAATACGAAGTTTTGGGCATCTTTTAATAATATAATTACCGAAAACGTGGCGGTGACAAGCCTCCGTCAGCAAGTTATAACAAGAAGATACAGCCACATATAAACCACAGAAATAACACGTCTCAAAGTGTACAACAAGAGACAGGAAGTATTCTAGATCCATTGCAGCTAGCCGTTATTGTTGAGACGGCTTGAACGTGTTAAAAATAGCTGTATTGAAGTGCGTGAGATAAATTCTAATATGTCCATCTGGTTAGAAAGTGAATACCATATCAAGGAACGATATTTCTTTCATTATACTTATTTGATAGTCTTTGAATATAGAAATATCGTTTGGAACATTTGATAGAGTTACTTCCCTTCGAACTACATGTTAACCCTGTTTTGTGTGGGTTACTTCTCTTCGGTCAACATGTTAACCCCGTTTTGTTTGCAATAATTATGTTTCCTGTTTTGTTTGCAATATTATGTTTCCTGTTTTGTTTGCAATATGTATGTTTCCTGTTTTGTTTGCAATATTTATGTTTCCTGTTTTGTTTGCAATATTTATGTTTCCTGTTTATGTCCTTTGCAGGACATCGCAATTAGCCCCAGCATCTTTTGACAAATTGAAACCGTAAACTGATTAAGGAAATGAGATGTAGACAGTCAAGATTTGTTTGAGCATGTTATGAGAAGAAATACATTATAGAATTTGGTGACCATTGGCAAGATCGAGTGGAAGAGAACAAGGGGAAGCCAGGAAATGTGAATATCTGAATGGCTTGACCACATGACAAGGTCGGGACAAGAACACCGAGTTGATCCACGGACGCTGGTGATCGTGTGAGATGTCGAAACATGACTGTCCATGCTAATCGGTGTGGCTCATGATGATGGTGATTGTTTAACTGTTGATGATTTCCTGTCTGTGGCTAAGGGCTTGCGAACGCAGTTTGTGAGCCCGTATACCCGGGTTCGAAACACGGCGGTGCCGGTTTTTTCGAAAAAGGTATAGGGGCCGGTCGTTCAGAAAGCAATGGCAAACTACTGAACGTAACACTTGCCTAGTACATCAACAGCAGCTGAAAATGCTGGTGTTGACTGCAACGTCCCGTAAGGGATACGCAACAAAATTATTTATAATTGGTATTGCCGGCCCTTGTGGTTTAATCATTCAGTGCCTTGCCAGCTGGCGTGTGCGATCATGTCTCTTCACATCTCCGACATCGTGGATCAATTCGTGTGTTGACTTCCTTCCATGCCTTGGCACAAGACTGTCAATAATCGTCTCACGTTGCCTTCCTCTGACTCTCTTTCCGCAAATCTTTCCAATTGTCACATGTTCCAGTTTTTGTCTTCTCATAACGTGGCCCAAAAAAAAAAAAAAAAACGAGGACTCCCTTTTTCTGATGTTTGTGATAAGTTTTCTTTGCGACTCATCTTCTCCTTAAAACATCCAGATTGCTCTTTTTAGCTGCCCAACTAATGTTCAGCATTCTTCTACAAAACCACATCTCCAAGGCTTCCGGGGATTTTTTATTCGCCTGTGTACTAATTGTCCAGGATTCGCAGCCGTATGTTAAAACTGGTTCTATGTAACATGCAAGAACTCTTTATGACTTTCAAGGACAGTGACTTATTGCACAAAACATTCCTCATTTGATAGAACAAAGTGATTATTCGCAGCGCGTTGTGAATAACGCCCCCTCCCCCTCCCCCACCCCCACGCTCAGTGTTATTCACAGACGCTGCTGGTCACGTGACATTTACTACCGTCGAAAATGTTCGAAATGGCGTTAGAAAAAGGAACGTTCTGTTCAAGTTTCGGGTTAGGGTTAGTAACTGCATACATAACTAATTGTATAAAATATATAATGTAATAACGCTGTGAATGTTGAAACACTGTTTGTGTTGGGCGGGAAGGGGCGGTGTCTGCGCAGTACACACTACTGAATGACGCGCTGTAAATAACTCCTCCCTTGATAGAATGCAGTTTTTGCTTGTCCTGTTCTGTTCTTCATCTCAGTGATACATCATCCATCTTCTTCTTCTTCGTTCATCCGGAGTTTTTTTTTTCGGATGTGATTGCGTTGTGCCTGTCTACAGCAGAGCCGCGTTCTTGCGCCGTTAGGCCGACACATCCGACTTCTGCGGGCATTTGTTGACCGGGTTAACCTTCCCGGCATCATCCATCTGATATTATCCATGTGCCTAGATATCTGAATTTCTGCACTTGCCCCAAAATAACGTCCTGTACTGTAATTGCACATTTAGGTACAATCTGTTGCTTTGATATTATCACCACTTGTGGTTTAGAGGTAAGTAAACGCACATTGCCCCGACATAGCCGTGGACGGTTCGATATCAGCTGCTGGAAGCAGACAGCTGTGCGGTTTGTAATATAGAATGAGCGTCAGTCGTTCAGAAAGCAATACCAAATTACTGAACGTAAAAGTTCATAGAAAATTACAAAGAGGCATAAAATTCTGGGGTTGATTGCCACATTTTGTAAAGGTTTAGTTTAGTTTTGTCGACGGATCAACATCACGGCACACAGTGTAACCCATAAGTGCTCCGTTCTACTCCTGATTCAAGTCTGAGTCCGGGTAATCTCCACTCAGTGCATCGGCGAGGATCCTGACATACTTTGGGTAGATTTTTAACTCGAAATTTTGCCCTGGCAGCGCCGTTAGGCTACTCTTTTTCGATTTTCAACTGCCAAGAGATTTTTTTTACGTGCGCAACAATACACACAGGGCGTCCGATCTCACTATCTAGAGACCAGGGGAAATGTTGTTACTAGGCTTGAACCAGGACCTCTAGCACTCGATGCGTATACCATACATCGAGACCACTCAGTCCCCTACATCTTATAAAGGACATGTAACTAACGTGTATTCAAGCAGCGGACATATGAATCAACCACCATTTAGGAGCACTTCGATGCATGAAGGATAGATTACCAAAACCTAAGACGGTAAAGTTTACTAGAATACAATCACGGGTAATAAAATGGACGTTGCGGCCGAAGCCTTTGTCAGCATGCAAACAACAAATACGCGCTGGTACAGCTACATGAAAAGAACATATGTCATATGTATGCTTGTTGTGGACTGGATGTCTGTATAGTGGAATTCGTATGTATGATTACAACAAAGCAGTTTAATCATTAATCGGTAATGCGGAAAGCGGGGGGTCAATGAGCTAAAGACCAATAACTCCAATGCATAAAAAATGTTGTCAGACAATAGTGTGTACTGCCCCTTCATTTTTATTTTATTTTTATGTTTCATTATACAGTGAACATATAATCAGATGTATAGAAAATATGACAGTGACCGCAGTTGGTGGCCATAATAAATATAAATAATTTACGTTGTGCTGATGATACCGCCTTGATAGCAACAAGTCCGAAGAAACTACAGGTAATGATAGACACAGGGACTGTGGAGAGTGAGAAAAAAATGGGCCTTAGCTTGAATAATAGGAAGTCCGAAGACATGGTGATATCAAAGAAACAGATCGTGCCTGTTAATTAAAGTAAATGTTGTTAATTTGGGGCAAGTGCAGAAATTTAAATAAATAGGCACATTGATAACATCAGATGGAAGAATTTTTTTCGCATACCCTTTACAGGGCATCGCTGTTGTTGATTTCTTGGCAGGATTACGCTAGTAGTTTGCCATTGCTTTCAGAGCGGCCGGCTCACTTATCCCATAAGTTACCAACGCGGCGAGAACCGCTACCAATTCTCACGCGCTGCGTTACCCCACGTGGATAAACGGGATTACGAAGAAAGTCGTTTAACCCCTATGCCAGGGAGGCCGGCAGATGGAAGATGCATCATAGAAATAAAGAACAACTGGACAAGCATGCATTTTATCAAATGAAGAACATCCTTCTCGTTGAAAGTTAGAAAAATAAATCTTGCATGTTACATACAACCATCGTAACATTTTGAAGGAATCCAAGTCGCAAAGACAACTTATCAAAAACATCAGAAAGAAGCAGTCATCATATTTTGGCCACAATTTTAGACGACAAAATCTGGAACATGTAACAACCGGGAAAATGTATGGAAATAGGGATAGAGGAAGAGAGGGAGAGAAAATTCTTGATAGTCTTGTGTCGTGGCACGGAAGGCGTCGGCGCATGAAATGATGCAATCTGATATAAAATTATCATCATCAAGTGCCTTGCCGACTTGCGAGTATGATCATGCCCCTTCATATATTGCGATCTCCAAGAGTAAGTACCTGCAGTTTTACATTCAGTAGTTTGCCGTTGCTTTCTGAACGAGAAATCAACATTTAAGTCCAGCTGACCGGCGTGTTTTTTAATGTTCTTTATTTCGCTCGCTTTTTTAAATCTCAAGCGTAGTCCATACACAAGTCGTCTCTTAAAAGCCGACAGGATCGACTTCATTGCACCGGGATTTTTATCCCATATGGCTCGGTCTCTTTCCGCAGTATGGAAAGCGTCGCACAAAGCACGAACTCCGTAGCTCTAGCGACGACCCACAGGAGTCTCCGAAAAATTTCACTCGTGAACCGAAGGACGCGGCCCGGAATCGAACCCACAACCTTCGGAGCCCGAGTCAAACTGCTTGACCACTTCGCCACGGAGACTCCCTATACCTAGTCCATACACGTGCTACTATAGGGTGTATTTTTAATGACTGTGCAGTACTTGAAAATATATCCGGTCCAAGTTTTGCATTTATCCTCTGTAAAGTTCATGCAACATAATAGGTAAATACAAAACTTGGACCGGCTATATTTTCAAACACTGCACAATAAAAATACACCCTATACTTAAAAATACACCCTATACCTCTAGTGCACTGGACTGATGTTTGCGTCTGGGTTAACTTTCCTTATTTCCAGTGTCCCTCGCTGTCAGGCGTACCCACTCCGACTTAAGAGGTACTTGTAATTTACTTCTCCAAATCAGGAACGAGAAGTCAACATTTTAGTCCAACTGACCGGTGTAGGGGTTGAACCCGCTACCTCGGCATCAGCACACCGGATGTTTAAGAACGGGCGATCTTACCCATTCGCCCGTTCTGACCTGCTGACCGGCGAGTGAAATGAACTCGCTACACCGCCGTCAACAAAGACAGTTTCACAGCGAGGGCGTTCAACATCTCTGCCACGTTGACCACTAAATTAGCCTTATGTGAGGGAAATACTAGAAAGAAAATCAGAGAATGAAAGAGACAACTCTGTGGATCGGCTAAACAAGTGGAGTAGCAGATAATAGCTTATGCAAACTGTCATGTCATCTACTCTCTATAGTACCTTGCGGTGTTGGACAGGAGAGTCTTGAGCCTGATGAATTAAGGCCGCCTGGGTAGCGCAATCGCCGCGAACTGCGTACGTTAGGGTTTTCTTTTTGCCCCCGACAGAAAAGAAATCCACACCTTAAAGAGGATTCGTACCCCGAAGGAGTCTCCCGAAGGAGAACACGGCATTCTCAACCAATCGGCCAGCCGCTTCTCCTTAAGCAACCCCAATTTCATCAAATTTAAAGACGTCAGAGAGGAATGAGGAGGAGGAGGGGGGCTGTTATGGTCTCAAATGTCTGCTACAGGCCAAGCATCTTGAAGGAAGATTCTGGTGCTTTTGCCTTGAGGAATTCTGAAGGAAGAGTCTGGTGCTTATGCCTTGAGGAATTCTGAATGAAGATTCTCGTGCTTTTGCCTTGAGGAATTCTGAAGGAAGATTCTTGTGCTTTTGCCTAGAGCAGGGGTGGGCAAACTACGGCCCGCGTGCCGCATGCGGCCCGCCAAGTGATTTTATGCGGCCCACGAGGACATTTAGAAATAAAAATTTTTAATTAGTTTTTAAGTTATTTCGTTGAATTTTACAGAATTTCATGTACCGTTATGATGAGTGTCAATAACAAACGTAAGATTGAAGATGAATGCCGTGTTTTTAATGATGAATGGACAACTAAGTACTGTTTTATAAAAGTTGGTAACAAATCAGTTTACTTGTTGTGTCGTGAGTCAGTGGCTGCCTTCAAGGAGTACAATTTAAAAAGACATTATCAAACACAACATTCCGATTTCGGATACAATTTAACGACCGAAGAGAAGGAGAGGAAATGCTTTGATTTGGTGAAAAAATTGGAGAAACAGCAAACTGTTTTCGCTAAACAGTCTTCAATTCAAGATGCAGCAACTGAAGCTAGTCTTATGCTGTTACACAGAATTGTAAAACAGAACAATCCATTTTCTGATGGCGAGTTCATCAAGGAATGTTTGCTAGATGCAGCAAACATTATGTGTCCAGAACAAACAAAAAAAAACAGATTTGGCAACATTACTTTATCAAGGAGAACTGTGGTCAGACGTGTTGACAAGATCAGTGACAATTCGATGCATAAACTTCAAGAAGCAAGTAAACAATTGTTGTTTTACTCTCTTGCATTGGATGAGAGTACCGATGTACACAATACTGCCCAATTATTGATATTTATACGTGGAATAAACACTTCTTTCAAACTCAAAGAAGAGTTACTGATTGTTGAGTCACTCAAAGACACAACCACAGGCCATGATATATTCAATGCTGTTACTAATTGTGTTGAAAGAACAGGGTTGGTTTGGAACAAGATGGCAAGTGTTACAACTTACGGAGCTCGTGCTTTGATTGGAAAAAATGTAGGTCTGGTAAAGTTGATAAATGATAAGATTAAAGCAGAATATCCAGACCACACATTATTACCACTTCACTGTGTGATTCATCAAGAAAGTATGTGTAAACTGTTTTGAATATCAAGCATGTTATTGACCCAGTTGTCAGTGTCATCAACCTCATCAGATCAAGAGGACTTAATCACAGACAGTTCAAGTCATTACTTGACGATTTGGAAACTGAACATTCCGATGTCCTGAACCACACCAATGTTCGATGGCTGAGTCTCGGCAAGGTGTTGAGGCGAGTGTGGGAACTCAGACAAGAAATAGTGATGTTCCTAGAGATGAAGGGCATTGCATGTGACTTTAATACTAACATTGTCAATAAAGAGTGGCAGTTTGACTTTATGTTTGCCATTGAAATTATGGAAAAGTTAAATGAACTGAATGTCAAACTTCAGGGTAATGGTGTGTTTGCATATGAATTGAATGTATATGTAAAATCATTTCAGGCAAAACTCTCACTGTTCTCAAGACAAGCAAGTGAAAAAAGATTTTGTCACATCCCTTTGCTGAAACAAGAAACCATTTCTGGTGAAATGACTGAAAAGTACAAAGCCCAATTAGATGCATTGATTGAAGAATTTGGATGGAGATTCCAAGATTTCAAGAAATTAGAGCCATAGTTCAATATTCTCAGTTCACCTTTTAGTGCAGAAGCTGATACAGCCACAGAGGACATACAGTTGGAGTTGCTTGACTTACAAGCAGATCATGACATGAAAGATAAATTCAAGACAGGTGGTTTGCTGGATTTCTGTGGATCTTTATCACAAGAATCATTTCCCAACTTGAAAAACTTTGCAGCTAAACTTTTATCATTATTTGGATCAACATACATTTGCGAACAAGCATTCTCTTGCTTGAAGATAAACAAATCTAAGAATAGGTCTTTATTGTCGGACTGCAACTTGCATGCTGTCATGCGAATTTCAACAAGTAAACTTGCTCCAGATTTCAAGAATATTGTCAAAAATTGCAAGCAGTTACATACATCTCATTAGAAATCAACAACTGTAGTGACAATGTAGTCGCTGTGTCTAAATTAAAGCCATTAATAGATAATAAAGAATATTTGTTATAATAACAAGTCGTAAAATCGTGTTAACAAATTAGTAAAAGTTTTTGTCCATATTGTCAAATATAATGTATAAGTGTATAAGTAAAATAAAATTGCAATAATTATTTATTTATACAGCTTAATAACCTATAAATAATGAATAATTATTTATTGTGATAGGTTGCTGTAAACAAAATGGATATATATTTATATTGTAGCAGAATGAATACTATATCTGTATTAGCTTAGGGGTGCAAGACTACAGCACGCTTGAGCATCCTGAAAGAACAGTAAGAAGGATGCGGATGCTCAAGTCGTGACGTGGCTTGTTGTGGGTAGTTACCACCGGGATCCGAACATGTCAACATCCCTGGTATTCTGAGATCATCATACTACATATTTTATAATTGTGGACTTATTATAAATAAAACCCTTGTGAAAATATCATCGGGACTTCGTGTAGATACTTCTTTCTAACCGTTTACTCTACAACAGAGTAAAAATGGTGCCGTGACCAGGATTTGGACTTAGATGTCGTGGACACAATGCAGAAGTACTAACAAAAGATGCAGCACAACGAAGAACTTTCAGTGAACGCTTTTTCTCGGCTTGCTGCGACGACAACAATGTATGAAGTTACCAAGTAAATTTGAATCGTATCAAACGAATTACTCAAAGGATGATCCAGACCACACCACCTTACGAAAGTGTGTAACTTGAAATAGAACCATCACAAAGCGTTTTTTTCGGCTACTCGATTGGAGCGCCGCCATATATAGTTGAACGAACTAATAGATCTTAACATAATAAGTTGTTTATCAAGATCGGAAGCTGTTTGTCATCATGGACTGGAATGACCTGACTGTCGTCTCTATGATGTGAGTTTTATTCCGCCGTTATCGCAGCCGTTGGTTGACCTTGCTTGTCTGAAGGTCACTGACTTACTTGAACTGCCCAAGATCGAAATTTTTCACCTTTCAAAAGTAAAACAGCTACAACCAACTTAGAAAATACAGATTTTCGAGATGTCAAGAAGAAGGCGAATTACTTGCCTTGGTCTTTTTGGACACGGGAAGGCATAGTGGGTTGCCGACCTGTTGAAAAAGAGAACCTACTGTAATCGCTTCTCTTAAGCTGTTTCAAGTCGTCTAGATGTGCCCTGTTATCGGGTGAGAAGAAGCTGCAAGTCTGGTAGGGGCCCGTCCAGGGGCTGAAAGTGAACGTAACGAAACCTGAGACGTTGGAAGAAGGATATCACTGAAGTCACGTTATCGTTTGGATGGCTACTAAATAATACGGACTCCAGACGTTTGTGTTATACGTGAACCGTGACAAGGAAAATTTTCAACGAACGTACGTGAATTCACGCTTCTCTTGGATCAAGGGAAGACATGCTTGACGGTAATTAGTTAAAGTATAATTGCTAGGAGAACATTTTTTAATGTGATTTTAATAAGATCATTTAGATAAATTGTTATAAATGTGAATTTGCTTGTATAAGTGTATAGTAAAATATTTCAGCATGGCAGAAGAACAAGGCTCACTGGCACAAGTTTTGACTGGGGTAGTATAACAGTACAGGTGATACGATAAGGCTGTGTATAGTGGATGGCTCGTGTCGATATAGTGGACAAGTCTCGTCTATTATATAAACATGCGTTTATTGGTTGAAATAATACATCTTCAAACTGGTGATGTTATTTACAGACATGTTTTCTGTTTACCTAGTTGAATCCCAAGTCCCAAGTGACGTGTGTGCAACCCCTGGATACCTCGACCCACTCGTGCACACACGTTCACCAACTATGATTTCCCACTAGTTAATGAATGCGCAGCATTCATTAACTCTCCACTACTAAGCTAACTCCCTTACTGTTATATACTTCCCCTTCTTCAAGGAGACATTTTCTCTGAAAAAGTCTCAACCCCAACTCTTAACCACTTAACTCTACTGTTCTATACCACATCTGCCCAACAATCCCTTCACATATATTTCCTAATTCAAATCTCACCCTCCAATCTCATCATAGCCAAATGCTAACCAGAGACATACTTCATAAAATATCAATTTCAATAATACACAACTCTCTACAAAAATCGTTATAAAGTTCTCCACAAAAACTCTCTACAAAACTCTCTATAAGCGAACCGCTTTTAAAGTGTCCATCTAAATTATGATTGACAATAATTGAAGATATTTTCTTTATCTTTTCTCACTTACTCACATTCTCGCTATTCTAGGATAGACAGGGAAAAGATTGGTTTGGTGCGCACCTAAGAAAGTTTAGAAAGTAAGGAAAAAGTAAGAAGTAATCACATTTCTCTTCCCATACATTCTCAAAACTTTATAAAATAAAGTTTCCAAAATTTATCTTCATTTCCGTCAATAACAATTGTTGTTATCAAAAAGTTATGTTAATCCAAAACTACAACCTTTTGTATTATTCACCTCGTCAAGTTCAACCATTCCTTCAAAACCTCCAAATTATTAGTATACTGTTAAGTACAGTCTTCTTCTTCCAGTGTCCACTTATTTAAATGCCAAAATTCAACCTGGCATTCCCCCCATATTCTCCCATTAAACGCTGTTCAACCCAGCTCCTATTTCAACTCCCATTTACCCAGTATTGTCCGTCATTCCCCTCATCCATGGCTTTCAATCCATGTATTTACATTACAACCCGTCTAATGTAGTCCCCAATTCAATCCCCCAAACCATTTTAACGGTTTAAGCCCCAGCCACTTTTAAATATACTTCTCCACTACTTTCCCTACAACATACTGAGTTACTTCGCTAATCACAACTTCCACCTTAACTAAATCATGTTTCACCCTCAATTCCTATTTATAAACGTTATACACGTTAAACAGCTCAACTTCAAGTCGCAAAATTCATAAAACGAAGCATGGCCCTTACTCTATGTTTCATATTTTCTGCAATCTCCCAAAAACAACTCTTCATTTTTCCCATAACTGAACGGTTAAACTAGAAATCATTTTAAACACACCCAGGGTAACAAAAGCAAAGTTTTGTAAAAATAAACAGCTAAGGTAACATATTATCACATTTTATAAAGAACAACTGAAGTCAAAACAATAGAGCAAACAATATCAAACCCCTCATTCTTTGACATCATTTTTATCCCCACACATTATTCAAAATAACCATATGTGATGAAATGAAAAACCATATATATATACATACATATTATGACTACTAATCAATTATTTTCCGTCTAAGAAAAACTCAACACTTCAACTTAAAAATCAGAATGATAATAAAGCATATATCAATAAGTCTTAACTTACTACAATATTATATCTACTCATCCCGACAACTCTCAATAACTCTTGATTAAGTTATTTGCTAACTTTCTTCCTTAGAAATTCACAAATACCGTCTCTAACTTCTTCTTCTATCTGCAATCTGCAGAATATTCTACCACGCTATTTATCACTTCTCCATTTTCTTAATAACTCCAAATTTTTTTCTATAAGTGCAATATCTACATCAATGTCGCCATCCTCCCGAGGAGAACTATCTTCTTTCATATCAGCATCCTCATCAGTTTCTGACTTTTCATCCATCTCTTGTTCCGCATCTGTATACCCATTACTAGCAACCGCTAATCTCTTCCTTTCTAAATCCAATCTAATCTTCCTATCTTGATGTCTTAATAAATTTTCAAATAGTGGCATATCTTCATCACTTGAGAAATTCACTCTAAATTTCCTTTGCCTCTTAATTTCTTTTTCTTTCTGTCTATCTAACTTTCTTTTTACTGCCTGTCTAGTATTCATAAATGGAGCGTCTATTTTTTCTTTGATTGATCCTTCACTATTATAACCGTCATACGTGTTGTTTTCCTCTGTCATGACTGTTTTTGGTATTGTTTCTTCTTGTTCAGCAGTAGTAGATGCTGTTGTTACTTGTTTCCCATTCTCTATAGGTATTGGATATTCCGTTTGTCTGATAATCTGTCCATCTGACAATATTTCTTCTGAATAATAATTATGATTATTATTATTCTCTGCATCTTTTTCCTCATTATCCCGTCTTAAGTGCTCTACATGTGAACGTGCAACATGCCCTGTAACTTGATTCTTAATAGTATACGATACTGGACCCTTTTTTTCTAAAATATAATATCCCGGGACCCAATGAGCATCAAACTTAGAGTTTTTCCTATGTTTTTTGTAATAAACTCTATCACCTATGTTAAACTCTTGTAAGTGTGCATTTTTATTTGTGTATTTCTTCTGTCTTTCTCGAGCCTTAATTATATTATTTCTTAAACGTATATGTGCTTTGTGCATTTCTTGCAACCTTGTTTCCTGAAAATCCTCCCCCACATATTTTCTCCTAGGCTTTAATAAATTGTCAATTGGTAATATTGGTTCTCTCCCATGTACTAGGTAAAATTGTGAGAAGCCTGTTCCTTCATTTTGGTGTGTACGGATCGCCCCTAATGCTATTCCCAAATAAAGATCCCAATCCATATCGTGTTCTTCTACATTTTTCGCTAGTATATTGTATAATGTCCTATGTTGTCGCTCATTTTTGGCATTCGAAGATGGTCTGTAATACGAAGTTTTAATGTGTTTTATATTCAAATCTTTTACCAATTTTTCAAACTTTCTATTTACAAATTCTTTTCCATTGTCTGTAAGTATTATTTGTGGACACCCAAACCTTGGTATAAATTCTTGTAAAAGCATATTTATAACTGAATCAGAACTCGTGTCTGGAAATGGATAAACTTCTGGCCAGAGACTATATGAATCTACGATATGTAGTAGGTATACATTTCCCGATAATGTTTTTGGATGAGGACCTGAAATATCCAAACTTACTTTCTGCATTGAAAATTGAGGAATATCTGTATCTTGTAAGGGACATTTAATTATCTTCATGTTTCTTAACCTACACTTTTCACATGCTTCAATATATTCATATACGCTTTTAAATAAATTCGGCCAGTAATATTTACTGCTAACAGACTTAACTAACTTATCTCGTCCAAAATGACCATTATTATCATGATAAGCCTTTAAAACTTCTCGTTCTAAATGTTTCGGAATATATTTTCTTAATCCCTCACCTTTTTCACCGACATAATATAATTGATTGTCTTCTTGTAGCTCTAAAAATTTTCTTTTAAAACTGTTTTCCCCTGTTTCTTTCAGTTTTCTTTTTATCTGTATTATTTTTGGATCTAATTCTTGTTCATCTTTCATATTAAATTGTGCTAAATGTGGGTCTTCTGCTCTAGGTTCAGACTCTTGATCCGACGGTAAACTCGCAAAGTCTTCTCTATTTATTATGGCAGAATCTAATATATTTACTTGCCAGTTTCGATCGTCTATCTCCGGTTCTCCTTCATCTTCCGTGTTTCCTGATGACTGTGGATACGGGATTCTAGACAATAAATCGGCGCATGTATTATGTTTTCCTGAAACATATTCTACCTTAGCATTGTATCCCTGTAGATTTAATGCCCACGTTTGTATTTTCCTATTTTGTATTGGTGCTTCTAATATAGACTTTAATGGCATGTGATCAGTTCTAATAATGAAATTGGCGTTATGTAAGTAGTAATTTAGTTTTTGGAGAGCATAGTGTATAGCATAAGCCTCCTTCTCAATAGTCGACCATTTCTTTTGAGACCTGCTAAGTTTATGAGACAAGAAATAGATTGGCCTTTCATTTTTAACCCCTGGTATTCCAGATTCTTTTCCTTCATATGGTTGAACCAAACACGCTCCTATAGCATTATCTGAAGCATCTGTATATAATATTAGCTGTTTATTTAAATCTGGATATGTCAATAGTGGCACTACTGTTAGGCTATTTTTTAAAAACTCGAACGCTTTTTGACATTCATCATCCCACTTAAATCTAGCGTATTTTCCAGTTAAGTTAGTAATAGGCTCTGCTATCTTTGAGAACCCTGGAATGAAACGCCTATAATACCCACAAGTTCCAATAAACGCACGCACTTCTTTTACGTTAGTTGGAGGGGATAATTCTCTAATAATTTTAACCTTACCTTGATCTGGTTTAATTCCGTCTCTATTAATAATATACCCCAAATACTTTGTTTCTGTTTTTAAAAATTCGCATTTACTAAGCTTCAGTTTAACATCATGTATTCTTAATCTGTCGAATACTAGTTTTACATGTTTTAAGTGATCATCTATATCTCCTGCTGTATAAATTAAAATGTCATCTATATATGCCAATGTAAATTTTTGCATACCCTCTAAAACTTGATTGATTAATAGCATATAATACGAGGGCGCTGTACGACCTCCAAAAGGCATTCGTAAGAATTCGTAAGAACCTGCGTGTGTACAAAAAGCACTCTTTTTCTGGGCGTCTGGGGACATAGGTATACACCAAAGTCCTGATCTTGCATCTAACGTGGTAAAGAAAGTTGACCCATTAAGTAAACCCAAAATATCATCAATCACTGGCAATGGGTACGCTAGATTCTTAGTGATTTTGTTCAACGCCCTGTAGTCGCAACAGAATCGATTTGAACCATCAGATTTGGTCACGATGACGATCGGAGATGACCATTCTGACTTCGATCTTGTTATTATTCCTGCCTTCAGCATGTCTTCTATTGCTTTTTCAACAACTTCTCTATTCCTTAAGGGTGTTCTATACGGTTTTAAACTAATTGGTGGATGATCTCCAGTATCTATTTCCATTGTAACTGTACTAGTCCTTCCCAATTCTAAATCATTAATTGCAAAAACGTCTTGATTTTCTTTCACCAATTTTTCTAATATTTCTTTATTCTCCGGTGGGGCTCTTAATTGTGATAACAATTCTTGTTCTCTTGTCCTTTTGTCAACTGTATCTATTTGAGATGGATATTTTTTTAATGTATGGATCAATTCATCATTTCGTCTTTTCCAGCTTCTTTTATACTTATTTCTGACATTATTTCTAACCATGGGAGTTTCTGAATAATCATTTCCCAATATGTTTTCTTTTTCTATAGTTAACATGTTATCATCATTATACGCTACTTTAGCGATTACACAACCTCTATATAATTTAATATTTTTCCTGTATTGTTTAGGAGCATCACTGGAAAGCTGAGATATTTATCTAATACTATTAACCCATCGGTGACTTCTAAGCCAGGTTCCTGTATTATTTCTCTCTCTCTAATTCTGTTATTTTAACTGTTTGTCCAACCGAAAAGTACGGATTTTTTTTCATTTTTGCCTGTATTAAATTAACCGTTTGTGGTTTCAAATTCATGGTCGTTTTGACTCTAACTAGTGTCGACACATGCATATCCTCTTCTAAATCTACGTAAACATCTTGGAATTTTAATTTATGCAAATCAAAAAAAAAGTCTCACCCCATTTTTCAATAAAATATATCTACCCAATATCATATTTCTATTTAAGTCCTTGACCACATGGAACATATGCCTAACATTTATCCCTCCTAATTTAAAATTTATCATCGTTTGTCCAAGCACTTCTAATTTGTGTCCAGTTACCGAATGAAGATTCTCCTGGATTCTAAATATTTTACAATTTTTTAATATTCGATACAAAAATGTTTCTTTAATCACGCTAACTTGCGCTCCCGAGTCAACTAATGTTCTAATTTTATATTTCCCTATTTCTATTATACATGAACTAGGATCAATCATATTTAGTGACAACCGTTTTATCTCCCAAAGTTGAGGCCAGTTCTTATGTTTTTTATTTCTAAATGTCCTATTATACTCATCATTTGGGTTTTTAATATATTGATTCATCTTTTGGATCTTACTATCTTCCCCCCTACTGCCGATCCTGTTCAGTAAGCGGGATGCCAATTTCCCTGATTTCCTGACCTTCTAAAATTTCTTTGCACTTCTCCATAATTCCCATTTGCTGATCTACTATTTACAGTTCTATTCTGTGTACTAGTCTGAGCACCTCTATTATTTTGTGTATTCGATGGGACACGTCTGTTATCACAGAAGCGAAAAATGTGCCCACGTTGGTGGCATCCCCAACAAACCACATTTGTGTTATTTGTGTTACCTACCATGTTTCTTACAGTATTTCTCACTTGTCCTTCTCTACCTTGATTATATACGTTACTGTTTCCTTGTACCATCTGTATTTCTCCTTGTCTTCCTCTCCATCCATATCTATACTGTCCTATTTCCATTGGTTCTTCAATTCTATCTTCTGAACTACTACCTAACTCTCGTCCTACCCTCAATCTAAACCTTCTCCTCAAGCTTTCTTCTTGTATAGTGATATCTACAGCTTGTGACAACCTTGCAGGATTCTCTCTCAATAATTTAAATTTCAATCCATCTGACCTAATCCCATCAACAAAAATCCCCACCAACATCCGTTCCACTTCTTCAGCTCGTACATTCTGTCCCAAAAATGACTCTTCAGCTAAATTGATTAACCTATCACTGTATAGCTGTACACTTTCTGTAGTATTTTGTCTCGTCTGTCGCAACACTGAGAATGCGTGTTGGGGTTCAGTAATTTCTGCATATTTATGTGCCAGGTCGTCTTTGAATTGTTCCCAGGTTTCACCTCCTCCAGCTTCTAGCTTTCTTCTTATATGGTCAGAAACAGGACTTGTACTAGTTCTATATGCTAAATTCTTTTTATCCTCATCTGTAGCGTTCACTAGATAAGCATGTTTCTCAATAGACATAATCCATTTCTTAAATTGGTTCGCCTGTCCATTAAATCTCTCGACATCACTGATTACACTTTGCTGTCTTAATACTGCGTCCAACTTTGATATTGCTCCACCAACTCCACTCAGTACTTGAGAAAAATCCTGGGCCTCCATCCTAAAAAAATCTATAATGGAAAGTACCAAGCAATATAATATACTAATATTTTAAGACAATATTATTTTAAAGTAAGCAGCAAGAAATATTATGTTCAATTGAGTATGTTGTTAATTAACCTAAAATTATCCATTACCCAAACTTGATGAAAGAGGTTCCAATCGACAAACTTGATGAAAAAGGTTCCAATCGACAATCTTGATGAAAGAGGTTCCAATCGACAATCTTGATGAAAGAGGTTCCAATCGACAATCTTGATGAAAGAGGTTCTAATCGACAATCTTGATGAAAGAGGTTCCAATCGACAATCTTGATGAAAGAGGTTCCAATCGACAATGGCAGTGGAACGGTCAGTTCAAATCAATTGAAACAAATTTGGTTTGAGACAAGTTGAACATATTCGATGCCTTCACTTAGCTGAAGTGACTGTTGACCTTGGTTCGAGAAATTTACTGGTCCAGAAAGTGAAAATCGACCTTGATTCAACCTCAAACAGTCCAGTGAGCTGAGACCACGCTCATAAATTTTATCATCCTCGAGATTTCGCTGTTCCAATTGGAGCTGATCGTTCGGCTGTAGACAGATAATTTATTTCCCGAGGTACAAGGTTAATTTACAAGTTGTAAGATGCATCTAGCGGTGACGACATCATTTAAAAATTTCGATGTAAAACAGCAATTCTTGACTTCAACAAAAAGCAGCGTAAGTCAGCGATCAAGGCACTGTATATTGGTGAGTCAGGTATATCAATAAATATCGGTTTCTCTATGAAACAAGATTAAGCAAACCTCCTGACCTTGACTAAGATCCACTTAGCAAACACCGGGAAATCACAACAACTACCCCTGGGTGGGCTTTCAGTTGCTGCGTCTCTCATAATCTACTTGAGAAAACCCATAACATCCGTCTCCAGACGCAGACAAAACAAATCTTCGCTTGAGTCAACAATCTCCATGTTGGAGATCCTGGTCGCGGCACCAAAACAGCCTGTATAACAGTACAGGTGATACGATAAGGCTGTGTATAGTGGATGGCTCGTGTCGATATAGTGGACAAGTCTCGTCTATTATATAAACATGCGTTTATTGGTTGAAATAATACATCTTCAAACTGGTGATGTTATTTACAGACATTTTTTCTGTTTACCTAGTTGAATCCCAAGTCCCAAGTGACGTGTGTGCAACCCCTGGATACCTCGACCCATTCGTGCACACACGTTCACCAACTATGATTTCCCACTAGTTAATGAATGCGCAGCATTCATTAACTCTCCACTACTAAGCTAACTCCCTTACTGTTATAGTAGGAACGGTAATAGGTAAACTCAACACAGTCATGAAACAACAAGGAATGGCAGCTGAAATTGTTAAATTTAGCGGACAGGCGAAAGATTTTAAGAAGTGGATAACTTCAATAGAGAAATATGCATATTTGGTGTCAGCATAAGATGAAGAGAAAATGAAACTTGCTTATCAGGCAGCAACAGAACCAGTTTCTGATCATATCAGAAGAAAATTAGAAGCTAGGGTAGATGAGACATGGGAGCAGTTCAAGGAAGATCTAGCCCATAAGTATGCTGAAATAACGGACCCCCAACATGCGTTTTCGGTGTTAAGACAGTCCAAACAAAACACTGGAGAAACGGTACAATTGTTCAGTGATAGGTTGATTAACCTGGCGGAAGAAGCATTCTTAGGACAGAACGTACGAGGAGAAGAGGTGGAGCGGATGTTGGTCGGGATTTTTGTAGATGATATAAAATCAGATAGACTGAAATTTAAGCTGATGAGGGAAAATCCTGAGAGGTTATCACAAGCTGTAGATATAGCGGTACAAGAGGAGAACTTGAGACGTAGATTCAGATTGAGAGTAGGACGAGAAATAGGAACTAGTCGAGAAGACAGGATTGAAGAGCCCATGGAGATAGGACAAACAAGGGTCGGATGGAATAGGAGAGGAGGTATACAGACATTACAAGGAAGTAATAGAAATGCTTATGATGAAAGAAGACAAATGAGAAATCCTACAAGTGAGACGGTAGGTAACACAAATAACACAAATATAGTCTGTTGGGCTTGTGGCCAACGTGGACACATTTTTCGCTTCTGTGGTAACAGGCGTGTCCAGTCGAATACACAAAGTAGAAATGGCAATAGCAGATTAAATTGGAATGTTGAAGATAGACACAGAAGTTTTACAAGTACAAGAACGCAGGAAAACCGGCGCCCTACCTATTAAATAGGACCGGTAGTAGGAGGGAAAATAACAAGGTCCCAAGATTTAAAGAATATTTTAATAACAGGTATAGTAGGACGAGTAGGGAATACTTTCAACTAGATGAAATCAAACAGTTTACAGAGAATAAAACAGATCCCAGCTCATGTATAATAGAAATAGGAAAATATAGAGTTCGTACATTAATTGATTCGGGAGCTCAGGTTAGTGTAATCAAAGAAAGTTTTTTATATAAAATAATGAGAAATTGCAAAATATTTAGGAGTCATAATAATCTTCACTCTGTTACAGGACAAAATTTACAAGTAGTTGGCCAAACAATAATAAATCTTAAATTGGGGGGAGTCAACATAAGACATCTTTTCCATGTAGTGAAAGATGTAAATAGAAATATGCTTATAGGTAGAGATTTTCTAATAAAAAATGGTGTAAGACTTATGTTTGATCTACATAAATTAAAATTAAAGGACGTGTACATAGATTTAGAGGAGGACATGCATATATCAGCACTGGTTAGAGTTAAAATGTCTACGACGTTAAAACCACAGTCGGTTAATTTGATACAGGCAAAGGTAAAAAGAAATCCGTATTATTTAGCAGGACACACAGTTAGAATCACTGAATTGCAAAGGGAGGTAATTGATGAGCCTGGTCTAGAAGTTCCGGATGGAATAATATCATTAGATAAACACTTAACTTTTCCAGTAATGATTATTAACAACACAGGTAGAGAAATTAAATTATACAGAGGATGTGTAATAGCCAAAGTAGAACATAATATTAATGACATATTAGCAACAGATAGAGTAGAAATGCCGGGAACAAATTATTCAGAAACTCCTAGTGAAAGAATTAATAACAGACGCAGACGCGAAAGAAAAGGGAATGTGCAGAATGATGAATTGATCCATCCATTCAGAAGAAATACAGCCCAAATACATTCACTAGACAAAATAACAAGAGAACAAGAATTGTTAGCACAATTAAAAACTATACCAGAAAATAAGAAAGTATTAGAACAACTTATAAAAGAAAATCAAGATGTGTTTGCAATTAATGATTTAGAATTGGGAAGGACAAAAACAGTTACGATGGAAATAGATACTGGAGATCATCCACCAATTAGTTTAAAACCGTATAGAACTCCTTTAAGAAATAGAGAAATTGTTGAAAAGGCAATAGAAGATATGTTAAAAGCGGGAATCATAACAAGATCTAAATCAGAGTGGTCATCTCCGATAGTTATTGTCACCAAGAAGGATGGGAGTCATCGCTTTTGCTGTGACTACCGAGCGTTGAACAAAATCACTAAAAATGTAGCGTACCCATTACCGGTGATTGACGATATTTTAGGCTTACTTAATGGGTCTACTTTCTTTACTACGTTAGATGCAAGATCAGGATTTTGGTGTATACCTATGTCCCAAGACGCCCAGAAAAAGAGTGCTTTTTGTACACACGCAGGTTCTTACGAATTCTTACGAATGCCTTTTGGAGTACGTACAGCGCCCTCTTATTATATGTTATTAATAAATCCAGTATTAGAGGGTATGCAAAAGTTTGCATTGGCATACATAGATGACATTTTGATTTATACAGCAGGAGACATACAAGATCATCTAAAACATGTAAAATTAGTATTCGACAGATTAAGAATACATGATGTTAAACTGAAGCTTAGTAAATGCGAATTTTTAAAAACAGAAACAAAGTATTTGGGGTATATTATTAATAGAGACGGAATTAAACCAGATCAGGATAAGGTAAAGGGTATTAAGGAACTACCTCCTCCAACTAACGTAAAAGAAGTTCGTGCGTTTATCGGAACCTGTGGGTATTATCGGCGTTTCATTCCAGGGTTCTCAAAGATAGCAGAGCCTATTACTAACTTAACTGGCAAATACGCTAGATTTAAGTGGGATGATGAATGTCAAAAAGCGTTCGAGTTTTTAAAAAAATAGCTTAACAGTAGTGCCACTATTGACATATCCAGATTTGAATAAACAGCTAATATTATATACAGATGCTTCAGATAATGCTATAGGAGCATGTTTGGTTCAACCATATGAAGTAAAAGAATCTGGAATACCAGGGGTTAAAAATGAAAGGCCAATCTATTTCTTATCTCATAAACTTAGCAGGTCTCAGCGAAAATGGTCGACTATTGCCATTCATTATGCTCTTCAAAAACTTAACTACTATCTACATAACACAAATTTCATTATTAGAACTGACCACATGCCTTTAAAATCTTTGTTAGAAGCTCCAGTGCAGAACAGAAAAATACAGACATGGGCGTTGAATCTACAGGGATACAATACTAGAATAGAATACATACCAGGTAGGAACAACACATGTGCAGATCTATTGTCTAGAATCCCGTATCCACAGTCATCAGGAAACTCGGAAGACGAAGGTGTACGGGAAATAGACGACCGAAACTGGCAAGTAAATATATTAGATTCTGCCATAATAAATAGAGAAGATTTTGAGAGTTTACTGTCGGATCAAGAGTCTGAACCTAGAGCAGAAGACCCACATTTAGCACAATTTAATATGAAAGAAGAACAAGAATTAGATCCAAAAGTCTTAGAAATCAAACAGAAATTAAAAGAAACGGATGAGAATAAGTATAAGAAGAATTATTTAGTTTTGCAAGAGGATGAACAGTTATATTACATGAATGAAAGAAACGAACAGTTAAGGAAATATATTCCAAAACATTTGGAAAATGAAGTTTTAAAAGCATATCATGATGAGAATGGTCATCTCGGTCGTGATAAATTAGTGAAAGCACTTACGAATAAATATTATTGGCCGAATTTATTTAAAACTGCTTGTAAATATGTCGATACGTGTGAAAGATGCAGATTAAGGAATATGAAAACAATTAAGTGTCCCTTACAAGATACAGATATTCCTCAGTTTCCTATGCAAAAAGTTAGTTTAGATATATCAGGTCCTCACCCTAGAACATTATCGGGGAACGTATATTTAATTCATATGGTAGACACTTATAGTCTCTGGCCGGAAGTTTATGCAATCCCAGATAAGAGCGCAGATACTATCATTAATATTTTTTTACAGGAATTCGTACCAAGATTTAGTTGCCCACAGATTGTACTCACGGATAATGGTAAAGAATTTGTGAATAAGAAATTCGAAAAGTTATTAAAAGATTTGAATATAAAACATATAAAGACCTCATACTATAGACCTTCTTCAAATGCTAAGAACGAAAGACAACATAGAACATTGTACGATATTATAGCAAAGATTGTCGACGAACATGAAAAAGATTGGGATCTATTCCTAGGAACTGCGCTTAGCGCTATACGCACAAATCAAAATGAGAGCACAGGGTTTTCACCATTTTATTTATTACACGGGAGAGAGCCAATACTACCTATCGACAATCTGTTAAAACAAAGACGTAAATATATGGGGGAAGAATTTCAAGAAGTCATTATACAAGAAATGCATAAAGCACATGTAAGGTTAAAGAACAATATAATTAAAGCTAGAGAGAGACAGAAAA
The DNA here is from genome assembly GCA_014155875.1 of Cepaea nemoralis. Classification (NCBI taxonomy): domain Eukaryota; kingdom Metazoa; phylum Mollusca; class Gastropoda; order Stylommatophora; family Helicidae; genus Cepaea; species Cepaea nemoralis. Next base: position 275,634 of record JACEFZ010001870.1, read on the forward strand.
AGTACAGAAACGCGAATACAAAATTACAGGAATTCAAAGTAGGTGATAGAGTTTATTATAAGAAGCATAGAAGGAACTCTAAGTTTGATGCTCGTTGGGTTCCAGGTTATTACATTTTAGAAAAGCTAGGAAATGTATCGTACAGTATAAAGAACCAGATCACGGGACATATAGCAAGGGCACACGTAGAACACTTAAGAAGAGATAATGATGATAAGGGAAACAATAATTATAATAATTATTATTATTCAGACACCGTATACGTAGATGAACAAGTCGTCAGAAGAGCTACAATATCCCCAGATTTTAGAAAAGATCCAGTACAAAATCAATTAATAACAACTCCAGTTTGTTATGATACTCAAGAACAGACAATACCGAAAACGCTAATAAAAGAAGAAAAAATTATGAATGAGGGTCATTATGATAGTGTAGAATCTATGGAAGAAGAGATAGATGCTCCATTTAAAAATACTAGACAAGCAACGAAAAGGAGAATAGAGAGACAGAGAGAAAGAGAAGTGAAAAGACAGAGAAGAATTAGGGAAAATTCATCAAGCGACGAATATATACCCCTATTAGAAAGGTCGTTAAGAAACGATGATAAAAAAATTAGATTGGATATAGAAAAGAAAAGATTGGCAGCTGCTAGTAATAGACATACAGATGAAGAAGAAATGGATGAAAATTCGGAATCAAATAGTAGTATGGAAGAAAGTAATACTTTATACAAGGAAGAAGATATTGATGTGGAGATAGCACTTATTCAAAGAAACTTGGAGTTACTGAGGAAATGGAAACGTAGGAGATAAATTGATAGAAAATACTGCAGATAGCAAGATATAAATTTCATGAGTTAAAAAGGAAAGTGATACTTGATGATGTATATGACACAATTGTTATAGAAAAAGGTTCTATTGATACTTATAATGAGTTGTCTTAAAGAGTAGATATATTTAGGTATTAAGATAACTAATATGGATGAAAATTCGAGTGAGGTATATTTTTTTTACTGTAATTTTATTGCCAATTGATTTTATAATTTGACTTCTTGAGTTTTTTTAAATAGATAAATAAGTTATTGTTAGTCCATAAAAGAGACTAACAATAGATAGGATGTATGTTATATTATTTTAAAATATGTTTTTCTTTGAATGAGTTGATACCTTTATTTGATATGAGGGGAAACATAAATGATGTATAAAAACTTGGGGGGGGGGGGGGTATGATGTCCTGTTGTGATTTTATTTCGCTTAACTCATAATTTAAGTGAATTGTCTTGTGTGTTAAATAAGAATTACCTTGTTTATAAATATGTTAGAAATTGGTTAAGTTGAGTTTAATTTACAAACAGTTATGGGTTTGTCCAGTATAAAAACAATACACGGGGCTTTATATAGGACCCTTCGTTCAGAAAATAGTAATAAACTACTGAAGACTAGTAGAGAGACACATTTTCTTTGTGAATAATAAGTTCATGGGTATATTCTGTTGATGTGATAATCAGCATAGAGAGGTTGATATGGCTATGAAGTGTTGGAAACATATGCCGGGGATGGTTATGGGAAAGTTAAAATAGGAGCTGCATTTAAGTCAGCATTGATTTAAGATATATGGATTGGATACCATATTATATACATGAGTAACGCTATGATAGTTGGTTAATAGAGAATAGATAAAAAGGGGGCTGTGAATGGCAGCACATAAGGTTGGGTATATGGGATAGATAAACAAGGAGGCGTGTCATGGGATGTGAGGGGGCAAAATATAGGAGCTGTGAAAAAACAGCGTTAATTAATTTAAAATGTTCATGGAATATGAACGTTGGCTCATGGTTGAAGGTGAGATAAGTGAAATATAGACAAGGTTGTGGATGGCAATATAAATATTGAGTATATAAAAGAAAACTTGGACCAACTTAATTTATAATGAACAGAGATGTATTTCATAAGATATATTTTAAAAAACTTTTTATAAAACTTGTTGGCAAGAGAGGTAAATGTGATTGTTGTTGACTATTTCCTTATACTTTTCATAAATTGGGTGCGCACCCCTTCTTTACTTTTTTTTCCTAACTACATCTTTTCTGTCTATCCTGTGTTGTGAAAGAATGAGAAATTTCATAATGTCAGTGTACGATAACGATTGATACGAGCCATTCTTATGATATATATATATATTTTGTAAAAAGACTTTGAAGAGCCAGAAACGAAGAAGAAATATAACTTCATAGTGGTTTGCTATGTGGTACAATTAGAAGGAAATATTTACTTAAGATAGAGTTAGTTTGGGGCGGCTTAGAGAAATTATGGGAGGTAAGGAGAGAAGGTGTAGGGTAAAGGGGTTAGGAGTTAAGACTTTTGAAGAAGAAAAGTCTTTTTAAAGAAAGGGAGGTGTAGCAGAATGAATACTATATCTGTATTAGCTTAGGGGTGCAAGACTACAGCACGCTTGAGCATCCTGAAAGAACAGTAAGAAGGATGCGGATGCTCAAGTCGTGACGTGGCTTGTTGTGGGTAGTTACCACCGGGATCCGAACATGTCAACATCCCTGGTATTCTGAGATCATCATACTACATATTTTATAATTATGGACTTATTATAAATAAAACCCTTGTGAAAATATCATCGGGACTTCGTGTAGATACTTCTTTCTAACCGTTTACTCTACAACAATATATATATATATATATATATATATATATATATATATATATATATATATATATATATATATATATATATATATATATATATATATATATATATATATATATATATATATATGCGGCCCGCCAATAGCTTTACATTTGTCAATGCGGCCCGCCACACGAAAAGTATGCCCACCCCTGGCCTAGAGGAATTTTGAAGGAAGATTCTGGTGCTTTTGCCGTGAGGGATTCTGAAGGAAGATTCTGGTGCTTTTGCCTTGAGGAATTCTGAAGAAAGATTCTATTGCATTTGCCATGAGGGATTCTGAAGGAAGATTCTGGTGGTTTTGTCTTGTGGAATTCCGATTGAAGATTCTGGTGCTTTTGCCTTGAGGAATTCTGATGGAAGATTCTGGTGCTTTTTCCTTGACGAATTCTGAAGAAAGATTCTTGTGCTTTTGCATTGTGGAATTCTGAAGGAAGATTCTGGTGCTTTTGTCTCGAAAAATTCTGAAAGACGATACTGGTGCTTTTGTTTTGAGAAATTCTGAAGGAAGATTCTGGTGCTTTTGGCTTGAGGAATCTGAAGGAAGATGCTGGTGCTGTGCCTTGGGAAGTCCTGAAGAAAGATTCTTGTGCTTTTGCCTTGGGGAATTCTGAAGGAAGATTCTAGTACTTTTGCCTTAAGGAATTATGATGGAAGATTCTGGTGCTTTTGCCTCGAGGAATTCTGAAGGAATATGTTGGTGCTTTTACCTTGAGAAATTCTGAAGAAAGGTTTTGGTGATTTTTCCTTTAGGAATTCTGATGGAAGATTCTGGTGCTTTTGCTTTGGGGAATTCTGAAGGTAGGTTCTGGTAATTTTTCCTTGAGGAATTCTGATGGAAGATTCTGGTTTCTTTTTTTTTTTTTTTTTTTTTTTTTTTTTTTTTTTTTTTTTTTGCCTTGAGGAATTCTAAAGGAAGACTCTGGTGCTCCTGTCTTGAGGAATTCTAAAGGAAGATTCTGGTGCTTTTGCCTTTGAGGAATTCTGAAGGAAGGATCTTGTACATTTACTTTGACGACATCTAGTCGGACTATGGAAGTCAAAGCAGTAAGTTAAGCAAGAACATTGCTCGAGACACAGACTTTCACTCAGGCATGCATCCTTAATGACTCAATGCGTATGCTCAGGAAGATAGCGATAAATTGGGTCCGAAGACCGTGGTTGGTATCTGGGGCAGTCATGGCTGGCAAATATGAGTTTCATTTTCGTGCCAGGGCATGCTGGTGTACAAGGAGATGAGCAGGCTGACATGCTTGCTGATAAGGGTAATGTGGAGGGTGGGCGAGCCATGGACCAGGTTGAAATACTGAATGCTCTGCGAGAAGTGAGACTTTTGCGAGAACCAAGTGTTAACTGTGAATCTACAGCCATGGTGAGACTGTGAGAGCAGCAAGTTAAAAGAAGTTTTGCCAGACAAGAATATTACACAGGAAGCCAAAGAAGATTAATAAACCAACACAAAACTGGTGTCATTAGCCGCTACACGCTGCGGGATTTACTGAGGAGGGGATCCGAGCACTTATGGACTGAATGGTTCGATGTACAATGAGGATGATTTGTCGACTACCTATCTTGAAGAATACACACACTGGGGCGTGTGTGTGTGTGCGCGCGCGCACACACACACACACACAGAGAGTATATAAACATAGGGAAAGACCCCGTGTATTCTTCCCAATCAATCAATGTGTTGCGTTGTTTATTTGTTTCTCACACTAGTCAATAAATTAAAAGCTCCATGCCTGGACTGTTGTTTAAAGCAAAATGAGTCTGTTAATATAGAGCGAGTCCGGAAAATTAATGGTGCTGTATCCTAATCATTGATCACAGTATGGGGAGTCCTCCCGGTTTAGAATGTCCTAGGCGGAACAATTCGCATAACGGAATGAAATCTGTATATTGCGCTTAAAATATCCGCAAAGCTCAGGAATCGTTTCGGTTATTATTGATTTTCTTGCAGGAGAAATAATTCATTGTACATATAGTGACAAGCAGAGAGGGAGTGCATACCCGTTCTCTTTCACTCGTAAGGCAGTATTGTCTTTTGGGCGGACAGACAGACAGATAGACAGCTGGATAGATAGAGAATGAGACAGACGGACTGAGAGGCAGATGGGAACACACGAACTTATTTTCAAAAGGTCACAAATTGGGCATGCAAGCACGTCTTACATTCGGCCCTTCCAAAAACTTATCTTTCGTACAATAATTATCAATTGTGCATGGAGTGGTGAGCAGTCTTACCAGCGGGCAGAGAGATTAATGGACAGATAGATAGGTGGGCAGAGAGATTAATGGACAGATAGATAGGTGGGCAGAGAGATTAATGGACAGATAGATAGGTGGGCAGAGAGATTAATGGACAGATAGATAGGTGGGCAGAGAGATTAATGGACATATAGATAGGTGGGCAGAGAGATTAATGGACAGATAGATAGGTGGGCAGAGAGATTAATGGACAGATAGATAGGTGGGCAGAGAGATTAATGGACAGATAGATAGGTGGGCAGAGAGATTAATGGACAGATAGATATGTGGGCAGAGAGATTAATGGACAGATAGATAGGTGGGCAGAGAGGTTAATGGACAGATAGATAGGTGGGCAGAGAGATTAATTGATCGATAGATAGGTGGGCAGAGAGATTAATGGACAGATAGATAGGTGGGCAGAGAGATTAATTGATCGATAGATAGGTGGGCAGAGAGATTAATGGACAGATAGATAGGTGTTCAGAGAGATTAATGGACAGATAGATAGGTGGGCAGAGAGATTAATTGATCGATAGATAGGTGGGCAGAGAGATTAATGGACAGATAGATAGGTGGGCAGAGAGATTAATTGATCGATAGATAGGTGGGCAGAGAGACTGATGGACGGATTGATAGCTGGGGTGATAGATTTTGACAGAACGATAGGCAATTACACTGACAGACAGTTTGATAGGTAAAAAATAAAGAGAGACAGGCGGACAGAAAGGCAGCGGCAGAGATATTGACGCATAGATATACAAATGAGCAGCTATGCATTCAGACAGACGGAGTTATGAACAGACAGAAAATTCGACGGATAGACCGGCTGATGGACAGCCAGACAGAGAGACAGACAGTTGCAAGGACAGGCAGTCAGAAAATAAGACAGCCAAAACGAACAGATAGAAAAGCAGACACGTAAAAATGGCGGACAGGTGGATAGACACACAGACGGATAGACGCACAGACAGGCAGGAAGCACAGATAAGGGTAGAACATCATCAACATCGTGTGCCATGACGATAAGCCTGGACGGCCATTTTTCGTCATCTCACTCGATCACCAGAGTCGTGGATCAGCTCTGTGTTCTTGTCTCGACCATGCTGCGTGGTCAAGCCATCCGGTTATTCACTTCTTTGAATTGCTCGTGTTCTTTTAACCCTAATCTTGTCGAGTGTAATCAAGTTCCAAGTGGGGGTTCTGCGTGGTCTCGAGGTATGGTGTCCGCCTCGAGTGCTGGAGGTCCCGGGTTCAAGCCCCGGTGATGACCGGGATTTTTTCTCGTAGACCTCTAGTAATAAAATTTCCCCTGGTCTCTGGGTAGTGAGATCGAACGCCCGTGTGTATTGATGCGCACGTAAAAAATCCCTTGGCAGTTGGAAATCGAAAAAGAGTAGCCTAATGGCGCTGCCGGGCAAAACTTCGAGTTAAAAATCTACCCAAAGTATTTTCAGGATCCTCGCCGGTGCTACGGAGTTCATGCACTGAGCTGAGTTTCTCCAGACTCAGGTTTGAGTTAGGAGGAGAACGGAGCACATATGGGTTATACCCGTGTGCAGTGATGTTGATCCATCGACTAAACTAAACTAAACTAAACCAAGTTCTCTAGTTTATTTTTTCTCATAACGTGTCGCCAAACAAAATTGGCTGTCTACGTCTAATTTCTCTAATCCGTTAACCTTTTTAATTTGTTTCTTGTAGGACTTGCTCATTTGTTTTTCTGTCTGTCTGTGGTATTCTTTGCATTTTCCCCAGAAACACATTTCCACTGCCATTAAATGTTTTTTGTCTGCTCACTGTCCACGTTTCACATCCATACAAAAGCACAGGTTCTATGTAGCACTTCAACACTCTTTTTCTCGTTGCAAATGACATCTTTTTATTGGTCAGTATGTCTTCCCAAAAAGCTACCTTCCCCATTGCGATTCTTGTTCTAATTTCTTAAAGTCATCTCCCATCAGATGTTATGACTGTTCCGAGATAATTATACCGATTCACTTTATGATGCTTAATGCATACATTTTCACCAAACACATCCCGCCAAATGTTCCAGTGTCTTTCGATACGTGTTTGTAGAAAGAAAAGAGCCGAAGCTCTCTTTGAAACACGAAAAGAACAAAGTAACCGTTAAAGAAAAAGTTAATTGCATATCCTTTACCGGGCGTAGCAGTCAACCCCGGCATTTTTTCGACTGCTTGTGATTTCTTGGCAAGTTTTCGTTCAGTAGTTTGACATTGATCCACTTGAAAGATCGGCACTCATGTCATTGTATAAAAACCAACTCAAGACGGATAGCTGTCATATCACCCGCAGCTGTGTTTCGAACGCGGTATACGGGATTGCGGATTGCGCCCGTAACCCCTTTGACACAATAACCTTAAACATAGAATATTGAACTGCTATTACACGCGCCCCCTGATCTCTTGGGTAGTGAGATGAGATACCTAGCCTTCTAGGATATGGGCGAATAACAGGATGTCTTGTGTGCGCACTGCACACGTTATGAATCCCAAGGCAGCTGGAAATCGTAAAGAGTAGGCCTTAAGGTTACCACCCTGGCAAATTTATCAGGAAAGAAAACATACACACAGGTAGACAGAGCCGGTTACATTGGATGAAATCTGTCGATGGGGATGTAAATCTTACATAAGTTAGTTATTTGCGGTTCCAACTTCACGACAAAGGGTCACCCCATTAATGCTCCGTTCCTGTGCCAGTGAATATCACACAAAATGCTCCTCACTGTTCCATGTGTAAAGTGGAACAGACGGAGTCTCGACAAGCCAACAGCCCGTACAGGTATACTATGCATAATACCGCTGCCAGAATGCCAAAAGAAGTTCGCCAATAAAACTACAGTTCATCGTTGATGGAACCGGCAGCCCCTAGAAAACCAGCAGTCACACACTAATGCATAAGGCAACCCAGTTAGTTCAGCGAGCGACCGGTCACCATTTTTCTGAACATGCAGTTCACTCTACAAACAACCAATCTTACACAAACGCATGCCAAAGTCGGCAGACTGACGCTGAGGTGCATATATCCTCTTCTTCTGCGTTCATCCGGATTTTTTTTTCGGACGTGACTGTGTTGTGCCTGTTTACAGCAGAGCTGCGTTCTTGCGCCGTTAGGCCGACACATCCGACTTCTGCGGGCATTTGTTGACCGGGTTAACCTTCCCGGAGGTGCATATATAACTCTATTATCCCGAAATAGGAACGCAGAAGAAGAGGAAGAATATTTAACTCTAATGTTAAATCAATATTGCTGTGTGAATCATTGGGAAAAGGGCAAAACTACAATTTTTCCACAATGAGGATCGAACTCATGACCCCTAAACATGATTGCGTCGACTGGGAATCAGAAACACAAAATATAACTAAATGAATTTTTAAAACAACAAACAAACACACATCTATTAACTCATGCTTGCACAGAACTGAAAGACTAAAATGTTGTGACGAATTCACAAACATGGAGCAAGGGAGAGAACTATGCATATTTCACATAATCAAGTTGTTGGGAAGAGATGCTGGATTCATTCATTCACTAGTATGTCCCTTGCAGAACCTCGCTCTCATAACAACCTTCCGGAAAACTTCTCGGTCATAAGCAAGATATCTCGCTTCCGATACACCCATCTGAAGATCACCTGCCACATCTTGCATCCATCTCTTCCTTGGCCTTCCTGTTCCTCTCTTCCCGGCCAATTACCCCTCCATTATTATTCTCTTCAAACTTGCATGACGTTCCAAGTGACCATAACATTTCATTTTTTTTTTTTTAAATCGTCTTTAGTAGCCAACCTTCTTCAATATTCAGCTATTGTCGTGTGGATGCATTCGTTCTTTTCTGTATCCAGGATATTCTTAGAATCCGTCTATAACATATTCAAAGGCATTTATGCGCTGTTCAGCTTGTTTAGTAAGTGTCCAGGTCTCACAGGTGCAATGGCAAAGATGCATGCTCTTAAAAATCTAATGTTTGTAGTTCTATCTATCCCATTCCACAATTTGTTCAGTTGTTTTAGTGTTTGAAGAACAATAGATATTCGTCTTTTAATTTCTTTCATTGTGTCGCCATTGTTAGTAATTAATGATCCAAGATATTCGAAATTCTCCACCACCTCTAATATTTTTCCTCATTAACATATATTTCTTTCTCTATATTAGTCTTACCTGTATGCATTATCTTTGTTTTTGCTATGTTAAGATATAAGTTGTGATTTTCACTATTCTTTTGGGTTGCGGTTATTAGTTTTTCTATACCATTCTGTGATGTGGAGAGTAATACTGTATCATCAGCATATCGAATGGTATAACTAGAAAACAATTTCTCTGGAAAGATGAGCTGAGCTGTTGAATTGAGCTAAGAACCGACATCACCGCACTCAAAACATTCCCATACGCGTTCCGTCCCCTCGTTCAACAGCCAGCGAGGAGTCATATATTAATTGTTCCCATCCCTAACTGATTGAAAGTTCTCCTGATCTTCCCTCTCTGTTTTGAGATTCTTTCAGAACCCCTGCCGATCCGCCGAAATATCATTCTTTCCACATACGGATTCGCAATCTGTTCCCCCGCCTTCTCCACCTGGTCCAACAGGCGCTCGACCACCTCTCCCTTGCCCATAGGTAATCTATCACCAAGATTCTCTGCCAGCCTATCAGTCTGTTCATCCCCCGCACTCCCGCATGGCTAGGGCAAAAAAATAAAATCTATATAATTCTCACAATCTGTGACCTCAGAAGCGAGGATAGCCATTCCACACGAAACATCCCTTTCTGCACCTTACTAAGCATACTGAGTTTGGGGCTTCTGGTCCCCAAGATGGAGAATAGGCACTTGAACGGTTAAGACCTCTGGAGTGTTTATGTTTGTGGCTACCGTTTCCATTCACATTTTCCTCATGTTGGACTGGAAGTCTATGGTTCTGTAGCCCTGCTACTGAGATGAGTGCGTGGCGCAACACTGTGAGCTGTGAATTTCGTGTGAAGTGCTTTTACATCTGTCCGCGGTTGTTTGTAGCGTGAACTGCATGTTCGGAATAATGGTGGCCGGCTTGTCGCAGAACTAACCGGATTGCCTTATGCAGTAATGTGTGGCTGCTGGTTTTCTAGTGACTGCCGCTTCCATCGACGATGAACTACTGTATTTTTTGTGTGGAGGACTTTTGTGTTGGCATTTTCGGCATTATGCACAACGTACCTGTGCGGGCTGTTGATTTGTCGAAACTCCTGTCTGTTCCACTTTTCATATGTGGCAGTGAGAATCATTTTGTGTGATATTCACTAGCACAGGAACGGAGCATAATTGTGACGACTCATTACCATGAAATTGAAACCGCAACTAGCGACTAACGACTAAGCATACTCCTTGAGTCCTTAATGAATACAACGTGTGTTGCACTGGTCACTTCTAACCAACGGAATGTCACTGTTACTGCTTTCACCTCCATTCCCATGCTACGTTATGAGGTATCCTGACCCAAGCACAAGCTTACTTAGTCGTCTCTTAAGACATTCATGATAGGTTACATGTTTACTATTTGTTGCTTCCCTTACGGGTTTAGATAACACATGGGCGGTATTTCTGTCCGCTTCATCACAATGTTCCCGTGGACAAAGCACAAAAACTACTGAAAATGTGCAGATGTGAAGTTTCAGTTCCGATCTTGCACACCTGGCTGCTGTCTTAACTTGAAGAATTGGAGGTAGCTCTGCAATACAGACCCCGTGGAGAAGGAACTTTAGTACCGGGACGGGACACAACGCTCCATCAGCCTCTCTCCGAGAGATGGAATCCTTTTTTACGGGATTCGGAGGACCTGAACATCAGGGCATTAAACTTCTGAGTTAAAAGTCACAACTTCACAACTCACAGTCTCCCAGATGATTTTCAGCCAACCTACATGTCCTGTTGGATTGTCTTATGTACAACGAACGTAGACTGGTTTTTCTTAGACAACCTACAATTCTTGTTCGATTGTCTTCTGCACAACGAATGTAGACAGACGATTCTTAATCATCCCACATGCTCTGTAGGACTGTCTTCTTTACAACGAACGTAGGTAGGTAAGTGTTTCTTAGCCAACCTACAATTCCTGTTCGATTGTCTTCTGTGCATTGAATGTAGACAGATGATTCATAGCCAAGCTACATGCCCTTTTGGATTGTTTTCTGTACGACGAACATAGACAGGTGGTTCTTAGCCAACCTAAATGCCCTGTAGGATTGTCTTTTGTACAACGAACATAAACATATTATTCTGAGCCAACCTATGTGGCCTGTAGTAATGTCTTCTGTACAACGAACGTAGAAAGATTGTTCTTAGCGAACATACATGCCCTGTTGGATTGTCTTATGCACGTAGACAGCAATATAGGTTAATTGAATCAACATTTAAATCTATACTGTATGGAACTACAAAGTTACTTTTTCCCCCCAGAAAATCTAGCCGACATGGCGAAAAGACAGGCAGACCGGTAAGCTGAGAGAGCTGATTGTTTCCGAGCAGGATTTGCTAGTGGATGTGCCCCATATTTGGACTTGCTGGACCTGCTTTCATCCCCCAGCTATTCAATAGAATGCTTGGTGGAACACTATTAGCAGTGAGTTTCTTTGGAAATACTTGTTGCTTGTGTCCACGGTGGTTGTGTTGTGAAACGCATATTCAGACAATGGTGGACGGATAGTTATGTGTACTCCGGCGGTTGCCTCGTGCGCTAATGCGTGTGCAGGCTGCTTCCTGGACGATTAACTACATATCCAAGCTGCTGATGCCTTTTTTGTCAGTTGTCTGGTGATTTTATCTTGTCGAATCTATTGTTTCCTTCAATAGTTCACATAGGACAATTGTCAGCATTTCGCTTAATTTTCGCTGACACAGGAATGCAGTAATTATTGGGCGACTCACTGTTATGAAATTGGAACCGTATTACTGCTGCTACTACTACTACTACTACTACTACTACTACTACTACTACTACTACTACTACTACTACTACTACTACTACTACTACTACTACTACTACTACCACTACTACTACTATTACTACTACTACTACTACTACTACTACTACTACTACTACTACTACTACTACTACTACTACTACCACTACTACTACTACTACTACTACTACTACTACTACTACTACTACTACTACTACTACTACTACTACTACTACTACTACTACTACTACTACTACTACTACTACTAGGTATTTACAACATTCGTCTAACGAACCACAATAAAACGAGTATCGGAAAAATATCAGCATTTTCTGGAAATAAAATGGTAATTGCATATCCTTCATTTGACATCGCAGTCAACTTCAGCATTTTGTGTGTGTGTGTGTGTGTGTGTGTGTGTGTGTGTGTGTGTGTGTGTGTGTGTGTGTGTGTGTGTGTGTGTGTGTGTGTGTGTGATCTCTTGGCAAGTTTACATTCAGTAGTTTGCCATTGCTTTCTGAGCGAACGACCCTCATACCATTTTATAAAAACCGGCGCAATGCAGTCTGCTACCAAATCGCCCACTGCTGTGATTTTCGAACGCGGTATGCGATATTATGAACAGCGTCCGTAACCCCTCCTGCCCATCCTCCTCCTCCTCCTCCTCCTCCTCCTCCTACTACTACTACTACTACTACTACTACTACTACTACTACTACTACTACTACTACTAGCGCTATCCTCTTCTTATAGACCATGTCGTGTAACGTTGATGATCATATCTGTCCACCGTCTCCAGTCTCATGTTCTGCCAGTCATTTCTGATACTGATGCTTCTCTATGCCATGATGTCGATATGTCCAGCACCTTCTCTATTATTAGTCGTTCCCTGCCTCTCCTTCCCCGTTGTTACGATGCACGTTAGCTTTCTCCTTCTCATGACATGCCTAAAGAATGTGGACTGTCTTCTTCTGATGCGAGCAACCAGTTCTCTTTGTGGGTTAACTTATTTCAAGATATCTTCATTATTCGTTCTATCCGTCCATGTTCTCTTTTTTTTTTTTTTTTGGTTTTGTTCGCATATCCTTTACATGACATCGCTGTCAACATCAGCATCTTTCAGCTGATTTTTGAATTCTTGGCAAGACTACGCTCAGTAGTTTGCCATTCCTTTCTGAGCGACCGGCTCACATACCCCGTAAGTTACCGACGTGGCGCGAACCGCTACTGATTCTTGCGCACGTCACGTTACTCACGAGAGTATGCTGGATTACGGAGAAAGTCGTGTATTTTTCTTCTATAAACCACATCTTCACAGCTTTCACATAATTCCTCACGTGTCGGCTAATTGTCCATTATTCGCTTCCGTACATCAAGATGTGCTTATATATAGAGCTCTTAGTAGCTTGTTTTTTGTTTACTTAATCTCGACTGACAAAGATAAATTGCAGAAAATTTTCTTCATGTTATAAAGTGTTAACTTTGCGTTGACTAGTCTACATTTAATTTATTAATACATCTTCCATCTGTTGTTATTAATTACTCAAATAAATAAATATATTGACTTGTTTCAGGATGGTTCCACTCTCTTTGATGTTGCATTTGGAAATACATTTATTCTTTCTAATAACCATTACATCTGTTTTTCTGTTATTCTGACTTTTGTTTTGACTCTCTTTTGCAATTCTATCATTTCTTGTAACTGCGTTTCATTTTCCGCGGCAATGTCATCATCTTAATGCAGGTTGTTTACATTATTCCTAGCAGTGTTATCATTAAAAATGGGTCGATACTGACTTTCCCCATTGTATCCCGTTCGCGATTTATGAATGTAACATAAAACGCTGACATTTTAAAAGAATGGTGTACTGAACTGCAAACATATAAGTGAGAATGTTGAATTCCAGAGCTGCAAAATTGATAACTGCTGTATACACGATTCCGTTCTCTCTACTTCTTCAGCGACTCGACACTGGGCTCGTTAGCCTGGCAAGTCAATAGTTCTCTCTCGCCATCTGGGATACGTTCAACTCCAGCAACTCGGTAGCTACGATTTGAAATGTAGGTCAGGAGAATTAGCGTTCTACAGGTAGAAGTGTTTTACCACTTGTGTCTGGTGTCGCGCGGGGTCATATAGGAAATGGTAACATAAACATTGGGAAGGAATTCAAAATATAGTGTATTATATTTCTTGTAATGTGCATAAAGAGCACAGAGCTATAAATAGTGAAATAAATGTGGTAATTCATTAAAACGAATAAGACGAAAAACTAGGTACATGTTATGAAAAGTAAATATCAATATCATAGTCTTTAATAAACGTTTTATAGAGTTTTAATGATATTATATTGCTTTAGTGAGGACAAGTGTGATTTTCAGCAAAACTGTGTGCTCCATTATGAGATTGTGAATGCAGTCAGCAGTTCGCCCACTTGCGAAATATGCGTTCTGAGCTTGACAAAAATTGTACACAACTACTGTACACACTGTATAAGTCAAACATCACTAATTTAAATATTAACTAACGCATTCAGCCGTAGTAAGCAATGCATGTGTGCGGGCGTGGGGAGAGAGAGAGAGAGAGAGCGAGAGAGAGAGAGAGAGAGAGAGAGAGAGAGAGAGTCTGTGTATGTGGTTGTGTGAGCATGTGATGTGCTGACAGGCGTGAGCGATCAGGCTTCTCCACAACTTACGATCTTCGACAGCATTTATCCGCTTGTATGCTGAATTTTCCCTTTTCCCTATTCTTTGATGCAGGACTCCGTGGCCGAAGGCCTGCGAACGCAATTCGTGAGCCGCTTATCAGGCATTCGAAACATAGCTGCGACCGATTAGGCAGCAGACCGTGTCGCGTTGTGTTATAACGTCTTGGTATGGGAACCTGTAGTTCAGAAAGCAATGGCAAACTACTGAAGGTAAACTTGCCAAGACATCAACAACAGCAGTGTTAGTGTTGACAGCGATGTACTCTGTAAATAGGATATGCACACACACACAAAATTGACGAAAGACGATTTACAAAAGCGATGCGACTATTCCATTACATTTATAAAGCACGACTTAGGTCCATATCGCTATCATCAAGTGCCTTGCCGTCAGGCGTGGGCGATCAGGCTTCTCCATATCCAGCAAACTTCAATGGCATGTATTACTTCGTATGCTGACTCACTTCCGTGACTAGACACAAAACTGTCAATAATTTCCTCTTGTTGACTTCTTCCATCTCTCTTTCCACAAATCTTTCCAATTATCACGTGTTCTATTTTTTGTCTTCTCTTAATGTGGCCACAAATTGATGACTGTCTCTTTCTGATGTTTGTAATAATTTTTCTGTGTGCTTGTATCGTGTTTCAACAGTTTACAATGTAGTTTACAGTATGTCAGCCCCAAAGTTTAACTGCCTCAGTGCCAAATAAAACTGTGAGGTTCGGCCAAACTTGGCATAGAATCAAATAAACAACTATTAAAATGTATTCCCCTTGTTAATTTTAATAACGACGATACAAACAATAGATTGAACGATTTATTGCCTGATATATTTCACTGCATCTCGTCAGATACATACTGCAGAAATCACACAACATAATTGAATGCAATTAGATAAATCCTTCAAGCAGAAATATACACATATTCACACTGTAATTGTTATTGTCTACCACAGTAATTTTAAACTGACTATCATGTCTGTCTGTTTGAAACAGCAATGTAGCAAACTACCGTCTGTCAAGACGACAACGTGCCAGTGCGTAGTAAGCACCTGACGAGCTGCGGTGATATATCACAGGCAGTCAATCGTGCAATCTATTGTTTGTAGATTATGTGATTAGATTCACTTAGAGAATACACTGTTTTGGAACTCTGAAACATTTAGATTACTCGTCAAGGCTGTCCAAGAATTTCAGCATTATTCTTCTAAAAACCGCATCTCTAAGGCTTCCATTGTTTTGTGTTTTTGTTTGTTTATTTATTTATTTATTTATTTATTTATTTATTTATTTATTTATTTATTTATTTATTGTGTGTGTTAAGTATCGTGGCATGACAAGAGTGGTGCTGCAGGGAATAACTAGAGGTCTGGCCGACACTCAAAAATCCGAGGGAAAGTCAGACGGACGAATAATCAGACTGCTATTGGTACCATTAGTATTGGGACTCTTCGCTGGCTGTTGTAAATGAGGTCGGAGCATGTATGGTAATGTTCCGAGTGTTGGGATGTCGGTTCTTAACTCAACTCAACTTTGTTTGTTATGAGTCCAGAATTGACAGCCACATGTTAGAACTTGTTCTATGTTAGTTAGTTAGTTAGTTAGTTAGTTAGATAGATAGATAGATAGTTAGTTAGTTAGTTAGATAGTTAGTTAGTTAGTTAGTTAGTTAGTTAGTTAGTTAGTTAGTTAGATAGATAGTTAGTTAGTTAGTTAGTTAGTTAGTTAGATAGTTAGTTAGTTAGATAGTTAGTTAGTTAATTAGTTAGTTAGTTAGTTAATTAGATAGTTAGATAGTTAGTTAGTTAGTTAGTTAGTTAGTTAGTTAGTTAGTTAGATAGTTAGATAGTTTGTTAGTTAGTTATATAGTTAGATAGTTAGTTAGTTAGTTAGTTAGTTAATTAGATAGTTAGTTAGTTAGTTAGTTAGTTAGATAGTTAGTTAGTTAGTTAGTTAGTTAGTTAGTTAGTTAGATAGATAGTTAGTTATAGTTAGTTAGTTAGTTAGTTAGTTAGTAGTTAGTAGTATAGTTAGTTATTTACTTAGTTAGTTAGATAGTTAGTTAGTTAGTTAGTTAGTTAGTTAGATAGTTAGTTAGTTAGTTAGTTAGTTAGTTAGTTAGTTAGTTAGTTAGATAGTTAGTTAGTTAGTTAGTTAGATAGTTAGTTAGTTAGTTAGTTAGTTAGATAGATAGTTAGTTAGTTAGTTAGTAGTTAGTTAGTTAGTATAGTTAGATAGTTAGTTAGTTAGTTAGTTAGTTAGTATAGTTAGTAGTTAGTTAGTTAGTTAGATAGTTAGTTAGTTAGTTAGTTAGTTAGTTAGTTAGTTAGTTAGTTAGTTAGATAGTTAGTTAGTTAGTTAGTTAGTTAGTTAGTAGTTAGTTAGTTAGTTAGTTAGATAGTTAGTTAGTTAGTTAGTTAGTTAGTTAGTTAGTTAGATAGTTAGTTAGTTAGTTAATTATATAGTTAGATAGTTAGTTAGTTAGTTAGTTAGTTAGTTATATAGTTAGATAGTTAGATAGTTAGATAGTTAGTTAGTTAATTAGTTAGTTAGTTAGTTAGTTAGTTAGTTAGTTAGTTAATTAGATAGTTAGTTAGTTAGTTAGTTAGTTAGTTAGATAGTTAGTTAGTTAGTTAGTTAGTTAGTTAGTTAGTATAGATAGTTAGTTAGTTAGTTAGTTAGTTAGTTAGTTAGTTAGTTAGTTAGTTAGTTAGTTAGTTAGTTAGTTAGTTAGTTAGTTAGTTAGTTAGTTAGTTAGTTAGTTAGTTAGTTAGTTAGTTAGTTAGTTAGTTAGTTAATAGTTAGTTAGTTAGTTAGCTAGTTAGTTAGATAGTTAGTTAGTTAGATAGTTAGTTAGTTAGTTTGTTAGTTAGTTAGTTAGTTAGTTATATAGTTAGATAGTTAGTTAGTTAGTTAATTAGGTAGTTAGTTAGTTAGTTAGTTAGATAGTTAGTTAGTTAGTTAGTTAGTTAGTTAGTTAGTTAGTTAGTTAGTTAGTTAGTTAGTTAGTTAGTTAGATAGTTAGATAGTTAGTTAGTTAGTTAGATAGTTAGTTAGTTAGTTAGTTAGTTAGTTAGTTAGTTAGTTAGATAGTTAGATAGTTAGTTAGTTAGTTAGTTAGTTAGTTAGTTAGTTAGTTAGTTAGATAGTTAGTTAGTTAGTTAGTTAGTTAGTTAGTTAGTTAGTTGGTTAGTTAGTTAGATAGTTAGTTAGTTAGTTAGTTAGTTAATTAGATAGTTAGTTAGTTAGTTAGTTAGATAGTTAGTTAGTTAGTTAGTTAGTTAGTTAGATAGTTAGTTAGTTAGTTAATTATATAGTTAGATAGTTAGTTAGTTAGTTAGCTAGTTAGTTAGTTAGATAGTTAGATAGTTAGATAGTTAGTTAGTTAGTTAGTTAGTTAGTTAGTTAGTTAGTTAGTTAGTTAATTAGATAGTTAGATAGTTAGTTAATTAGATAGTTAGATAGTTAGATAGTTAGTTAGTTAGTTAGTTAGTTAGTTAGTTAGTTAATTAGATAGTTAGTTAGTTAGTTAGTTAGTTAGTTAGTCTAGTTAGATGTTAGCTTAGATGTTAGGTTAGTATGTTGATGTAGTTAGTTTAGTTAGTTAGTAGTTAGCTAGTTAGCTAGTTAGTTAGTTAGTTAGTTAGTTAGTTAGTTAGTTAAGTTAGTTAGTTAGTTAGCTTAGTAGTTAGTTAGTAGTTAGTTAGTTAGTTAGTTAGTTAGTTAGTTAGTTAGTTAGGTTCGTTAGTTAGTTTAGTTAGTTAGTTAGTAATTCGTTAGTAGTAGTTAGTAGTTTAGCTAGGTTTAGCTAGCTAGTTAGTTAGTTAGGTAGGTAGGTAGGTAGGTATGTAGTTAATTAAATAGTTAGTTAGTTAGTTAGTTAGTTAGTTAATTAGATAGTTAGTTAGTTAGTTAGTTAGATGGTTGGTTGGTTAGTTAGTTTAGTTAGTTAGTAAGTTAGTTAGTTAGTTAGCTAGCTAGCTAGCTAGCTAGTTAGTTAGTTAGTTAGGTAGGTAGGTAGGTAGGTAGTTAATTAAATAGTTAGTTAGTTAGTTAATTAGATCGTTAGTTAGTTAGTTAGTTAGATGGTTGGTTTGTTGGTTGGTTGGTTGGTTAGTTAGTTAGTTAGTTAGTTAGTTAGTTAGCTAGCTAGTTAGTTAGTTAGGTAGGTAGGTAGGTAGTTAATTAAATAGTTAGTTAGTTAGTTAGTTAGTTAGTTAGTTAGTTAGTTAGTTAGTTAGTTAGTTAGTTAGTTGACAGATCATCCTCATTGCACATTGAACCATTCAGTCCATAAGTGCACGGATCCCCTCCTCATCAAATCCCGCAGCGTGTAGCGGCTAACGACACCAGTTCTGTGTTGGTTTATTAATCTTCTTCGGCTTCCTGCGTAGTGTTCTTGTTTGGCCACACCTCTTTTAATTTGCTATTCTCGCAACCTGACCATGGTTGTAGATTACTTGTTCTGTGTAATATGCCAGAGTCCAGAATTTACAGCCACGTGTTAGAACTTGTTCTATGTAGCATGCCAGAGTCCAGGATTCACAGTCATGTGTTAGAACTTGTTCTATGTAACATACCAGGGGTGTGTTCGGAAAATATGGCGTAGCTGGCTAGAAAACATCTAGAAACGAAACAAATAACATCTAGAAGTATCTAGACTTCGGAGCAATGGCGGCTGGCAATGTCACACAATTTACCGGCATTTGCCTTATGCAGAAATGTGTGGCTGCTGGTCTTCTCATCACTGCCGCTTCAAATGAACTGTATTTTCGAGGGGGACTTTCGTGGAGGCATTATGCACAGTGTACCTGTGCGGGCTGTTAGTTGTCGAAACTCCTGTCTTTTCCACTTTTCACATGGGGCAGTCAGGAGCATTTTATGTGATTTTCACTGGCACAGGAGTGGAGCATAATAGGGACGACCCGGTGCTGTGAAGTTGGAACCGCGACATTCACCGATGCATTTCTATAGGTTTCACTCCTTTACTGATAAAAAAACGGATAACAGAAAGCTGTTCCTCTTTGGTTCATGTCAAAAGTGGGACGGCCATCTTTAAACTGCCATTATGACGTCCTGTGTTTGTTTGCACCGTGATGTCACGCGCTTAACTCTCATGACATCCTTAACAACATAATGACAGGTTACAAGACAAAGGCATGGTTATTGTAATTTCTACTACACTTTCAAGGTTTTAATTTGAAACTTCCTCGTAACGGGAATTCTTTTTCCTAACTTCTAACGAACTTGTTTGCATTCATGATTAACAGGGGGTGAATCCAAAGGCGGCTTCTCCGTCTGGCCTATAAATACACGGCCTTCACTTTTGGGTAGTTAGTATAGATGATTTTTATTAGAAGGCAGCAAGTCAAATGGTTTGGCCATGCAAGTAAGTTACCAACTAACAAGTAGGTATACCACAACAAGCAATGATGTACAGACCAGATGGAAACAGAGGAAGAGGCCGACCATGTAAACAATGGATAGATGGAAGTACAAAGTCCGTGGAAATATCCATACATGAAGCCCATAAACGGGCACTCTCCCGCTGATTATGTTTCACCTCGACACCGCAAGGTACAAGAGGAACCTGATGAGATGAGTATAACTGATAAAGGAGCAGCTGGCCGAGTGGCTAGAACGCCCAGTTATCCTTCAGGAGACCCGGGTTCGAGTTGAGTTGAGTTGAGTTAAGCTAAGAACTGACATCGCTGCACTCAGGACATTCCCATACGCACTCCGTCCCCTCGTTCAACAGCTAGCGAAGAGTCACACTACTAATCGTTCCCATCGCTACTTGATTGAAAGTTCTTCTTGTCTTCCCTCTCAGTTTTGAGATTATACCAGAACCCCTGTCAATCCCCCGCAATCTCATCCGTTCCACCGGTACTCAATCTGTTCCCCTGCCTTCTCCACCTGGTCCCACAGGTGCACGACCACCTACCCCTTGTCCATAAGTAATCTACCACCAAGAGGCGCATTCCCCGCCAGCCTATAAGCTTATTAATTCCACCGCACTCCCGCATGGCCAGGGCAAACTATCCATACAGTTCTCACAATCTCTGACCTTTAAAGCGAGGTGAGCCATTCCACACGAAACATTCATTTCTCCACTTTACTAATCATACTCCTTGAGTCCGATGAAGACAATGTATTGCAGTGTTCTCCTCTAAGAAACGGAATGCCGCTGTGACTGCTTCCACCTCCATTCTCATGCTGGAGGTCGTAGCCTCATATGCCAGATTTTTCATTTTTTTAAGAATCGTCCATTAGCCTTCGCAATGAAACCCCAACCACCCCTTCTGTTTCTCACCACTGACCCATCAGTGTAGATCACCATGTCCCATTGTGTATTACTCTGGATCAGTTGTTGCACCTCAAACTGTGCGGCTCGCACCCATTCTCTGCACTCACCACCCAGTGTTACTAATAAATTGTGCCAATACGTCATGTCTTCCGGTACTTTAACCCACTCTTTTTCTCGATTGATGTGCTCAAGATCGCACACCTCACGGTAAGGTGTGGATATTTTCTGTTGGGGGAAAAAAGAAGACCCTAACCTGCAAAGTTCGCAGCGACTTCACTAGCCATGCGGACTTAATTCCTCAGTTCAAGACCCCCCTGTCCAACACCGCAAGTAGATTACAGTTGTTGTTGTTGTTGTTGTTGTTGTTGTTGTTGTTGTTGTTGTTGTTGTTGTTGTTGTTGTTGTTGTTGTTGTTGTTGTTGTTGTTGTTAGCAGTGTAATTGAGAGGAGTCTACTTTGATAATGATATAACTTTATAAGCATGGTGGGATGAGGGTTCAACGCCTGCATTAGTCGTCCGCCAACAGAGGAAAGGACTCACGGTCATTCAGTCGATTTTCTCATTATGATGCAAGTCTTCGAAATGCCGCCCCTTAAATATTTTTTTCTTTTCGAAATGCCGCCCCTTAAATATTTTTTTTTCTTTTCGAAATGCCGCCCCTTAAAGATTTTTAATTATTAAATGGTTCAAATTGTATTTTGATTTCGCTGCTTATGCTTTACGGTGTCGCATGATGCGGCCGCCTCTCTGTATCATAGCACAGCACAGCCCTGAAAGGACTGGCTACCTATCCTCCATGCATGCAGGCCTGAAAAATGAGATGTCCTTAGCAAGTCACAAATCCATAGGAGGTTCATGCTTCGGGACTCTGGTTTTCTGTGTGAAAGATGGGTTAGTGCTGAGAAACAGTCGTGGTGGTTGGGTTTTCATTGCGCAGGCTAATTTACGATGCTTGAAAGGGGAGAGCATGGCATATGAGACGGCATTCTGTTGGAGGCCACTGCGACACATATTGTCTTCATCACGGACTCAAGGAGTATGCTTAGTAAGGTGGAGACATCAGTTCAGTTCAGTCGCGGTTCCAACATGACAGCAACGGGTCGTCCCCATTATGCTCCGTTCCTGTGACAGTGAATATCACATAAAATGTTCCTCACTGCCCCATGTGAAAAGTGGAAAAGACAGGAGTCTCGACAAACAACAACCCGCTCAGGCACACTGTGCATAATGCCGCCACCAGAAGGTCACCATAAAAGTCCTCCAAGAAACATGCCGTTCATCCTTGATGGAACTGGCAGTCACTTTCCCAACCAGATGTTCACCTACAAAGTCTCGATATTTCTAGATGTTTGTGTTCCGCTTCTAGATGTTTTTTAGCCAGCCACGCCATTTTTTCTCCGAAATGCAGTTCACGCAACAAAACAACCTTGGACAGATGTAAAAACTTTCACTGTACATAATGCCGTCGCCAGAATGCCAACACAAAAGTCCTCCTCGAAAACACAGTTCATCATCGATGAAAACGGCAGTCATTAGAAAAACAAGGCAAAGAACAGGTCACTTCTGCGTCACAACGAGCCACCATGCATGTAGATATTTCTAGATGTTGTTGTTCCATTTCTAGATGGTTTCTAGCCAGCTACGCCATTTTTCGAGCATTAAGTTCACGCCACAACTCGGTCAGATGTTTTTTTTAAAAATTCACTATACATAATGCCGTCTCCAGAATGCCAAAACAACAGTCCTCCGCGAAACACAGTTCATCGCCAAAGGAAGCGGCAGTCGACCAGAAGACCAGCAGCCACACATTTCTGCATAAGGCACAAAACCGGTCAGTTCTGGGACATAGCCAGCCGCCATTGCTCTGAACATGCAGTTCCCGCTCCAAAAACACGAGCAGATTTAAAAGCATTTCACAGGAAATTCACAGCTTACAGCGTCGCTCCACGCACTCAACTCAGTAGCAGGGCGACGGAACCATAAACTACCAGTCCAACATGAGGAAAATGCGAATGCAAACGGTGGCCACGTGCATAAATACTCCAGAGGCCTTAACCATTTCACTGCCTATCCTCCATGTTCGTGACCGGAAGGTGGAGAAATGGATGTTTCGTGTAGAATGGCTATCCTCGCTTCAGAGGTTACAGATTATGAGAATTGTTTTAATTTTTTTTCCCATGGCCTTGCGGGAGTGCGTGGGGGAATGAACAGGCTGATAGGCTGGCAGAGTGGTAGATTACCTATGGACAAGGGAGAGATGGTCGAGCGCCTGTGGGACCAGGTGGGGAAAGTGGGTGAACAGATTGAGAACCCGTTAGTGGAAAGAATGATATTGCGGGGGATCGGTAGGGGTTCTGGAAGAATCTCAAAACCGAGAGAGAAAGGCCAGGAGAGCTGTCAATCAGATAGCGATGGGGACGATTAGTAGTATAACTGTTCGCTGGCTGTTGAACGAGGGGAAGAAACTCGTATGGGAATGTCCTGAAAGCAGTGATGTCAGTTCTTAGCTCAACTAACTGCATGCGAGAGCTTCATATATAACACATACGGTGAAAAGGGCTCAAGAATCTGAATTCTTTGGTTTCCTCTATCTGTTTTCCCCATAAATCTTTCCTGTTGCCACAATATGTTCCATTTTCCCTGTTCTCGTAATGTCGTCATGAGCATATTCATCAAGTGCCTTGGCGGTTGGCATGGGCGATCTTGCTTCTCCACAAATTACGATCCCCGACGGCTTGGATGTGTTGACTCCCTTCCGTGCCTTGACACAAGCTTGTCAAGAATTATCCCTCGATGTCTTCCTCTAGGTCCATAAATCTTTCTGGATGTCACAACATGTAACATGTTTATTTTTGTCATTTCATGATGTGCCAAAAATAATTACTGCCTCTTTTTGAAGTTTGTCTTGGCGACTTAGCCTCCCTAAAAATATCCAGATTGCTCATTTTGGCTGTCCGGTGAATTTTCAGCATTTATCTATAAAACCACATCTCCAGGGCTTCTATGGATTGTTTCGCTTGTTTACTAATTGTCTAGGATTCGCAGCCATATATTAAAACTGGATGTATGTAAACATTCTTGGCGTAATGTGGTCACGACATTTCGACTACTTCTTTCTTCTGATCTGTGTGATAAATTGTCTTTGTGTCCTAGCCATTCTCAACGCATTTAGATAAGTTAGTTGCATATCCTTGACAAGACGTAGCAGTCAGCCCCAGCATTTTTTGGCTGTTTGCGATTTCTTGGCAAGTTTACCTTCAGTAGTTTCTAATTGCTATCTGAACGACCGGCAATAATACCACTGTATGAAAACCAACGCAAACCGGTCTGCTGCCAAATCTCCCGCAGCTGTGTTTCGAACGCGGTATGAAAGATTATGAATTGCGTCTGTAACCCCTTCGCCACAGAGCAGGTATACACTTAGAGCAATGGTTCTCAACCTTTTTTGGCCCGTGCCCCCCTTCACCATATTTTCAGAACGTCATCCCCCTCCTTTCGTATCTCCTACCTAAAAATTTGGCCCGTGCCCCCCTTCACCATATTTTCAGAACGACATTCCCCCCTTTCGTATTTCCTACCTAAAAATCCCGCCCCGCTCCTATACCGTATACGTAATAATGGAAGCTAAATTTAATAGCACATACTAAAACAAGTCTAGACGTCCACATAAAACATGATTTGTGGGTCTACTTACTTTATACATTTAATTTTAGAAGGGTGAGACGTACAGAACCGTACAGTATGAAGGGAAAAACAATATCAAGTAATCGGTTCTTGTATTAATGCGATAATCTTAATTCCCCCCCCCCCCTGGAAACCCTAAAATTCCCTCTTGGGGGGGGGGGGGGGGGGAATTCCCCACCGGTTGAGAACCACTGACTTAGATTAATCATTAAAAGTAAAAGGTTGAAAAAACAATAGGATCGATTTCATTGTACCCTGTTGTATTTCACATGGCTCTGTCTCTTTCTGCACGGCGGCTTGCTGAAGGCATCGCACAAAGCATGAACTCCGGAGCTCCAGCGACGACAACCCTGGAGTCTCTGAGAAAATTGCACTTGCGAAACGAACACGTATCCCGGAATCGAACTCACGACCTTCGGGGCGCAGGGAGACAATCACGGCCATTAGGACATAAATGACGTCACCGGAGGACAGCGTGGCCGAATGATAAGATCGCTCGTTCTGAAATATCTGGTGTTCTAATGCAAGGAAGCGGGTACAACCCCTACAACGGTCAGTTTGACTAAAATGTTAACTTGGGGACGTAATTTACAAGTACCTCTCAAGTCGGAGTGGGTTCGCCTAATGGCAGGGGACACTGGTACTATAGGGACAAGCTAAACAACGTGCAAAAGAATTAGACCAGTGCACCGGAAGTAGTAGCACTTGTATGAACTACGTTGTTTTGTTTTTTTTCTGTTTGTTTTTTGTTTTGTTTTTTTGGCGTTCGCTCGCTTTGAACTCAAGCGTAGTCCAGATACACTACTTCTAGTAATGCTGGACTGAATTTTGCGTGTGGATTAGCTTTCCCTATTAACAGTGTCCCTCGCCATCTGGCGAACCCACTCCGACTTCAGAGGTACTTGTAATTTAGTCCCCCAGTCAAGGACGATAGGTCAACATTTTAGTCCAACTGTCCGGTGTAGGGGTTGAACCCCTTACCTCGGCATCAGCGCACCGGATGTTTTAGAACATCAATTCTTATCCATTCGGCCATACTGACCTACCTACGTTTGAGTTAAAAGCGAGCGAACGGGAAGAAATGATGTCACTACACAGATAGAACAATTTCTGCGAGACAACCCAAGATCGGCCCAACCCATAATGGGTAAATAAATATGAGGGGGCTTCGCGTGAAAACATTAAAAGTGTGATAAAAATTACAACAACCATGCCATTGTCTTGTAACCTGTCAATATTGTTGTTAAGGATGTTAAGTCCAGCAAGTGTATAAGTGGAGTAGGAAGTTTCAAAACGGCGTGACTTCTTAACAGACTGTTCACGACCGGGTCAGGCATACCAAGAGATGTTTGTTTCTACAGGAATCCAAGCTTTATTAGCACTGGAGGACTTGCATTGAACGCATTAGTGACTACATCGAAAAATGATACATTTGTTCTTTTGTTTCCACCAGAATGTATTCTCTCTCTCTCTCTCTCTCTCTCTCTCTCTCTCTCTCTCTCTCTCTCTCTCTCTCTCTCTCTCTCTCTCTCTCTCTCTCTCTCTCTCTCTCTCTATCTATCTATCTATCTATCTATCTCTCTCTGTCTCTCTGTCTCCCTCTCACACACACACACACACACCCACACACACACATTTAAGGTTTTCATTTGAAGCCTCCTCGTAGTAATAATAAAGTGTCGCCTCTGTTGGACAATCTATTATTGTATTATATATTTATAAGTGAGGATTACAGCAGCGCTAGAAGTCAGGTCTTAGTCAATTATGACTGAGCTACCGTATGACAGCAGACGGTACTACCTGCTTTTTGTTAGCGCCGAATGTTGGGCGGCGGTTACCAAACCCGACTCCCCACCTTGTGTCAACAGCATCGGGCGGAGGAGCGCAATTGAGAGGGTGAAAGTCTTACCCTGGTGCAAGGAAATGCAACCTAAAGACTAAATGTCAAGACTATCGTCAAAATTGTGGCAAAGTTAGACAGCGAATACTTAATGCGATGTGAGACAGACAAAATTAAATTCTATAATATTTAATCCCTATGTTCTGATATGGTATAGGGTTTCTTCTTCCTCTTCTTCTTCGTTCATCCGGAGTTTTTTTTTCGGATGTGATTGCGTTGTGCCTGTTTACAGCAGAGCTGCGTTCTTGCGCCGTTAGGCCGACACATCCGACTTCTGCTGGCATTTGTTGACCGGGTTAACCTTCCCGGGGGTTTCTTAGGACGTTTGACTCTCACTGTTGTGGTGTTATCCCCCATCCCAGCTGGTCCATATAGAACAGCCAAAGATCCTGGTCAGCCCTCAAGGGAAGGCAGGGGCAGACCATGGGCATTCCCCGCCATCCAAGGAGGCTTCCATACTTGCAGAGCCGATACATAGCGCTCTGGTACTGGGCTCACCCAAGGAATCGTCACGTCCTGCACATGGCTGCTTAGCCTCACTTCCGTATATTGGGCCTTCCGTTCACCATAGGCTGTTCTTCCGGAAACCAGAAGTATGCAGTCTGCAGATGACATCCACACAGTGAGCTTTCGATTCGGACTTTCCATGTAATGGATTTGCTAGCCAAGCAATATTCCATTTCGTGCCACTAGGACACTTTTCCACCTTTTATGAAGCCCACACAGTGGGCTTTTGATTCAGACTTTCCACGTAATGGATTTGCTATCCAAGCAATATTCCATTTCGTGCCACTAGGACACTTTTCCACCTTTTATGAAGCCCACACAAGTGGGCTTTTGATTCGGACTTTCCACGTAATGGATTTGCTATCCAAGCAATATTCCATTTCGTGCCACTAGGACACTTTTCCACCTTTTATGAAGCCCACACAATGGGCTTTTGATTTGGACTTTCCACAGTAATGGATTTGCTATCCAAGCAATATTCCATTTCATGCCTCTGGGTCTTCATGCACCTTTAAATGTCAACCTGTATATAGTTAAAGTAAGCTGCGGTCAACTTTAGCTTGTTGATATCTCCATAGAGCTTGTCCTCAAATGAAGCAGGTGTGGGCCAAAATATCTTTCTCTGTTCTGCATACGTTGGGCAATCCTGCAGCAAATGTTTTGCTGTCATTTTTCCAGTTCTACAATTACATTCATCGGTATCTCCTATCTTTAGTTTATTGAACAAGTGGTATTTCAGCCTGTTATGTCCTGTGCGGAGTCTGAAGATTGCTACTTGTTCTCTTCGGTCGAGTTTGTAATATGCATCATCCTTCTGATGGCCTGGATGCTCTGATTCCCATTTGGTTCTATAAGTGCTTTTTATCAACCTCTTTGCCTCATTATAGGTTATGTCTATGTCAGGCTGTGGTAGTCGTCCGCCCTCTTTTGCCAGTCTGTCAGCCTCTTCGTTTCCAGGTATACTGCAATGTGATGGGATCCACTGTATTACAACTTTTTTGGATTTCTGGCATAGACCATGGAGTGCTGCTCTTAGGTCAGTTAGTTCTGTGCTGTTATTGCTCTTCAGTATTGAGACAGCTGACTTTGCATCTGTGAAGATAGCTATTTGCTTCTCTTTATTTTCCTCCATCAGGAGCATTTCTGCTGCAGTTTTCAGAGCCTCTACCTCCGCTTTGAAGTTACTTGAAAATTTTCCAGTTGCCATTGAATGTGTTTTTTTCGCTCCATTTTTTAAATTTAGGAGAATTCCTCCTCCTCCATTCTCTATTGAATTTTTGGCTGATCCATCTGTATATGCATGGGTCCAATTCCTGCTTGGGTAATGTTCTTTTATGTAGTTTAGGGTTATTTCTCTTCTTTCGGTTTCATGCTGAGTGTTCTTTTTCTCAATACCAGGAATGTTTTCTATCATCTCAGGCAGTTGCTGCTGTCTCCAAGCTGGGAACTTGTGTGCATTGTGTATGGGCTTGACTGTTGATATGTTAAGAATAGGATCTGACCTAATCCTTCGTTTTGCAGTTTCTACAAAGTTGCTACGCTTCAGTCTTCCCTTTCCAAAACCATTAAATCTGTTGTACATAGGGTGGTCTGTCAATCTTCTAAATTTTTCTGCTTGTTGCTGGGCTCTGCTATCTCTTCTATCCTGCATTGGTTGTAAACAAGTGATCTTTTCTAATTCATTAATAGGCGTTGTCTTCAGGCTTCCAGTTATGATTCGCATTCCTTGATTTTGGACTCTACTTATTTTGTTAAAGTTTGACTTAGCTGCTGTTGCCCAAGCTGCAATGCCATATTCCAGTACTGGCCTCACCCGTCCAGTATATAACTTCTTGAGAACTTTCTCATCTGCTCCCCATGTTGTACCAGCAAGCTTTTTCATGATTGCCATTCTTTGCCTTGCTCTTGTTCGATTTTTCTCAACCTGTGTCTTCCATGTCAGGCGACGATCAAAGGTGACTCCTAGATAGTTTGGATTTTCTTCATGGCGCAATATTTTTCCATTCAATACCAGCTTAGGTTGCTGAGTTTTAGTTGAGAGGGAGAACACTGTGCATGTTGTTTTCTCCTCACTTATCTTCACTAGCCATGATTTTGACCAGTCCTCTAGCGCTAATAGGGCTTGCTGTATTCTGCTGTTAGCTGTACTAATATATTCTTCAGATGTTCATATGGCTAGGTCATCTGCAAAGGATGATGTGTGTACTCTGGCTGGAAAATTTTCCGTGATGTCGTTTATATATGCTAGGAATAATGTTGGTGAAAGAACTCCTCCTTGGGGGACACCTTGCTCCAACAGCATCATTTTGCTGGTTTGTCCTTGTACTTTTGTCCTGGCAGTTCTGTTCTCAAGGTAGTGGCTGATCCATTTGTACATTTTCCCGCAAACATGCATTTTTTGCAGTTTTACTTTCAGTCCTTCCTTCCATACTTTATCAAATGCTTTTTCTAAATCTATCCAGACCGCTAGTGTGTGCTTTTTCTCTTGGAAGGTGTCACAAAGTGAATGTTGACTAAGTGACAGATAGAGTGGCTATGGTTATGTCTAGGGTATGTCCTTGTAACAATGTGATGTTGAACAACAGATTAATCAAGATGCATCACCACCAAACACCAGTCAGTGAACAAGCGTTAATTTGCGCACATAATATTCCTTTAATTCTGAATTAACACAGACACATGTAACATATAAATCCAGGAACAATAATTCTCTAAGAATATATCTCCATCCCAATGGAACACGTCGAATAACACTGCCTCTCAAGGCTACTAAAATATCGTCCCACACGACAGGTATACTAGCCTCTCTCTAGGCCCGACTCAAAGTAACCCACTATGGGTCTCGAATTCCACTCACTATCCCTGGAACCCACAGTGCGGAGTTATCTTCCAAACTCCGTCACAATTCTTCCCTTTATCACACCACGACCTTCTCCTGGTCTGGTCTACACTCAACTTCCTCTCAGCTCGGAGTCCAAACATCAACTGCCCCTCAATCTTTGTCCCTGTCTTTTCAACAATTCTATCCCCCACAATGCTTCACACACAACACACAACCTCACTGCTCCAACTGTCTGCCTCACCAGCATCCTAGCCAGCTGACCTCCTCTCAGCTCCCCCTTTCACTTACTATCTTCTCATTTACGCCCTCTGGGGGACTTACCATCCGCCCTATTTTATCTCGTGAACTATTTATCTTGTACGGCCACTCACCTTAATGTCAATGACCACAGGAATGTGACACTACCCCACCCTCAAAAGAAAACATCGTTTTCAAATGTTGGGAGACTAAAACTTATTAAATATGTGACCCAGACACATTGCCTGGGTAGCCCTAAGTATGGCTGCACCTTACTCTAGCTACCACACTTAATAATATATCAAATACTCATAGTAAACTCCCATAATCCCCACACATAAATACAAACAACTTTCTATCTTTTGTATCAATGCATGAACTAATACATCACATAATAATAATAATAATACATCATAGAAAAGCATTATACTTATGTACCCACAGGTCTATTAATATCTTTAAGAAGACACAAGCTATTTGTGTACCGACCATATATCAGGTGGTTCTTTTCTTGCATCAACCCACCTCTGATTCCTGTCGATGCTGTGTCTACCTTTCATGTACCCATGGCTCATGGTACCTCTACAATTACAACATCTGTTTGCTATCCCTAGGTCAGTAATGTCGCGACAACTCTTTTGACCTGACTCAACTTTCCTATCTGTATATTGCACCGTTACACTTGAGTCTCTGTTTAGTCTGAACTCTTTATTCAATCTTGGCCCATATATCTGGCACCTTTCTTTCTGCTGCATACGCCTTATGCCTATGTGCCCTGCACATGCACTATCCTGAGCTGTTCTAGTATATCGGTGTCTGTGTGCTAAAGGCACTGCTACTTGCCCACGTGCAGTTCCACTATCTGAAAAGCGGTGAGTAAGAACATTGTTCTTCCTCTCGAAGCACCATCTACCTTTCTTTGACTGCCTATGTTCTACTCTCCTACACCCTTGGGAACATTTGTTCAGAGTAGTATCTTGTCTCTGGGAGTCACTAGCACTATATTTGGGATCCATTCTCATCTGCTCAGCTGTACTATCCTTGTCCTGAGTTCCTGTGTCTACTACAAGTGCCTCTTCTACCTCAGCTATACTCTCTAATTTAGGTTCTCTTGTGGTAACTACCTCATTACTGCTTACACTATATTTTTGGTCCCAATAAACTACTTCCTCTTCTGTACACTCTTTAACTCCTATAACATTTCCTATGATGAGATCTGCCACTGGTGAGTCTAAAACACATGCTGTCACTCTTCCTGTTATGTATGGTGTTTTTACTGTTATCACGGCTATTGGGTAGTATTCTACTGTCCCATTAAATGTTATGGATCTAATCTTTTTTCCTGTATAATCCGAGGGTTGCACTAAACTCTTTCTCACCCCGATGTACGTACATCCGGAATCCCTAATTGTTAACGCTGGCCTATCATTAACAAACCCATGATGCATCTTCAGACTTCCTCCTTCATGCACTGCTGATCCTGCTTTAACTGTGTGACCACATATTAAGACTGGCTGACCATCTTTTTCAAAAAGAGGTTTGCACCCACTACAATCTTCATTGTTCAGCGTCTCAATTACTTGTGCTGCATTTGAGTGCTCTGTTTCTCTCATCCTACATTGATGACTGACATGCCCGTTCCTTCCACATTTGAAACAAGTGATCTCCCTTTTACTGTTGTTCGTTGGTCCATCTGATGGTTGTGCATCACACTCTGCTGCCTTGTGTCTCCAACTCCCACAATTCCAACATCCGGCATAATTTGGACGTCTATGGAAGTTCCCTCTTCTATATGGGTACCGTCCTACTCTACCACCATTGTTTCCTCGGAAACCATTGTCTTGAAGTTCTTGCTGCTCACCTTTCTGTGCCGAATCCACGCTTTTCGCCCTTGGTCTGATGACTGGATTCTGGTCCTGTTTAGTGTACGCTGCACAGACTATTTCCTCACTCATTAGTTTCCCAATAGATACGTTAGGATGTGCAGTCATGTAGTTTTGCCCTAACTGAGACATTGTGTCTATGTCCTTTGGCTTCCGTTCCTCAAAGAACGCCACTAAATTAGAATTGCATGCAGATACTACCTTGTCTCTTAACATTAGATCTACTAATTTATTAAAATCTTTCCCTACTTCTGCAAGCTCCATCCATTTGTTAAATGCATTCTTTACCGTGTTAACAAAGTCTGTGAAATCTTGATTTGTCTCTGGCACTAACTGTCTAAACTTTGTCCTATATCCATGCTCAGTGAGTTGGAACTTAGTCTGCAAACGTTGACGTAAGATAGTGTAGTTGTTTCTTTCTTCTACAGGTAAATTGAACATGGTGTCTAGTGCCTTGCCCGTAAGAAGCTCCCCTAGTCTAATCGCATACTGTTCTTCGGGGATGCCTAACACTTTCGCTGATGCCTGATATCTGTCAAGATAAGCTTCAAGGTTGTCTCGGTCCATAAAATATGGCAGTTTTAATCTCTGTGACGACTGCGACGGTTTTCTACTTTCCTCACTTTGACCCTTCGATGCAAATTCTAACTTTTTAATAGCAATTTCCGCTTCCATCTTAATCTTCTCTTTCTCAATTTCCATTCTCATGTGTGTCTCTCTCTCTCTTCCTGTAGACGCTTGGCTTCCATTTCAGCCTGTCTTTGTTCTCTCTCAGCTAACTTTTCTTCCTGTAGACGCTTGGCTTCCATTTCAGCCTGTCTTTGTTCTCTCTCAGCTAAATTTTCTTCCTGTAGACGCTTGGCTTCCATTTCAGCCTGTCTTTGTTCTCTCTCGGCTTGTCTCTGGTCTCTTTCAATCTGTTGTTGTTCTTTTGCTTCGGCATACTCTTGTAACTCTGTACCCTTCAGGCCTATTCGTACACCTGCTTCAATATATTCCATTAAAGTAGGCATCTTGTACTTGTGGACCCGTTGCTGTCTGTCAGCCAACTATAAATGTGACGACTCTGCTGTTAGTCTTTGTGTCACTTCCCTAAGTACACCCACCCTCCCTGTGAACGTCACTTCGTAGTGCTAAAATATCACTCTGTACTCACCCAGTCACTCTATAAGCACTAGGTAGTGAGGGGGGAATATAACTATACTCCCACCTATATATATATATATATATATATATATATATATATATATATATATATATATTATATATATATATATATATATATATATATATATATATATATATATATATATATATATATATCAAATAACTGTAGAACAATTCCTGGAAATAGTTGTAAACATACATATACATACACAAATGGATGATACACACTAACTGCGAACTATTAAACGCGAGACGCATAGGCCGGTGAAACGCAGACGGATGATTACATAGAAATAAAAACCACTGACATAAACATGCCCATGAAAGACCATACCGTGCGCATAATATAAACTGACAAATACCATCTAGATAGAAGATGTATTAACATAAGCCTTACAACAATACCATATATCCAAAGAACTCAAATATTATATTTAACAGTAAAGAGAAAACAGTAGAAAGAACAAATATAAAATGAATAATGTACATAGATCTGACGTAGACACTTGGACACCATGTATAATGTCGAGACGACCCAATGCCACAGTACAAAACAAACTGACTCGTCAGCTGTCTCTCAACCAATACAATGTGCACCTAGAAACTTCACCTTTGCTCTGTCTCCCGCATTTCGAGAAATAAAGCAAAAATATCCTACTTATTACGACCACTGGACCACATACAAATATTTACGTAACGCACAACAACAACAATACTTAGGACGATGAGACCAACAGAAGCAAACAAGGGTTGCCGACACCAATGCGATGGTAGAATCTTAAAAAAAAAGTCCTTAATTTGTTTTCAATAGTGTCCGAAAATCGCCTGGAAATGTTTGTCGGTTACTGTTTTGAAAAGATTACGACGTTAGCTTCCCACAATGAATTAAAGTTCTGATGCGTTGTCACTTTTTGTTGACGTGGTGACACGATTTTCGACTGTCGTAAAAGTTGAAGATGATGATAATTATCCCAACGCCTTGTATCTTCACAGTCCGTAATGTTTTTGTAACCCTCCCTGTAGGGATGGCCTGTGATTGTATAATGTATGTGAACGCTCTTGTTTTGCCAGAAATATTGGGTTTTCGTTGCGTTTTGGGGAGCCGAAAATACCTTTAAAATCAATGAATGTTTATCTGCGTAGTCACTGTCGCTTTGAAGTGATGGTATGGTTTCACTGTTGCTGACCCGGTTAAACCAACGAATAGCAGAAAATGATCACGCGCTTTAAATCCGCTTCGCAAGTCTTTTTTGGTGAAAAAATGCGCTCATATTTGCGAAGACGGCACCTGAATGACTGTTGTGGTTTGTTTGCCGATGATAACACACACACACAAAGACGTTAAACGTAAATCCTAGTTTCAGTAGAAAAACAACGTGTTATTCTCAGTGGAAATTTTTCCGTCAAATTCCCTGGTTCTCGGCCTTGACTCACAAGGTCATCTCTGTTAGTACCTCAGTGTACTACAATCTTCACTGACTGCGAACAAAGTAATGTCCGGAACTTTTCCGTTATCCACACATACTTCGCTGTCCTCGTAAACAGCACTGACCCTCTTGTCAACCCAATTTGTCCGTGGCGACTCACAATTTCCACCGTCCTCACCCGTTTTACCTGTGGTGAATTCTTAACCTATCGCCCTGCAACCACACTGTGCTTTGTCCTCAACACACACACAAGATGTCTCACCACGCCCAGGACTTCTCAACGAAATTGCTCACTGTCTTAAATCCTGTCTTCGTCACACCCACACGCACCTGTCAGGATATCATCTTGCCAGTATCATGGCGCCGACTTTTTGTACTGTTCACTTGACCTATAAACACACGCGCCTGTTTGCGTTAATTTTCTGACGTCCCTGATAGCCGAAGAAATACTGCCTGGTATCCAATTTACCTGTCCTGACCTTCTCGTGACCTATGTGCTACCCAGTTCCCGCACGGAAGAAACCCCAGTGTTTATATCGTGGACACACTTTCCCCGTCTCCTCTCCCCACTCCGAGTGAGAAATGATATTTTTACCTGGTTTCTCGTGGACTCTGTATTAATTCTCCGACCCTTTTTAAATGCGCTGTCTACTGAAAATGGTGTTTATTCTTGACAGGAGAGCTCTCATTATTGTTGTTGTAATTGGGCATCCGACTAATGTCTCTGATGTTAGTGTTTCTCTCTAATCGACGAAGCCTCCCAGAAATCTTCTCTGTCACAAAGTGAATGTTGACTAAGTGACAGATAGAGTGGCTATGGTTATGTCTAGGGTATGTCCTTGTAACAATGTGATGTTGAACAACAGATTAATCAAGATGCATCACCACCAAACACCAGTCAGTGAACAAGCGTTAATTTGCGCACATAATATTCCTTTAATTCTGAATTAACACAGACACATGTAACATATAAATCCAGGAACAATAATTCTCTAAGAATATATCTCCATCCCAATGGAACACGTCGAATAACACTGCCTCTCAAGGCTACTAAAATATCGTCCCACACGACAGGTATACTAGCCTCTCTCTAGGCCCGACTCAAAGTAACCCACTATGGGTCTCGAATTCCACTCACTATCCCTGGAACCCACAGTGCGGAGTTATCTTCCAAACTCCGTCACAATTCTTCCCTTTATCACACCACGACCTTCTCCTGGTCTGGTCTACACTCAACTTCCTCTCAGCTCGGAGTCCAAACATCAACTGCCCCTCAATCTTTGTCCCTGTCTTTTCAACAATTCTATCCCCACAATGCTTCACACACAACACACAACCTCACTGCTCCAACTGTCTGCCTCACCAGCATCCTAGCCAGCTGACCTCCTCTCAGCTCCCCCTTTCACTTACTATCTTCTCATTTACGCCCTCTGGGGGACTTACCATCCGCCCTATTTTATCTCGTGAACTGTTTATCTTGTACGGCCACTCACCTTAATGTCAATGACCACAGGAATGTGACAGAAGGCATCCTCTATTTCCTGAGCTATATAGGTTATTTGATCTTCAGTAGATCTGTACTTTCTGAATCCTGCTTGGTGAGGTGTTAAGAGTTGGTTTTCTTCCAGATGCCATGTTAGCCTGCCATTGATAATGCGTTCCATTAATTTTCCTACACAGCTAAGAAGACTGATAGGTCGATAGCCATTTGGTTCTTCCAGGTCTTTTCCTTTCTTTGGGACTGGTATTAGTATAGCTTCCTTCTATGCCTGTGGGACTATTCCCCTCTTCCAGCTGTAATTTAGGACTGCTAGTAGTTTCTTTTTTGCCTTAGTGCCTAGTCCTATTAGCATTTCATTTGTGATTCCATCCTTTCCTGGTGATGTCTTCTTTTTTAGGGTATTCATTGCCTGTTCCATTTCTTCCATTGTTAGATTTGCCATCATATATTCTGCTGCTGTCTCTGTATATCTATGATGTATCTGTTTATCTTTGGTTGCTTTCTTCTGTTCGGCTGTAATATCAATGTGGTTTGCACTGGCATAGTGTTCCATTAGTGCATTTGCAGCCTTTTTCCCCATAAGCAAGGCATTTCCTTGTTTAATTGTTATTTGTTTGTTTCTATGTCCTTCATTGTTCATGGCTTTCACTAGTTTACATAGTTTGTTTCCATCCCTGTCAAAATTCAGGTTTTCTGTTTTTTTCCTCCAACAATCTCTTGTTGTTTGATTTACTGTTCTTTTATATTTTACTGAGATGGCTTTGAGAGAGATGTTCGCTTCAGTTGTTTGTTCTCTCTCTGCGGTCTTCCTAGCATCTTCAACTTTGTCCTCCAAAAATTGTAGTTCTTCAGTCCAGTATGGTTTGTAATTTTTCCTTGCTCCTCTTGGAATAGACTCAGTGGCCGCCTGTATTATTGCTCTGTTTAGACTTTCCACCATTTGCTTCATGTTGCCATATCGTGTATTTACGTTTTCACAATATTTGTCTGTTAGTATGGCAAATCTGTCCCAATCTGCTCGTTTGTAATTCCAACGGGGCAAAGGCTTTTGCTCCTGTGGAACATACTCCATATTTATTACAAGCTTGATTGGTCTGTGGTCACTACCTGCTAATTGGTCCAGCACATGGCGATCGATTTTGTGGAGGATGTCTCCTGTGCAGAAAGCTAAGTCTGGAGTAGAAGTGGTAATCCATCTTCTGGAGTAGAAGCTCGGTGTGTCATCCGCTTTGTTAAGTAGATGGAGATTTGAGTCTATTTCCC
Organism: Cepaea nemoralis; assembly: GCA_014155875.1. NCBI lineage: Eukaryota > Metazoa > Mollusca > Gastropoda > Stylommatophora > Helicidae > Cepaea > Cepaea nemoralis. The sequence goes on from JACEFZ010001870.1 coordinate 312,954, forward strand.
AGTCCTCCACTTCATCTCCTCTTTTGTCAGTATCTGGGTATCCCCATCTTTCTGAACGGCTATTAAAGTCTCCGACAATAATGCAGTTTGTGTCAGTTATATTCATGTTTGAGAGCGTAAAGGCCTTATCCGCTGGCTATACAGATTGTACATTCTTATTTTCACGTCCTTTATCACTATATCAACACCTATAATTTCCGTTTGGTTGTCAGAGATCACAGATACTTCGCTGCAAGGTATTGTATTTCGTGTAAGTATTACAACTCCTCCTTTGTGTCCTTCGCGGTCGAAACGTGTGGCCTGATATCCCTCGACTGAAAATGTGCGATTGGCGTTGAGGTGTGTCTCTTGAATGCATGCCACATCTATTCTATCTTTATGAAGACGCTGTGTTAGGGAGGCTTTCTTGTTATAAACTCCTTCTGCATTCCATTGTAGTATGTTGAGTGTCCGGGGTGTTTGGTCAATAGCTCTTAACCTACTCCTCTGTGCCTTGACTCCACAGCACAGGGGAAGGTGACCACCAGTAGTCATGGGTGGACCCCCTCGAGGCAGGGGGCCCGGCACTATCACCGCCTGATGGGACTTCACGGGATTAGCACCATAACGATTAATTTAATTTTCATCTGTGGCATCATGAAATGATAAAGTTACGTTGCACTTCTTTGTCAAGCCTGTGGCTCAGTACATCCGATTTCGACAAGCATTTGTTTGGGATGCTTTCCCTAGCCTTTGACTGTCCCCAGTCTACCTACAAGGCAGCAGGTTTGTGCGTCACTTCGTCTGGTCCCTCTCCCTTGACCTGTCCGACATGGGTGACCCTACCAGTAGCTGTGCTACCGTCGGCATAGCTCTTGGGGTCATTGGAACGCTCAAGCCCCTCTACCTCGTCAAGGTGGACGCACGGCAGAGGGGGTATAGGGGTTGATACTGAAGACTGCTTGCTGATCGATAAAACTGTCAAATCGAATGTACACTGAACAGTTGCTATGAAAGAGAGGACTGGGGAAAATAACTCTCCGTGGCGAAGTGGTTAGCCCTCCCGCTGGTGGTCCGAGAGCTGAGGGTTCGATTCTTGTATCTGTTATTCGATTTACAAATGCAACTCTCTCAGGAGACTCCTGGTGGTCGTCGTTGGAGCTACGGAGTTTGTGCTTTGTGTGACGCTTTCGGCAGAAAGCGAGCCACATTAGATAAAACTCGATACCATGAAGTAAATCCTCTCACCATTTTATTAAATTATTAAATTAAATTAAAAAAAAAAAAAAAAGTTATAAGCTCTAAAGAGCAACAAAAATCATCATCAAGTGGCCTGCTGACTGGCGTGGGCTAACATGCTTCTTCGTATCTCGTGATCTCCAACAGCATGTATCAAATAATGCTACAGGAAGTCGGCGCATCCGAAAGGTTTAACGCGCTCGCGGGGTAGTTTCGCACTCGGTCAGTTGGACTGAAGAAAAAACAACGGTCATCTTATGCCTATAGTACCTTGCAGTGTAGAGCAGCGGGGTCTTGAGCCTGGGGAATTAAGGCGGCCTGGCTAGTGCAGTCGCCGCGAACTGCGCAGGTTAGGGTTTTCTTCTTGCTCCCGACAGAAAAATATCCATACCTTTCCATTCACTCAGCCAGCTGCTCCACGTCAGTTTGACTAAAAGGTTGAAATCCCGTCCTTGACTTGGCGACATAAATTACAAGTGCCACAGAAGTCAGAGTGGGTTCGCCTCATGGTGAGGGACACTGGTAATAGGGGAATCTAACCCATGTGCAAAAATCAGTCCAGTACACTCATTAGTGGTGACTACTATTAGCAGTAGCGTGTGTGTTGATTACGCTGGAGTTCAAATCGACCGAAAAAAAAAAAATCGTGCGGTGACACCTTTCCGTACCATGACACAGAACTGTCAAGGATCTTCTCTTGTCTTTCTCTGTCTATCTCGAATCATCTCAACTTGCTCCTCTTATACCTTGCGGTGTCGAGGTGAAGCATAAACAGCGGGAAAGTGCCCGTTCATCATCTCATCTCATCTTGTTCCTCTTATACCTTGCGGTGTCGAGGTGAAGCATAAACAGCGGGAAAGTGCCCGTTCATCATCTCATCTCATCTTGTTTCTCTTATACCTTGCGGTGTCGAGGTGAAGCATAAATAGCGGGAGAGTGCCCCGTTTGAGGGCTTCATATATCGAGATTCCCATAGACACTGTTATTCCCTATGTTCATCATTTACATGGTCGGCCTCTTTTTCTAGTTCCATCTGGTCTGTACATCATTTCTTGTTGTGGTATAACTGTTAGTTGGTAGCCTATTCATATGGGTAACCGTTTAACTTTCTGCTTTCTAATGAAACATAGTGCTGCTATTACCCCCACTTTGGTCCTGATTTATACCTTTCAGATTTTCCATTTTCTTAATACATTGAGTATTTTTCTCAGGAATCTCATTCCCGCTGTTGTATTGTTTCATTTCTTTTGTTCTGTTGTTGTCCAGGTTTGACATTGGTAGCACAGAGTTGATGTTGTAGAGTTCTATTTTAGTATCTACTCAGAGCCACATATTTTAACCCCGGGACTGCCACAGGGATCTGCAATCTCACCGGTGCTCTTTAATGTGTATACGAGCAAGATTGCATACCTAGAAGCACCCGGGGTTGAAAGGATTCTAACATTTGCAGATGATATTCTTGCATATAGGCAGGGGAGAAATAGGGAGCAAACAGCCCAGGAGCTACAGGCGACAGTAGACAAAGTGATTGACTGGTGCACTGAAATGAGTGCCGGGTGGATGACCCGGTAAAGGCGGCTGTTCTGTGGTGCTCTCTGGACAACAGGATTGTGAGAGATGATGCTTCAAGCCTCACGATAGATGGCAGAAGCGTCAACAGAGAGAACAAACTGAAGTATCTGGGAATCACATTTGACAGGAGCCTATCCTTCAAGGACCATGTGGAGATGGTTGTGACAAGATCTCAAAAGGGACTCAATGCATTTAAAACTATGGCTGCAATGGACACAGAGCAGAGAATGCTTTTTACACTATACCAGCACTTGATCCTCTCAGTGATTGATTATGGACTAGGACTGCTCACTGTCTCAAAGAGTCACCTAGTGAAATTAGAGCGCATACAGAACAAAGCTATGCGGGTCATTCTGGGATGCACCAGAGACACTCCAGTAGTGTGTATGCGTTACATCCTTGGTCTGCCGACTGTTGCTGGTAGGCTCAAGGTGATGCAGGCGAAGGCATACCTCAGAGTAGCTGCAGACACAGATCACCCGTTGCATGAGGCGCTGGACGTAGTTAAGGGTCAGAGACTGATAAGAGGGAAATCATGGATGGCTCAGGCGGATGATACGATCAGACAGGTGTGCCCCTTGGAGAACATCAGAAAGGAGGAGAGGAGTGGGTCATAGTGCCAGCGGAGCAGGCAGACTTGTGCAGAGTTATAATCACATTGAGCCGGGTGTGCAGGGAGTGGCCAGCAGGGGCCACGGAAGTGGATATTCAGCAACTAATTTAGGATAATTCTCGCCCGGGTGATGTGATTATCTACACGGATGGTTCGGTGTTGAGAGGTAGGAGAAGTGCCTGGGGGTTCTTAGCAAAAGCTAATGGTCGGCGTTTGGTGCAGGAGAGCCTGGCGTATGATGACACAACATCTAGCTTAAGAATGGAGGTGGAGGCGGTCAGTGCAGCTTTCCGCTGGATAGAGAACACCGACACATACACACATTGTGATTGTAACCTGACTCAGAAAGCATGCTGAGGAGGATGAGAACAGGCAAGCTTCGTGCAGAGTGGCTTGCTTCGCTTCAGAGGTCACGGGTAGCAAGCATCACCTGGATCTTTTCTCCGGGGCTGCTGAGGATGGGGACGGGGCGCTTATGGGAATGTCTCGAATGCTGTGATGTCGGTTCCTAAATCAATCAATCAATCAATCAATCAATCAATCAATCTACTGATGCGTGTTTGTTCTTTAAATCGTGTCATTTGTCCAATGAGTTGATTTGCCTTATTGCATCTATTTTCGATCTCATCTTCTGATTTGCCATTTGATGATATAATACTTCTGAAGCTCTTTACTTGTTTCAGGGAGTGTTCTTTATCTATATTGTCATAAATCTTTCCAGGTATTGTCACATGTTGCATGTTTTGACTTTTAAATCTGTGTCCAGAAATGACGACTGTCTCTTTCTGATGTTTGTGATAAGCTGTCTGTATATCGAAGCCTCTGTCTGATGTTTGTGACAAGCTGTATGTATGTCTTACCCTCTTTCTGATGTTTGTGACAAGCTGTGTGTATGTCTTACCCTCTTTCTGATGTGTGTGATAAGCTGTCAGTATGTCTTAGCCTCTTTCTGATGTTTGTGATAAGCTGTCAGTATGTCTTACCCTCTTTCTGATGTTTGTGACAAGCTGTGTGTATGTCTTACCCTCTTTCTGATGCTTGTGATAAGCTGTCTGTATGTCTTAGCCGCTTTCTGATGTTTATGACAAGCTTTCTGTATGTCTTATCCTCTTTCTTATTTTTGTGATCAGCTGTCTGTATGTCGTAGCCACGTTCAAAAGATTTTCATTCATCACGTGCCATGCCGATAAGCGTGGGCGGTCATGTATCGTCATCTCCTTCGAACACCAGAGTCGTGGATCAACTCTGTGTTCTTGTCTCGACCATGCCACGTGGCCAAGCCATCCAGGTGTTTACTTCTCTGCCTTCTCCTTATTCTCTTCCCCTCGATCTTGCCAATTATCACCAAGTTCTCCAATTTATTTCTTCTCATAACGTGACCAAAAGATGTTTACTACATCTAAGTTCTCTAATCAGTTTTCATTTGTTTCTTGTAGAACTCGGTCATTGGTTTTTCTGCCCGTCCATGGTATTCTTTGCATTTTCCTCAGAAACCACATTTTCACAGCCATCAGATGTTTTTCAGCTTGTCGGCTCATTGTTCACGAATCCACACAAAAGCACAGGTTCTATGTAACACCTCAGCACTCTTTCTCTCGTTGCAAATGACATCTTTTTATTTGTCAGTATTCAAAAATTAGATGACTCATTCTGGTTGACCAGAGAACTTTCAACGTTCTTCCGTAAAGCCATAGCTGTGGCATAAGAGTTTCAAACGCAATTCCGCATATCTGTCGAAACAGCTGCGGGCAATTTGGAAGCGGGCAGACTTATTCTGGTTAAGAAAGCAATGACAAACTACTAAACGTAAAACTTGCAAAGAAATCACAAACTGCCACACTAAAACATGCTGGGATTGAATGCGACATCATATAAAGAATATGCAACAACTTCTACAAAACCGCTTATCCGCATGGTTTACTTATTTACTCATTTCCAAGATTTATAGCCACGTGTTAACACTGGATCTATGTAACACGTAAGAAATTGTTTTATAACCTACATTGACTGAGATTTATTACATACGATTGATTGATTGATTGATTGATTTAGAAACCGACATCACAGCATTCGGGACATTCCCATAAGCGCTCCGTCCCCATCCTCAGCAACTAGCGAAGAGTTCCAACACTAATAGTTCCAGTAGCAATCTGATTATATGTCCGTCTCGCCTTTCCTCTGAGCGTCGAGCGTTGGCCAGATCCCCTCGTCACTCCTTGCTGCCTCATTCTAACCTAATTACATACGATATTCTGTATTATATAAAATGAAAGTTTTACTTGTTATTTCCAATTCTTGATCTCTGTGATACATCTTAATTCTAATCTTATCCACGTGTCTAGATCTTTGGTGTTTGTTTTAAATTTCCCCACTTGACCCACATTAATACCATTGACTTTAATTGTATATCCGTTTCTTCGATACTGTAAAAAAAAAAAACAACAACTGACATATTTACTGCCAATATAGTACCTTGCGGTGTATGGGGGAGGGGGGGGAAGGGGTCTTTGAGCCTGAGGAATTGGCCGCCTGGCTAGGGCAGACGCCACGAACTGTGCAGGTTAGGATTTTCTTTTTTCCCCCAACAGAAAAAAAATCCCACACCTTACCGAGGATTCCAACCCGGGTCTCCCGAAGGAGAATCCGGCGTTCTAGCCACTCGGCCAGCCGCTCCTTCGATACTACATATCTTATTATTCAAGCAGAGGTCCACCCATTCCTCCCCTCCCCCAATTTCAACTTATCATTTCCTGTAGGAAAATGTAGAACGTTCTAACATGCTATCAAGACTGTGTTATCAGCATATCGTAATTTATACATTTTATGACCACCAACAGCGATCCTTAGTATATTTCTGATAGAGATCTCATTATATGTTCACTGTATAATCAAAACAATGAAAAGAACAGACATACTTGTCTGAAATCCTTATTCATGCACCAAAATGTTCCTAGACCATAAAGAGCAAAAGAAACAGTTTTAATCTGTACTGGATTATTCCCAGCACTGAGCGAGCATTCAAACCACACCATCTCTTTTCCAAGTGTTATCATCACGAACGCAAATATTTCATGCAATATTTATGGTTTCGCTAAATGATGGTGGTTGAACCCCAGCAGGAAGCAATGGAAATTCGATTCAAGCTTTCGATTGTGTTTATGCAATTTCTGTCATGCTAAATATATTCGCATATTATTTTCATATCTGTTTATTTAGTGGAACATTAGAATGATTACGGTATCTAGAGGATGCCATATTCCATTTGTTTGTGTAGGGGCATGTTCATTTTTAACTTATCGTTTATTTACTTCTAAATCAAATTGGTTTTAAGAAGTAGAATATTTATTTCAATTTTATATAATATTCTATTGTATATTGATAATTATTACGAAAGGTAATTTTAAAAATAAGATAATTATAAGAAACGTTCATATTACGTTTGAGGAAACAATAATAACATCCCTGCTAAAAATAGCAGCCAATGAAATTGGCGAAAGAGTTAAGGTCACGTGTGCAAATTTCGTGGCGTGCCGTCTGCTCGCTGAGATCGTCAGTCGAGCTGTGTCCGTCGATGAGGAAGGATCTCATCGCTTACTTTCCTCCGCTTTTCCGCTGGTCTGCGCGACCGCTGGCACATTTATCCATAAAACAACTGGTTTACTCATACCGTAATGACTATCATCCTTTTTCTTGTTGATACTAGTGCGTCTATGAACCAGAGAACTTATTTGGGAACGGCGTTGATTGATGTAGCCAAAGCTGCGGTTGAGAGTTTTATGAAGGTAAACATATTTTTTGACGAAGACAAAGGAGGAGGTTTTTAAACAAACACCGTTAGAAATCAAGCGGTTTATGCTATATTTAAAATGTTCAACACACACCAGGTTAGTGACAAGTTTATCTTTATTTGTTTCTTTTTGTTTCTCTTCTTGTAGAGTCGATCTCGCGACGCAAGCAGTAGATGGGACCGTTACATGCTTCTGACTTTCGAAGACCCTCCAGCGAATGTGAAGGTAATAAAAAAGAACGGCTTGTCGGTTACTCCTTGTTGTTATATTTCAACAGTTTAGACTGAAATGATTCTGTAATGGCCACAATACTGTGTTGTACTCTGTCATACTAAACTTTAGGCGTCAAAAGATGCCGTTTCTGGTTTTTCTGTTTGATATGGTCGTCGCCATTTTGCCCTCGGAACCGCAAGGGCTGATGGGAAGGGTTAAATCTCACCCAGCAACGAGTTCAAGTGTCCGGGTCACAGGTCAAAGGTCATCATTCCCTTGCCTCTGCTAGATTTCAGTCGCTTCTTCTTCTTCTTCTTCTTCTTCTTCTTCTTCTTCTTCTTCCATTTACTGCAATGAAGTTTTGTTAGGAGATACCATTTTTGGTCTTAGTTTCTCTAAGGTTTTTCATACCATTTTTGGTCTTAATTTCTCTAAGGTTCTTCATACATTTTTGTTCTTAATTTCTCTAAGGTTTTTCATATCACTTTTGGTCTTAATTAATTTCTCTAAGGTTTTTCATGCCATTTTTGGTCTTAATTTCTCTAAGATTGTTCATATTACCATTGTTGGTCTTGATTTCTCTAAGATTGTTCATACCATTGTTGGTCTTAATTTCTCTGAAGTTTTTCATACCATTGTTGGTGTTTCTTATACCGTCACTCCAGGTTTAACAGTATTGAAATGGTCTTCCCCTTGCTCTGTCTGTATCCATCATTTTTCTTCAAGGTTACTGTTGTGGTAGATGGTACCAGGGCATTCCACTGTACAGTTTGTGTTTCCAGATTACCCTTCACCCTCCTTCTAATAGTTTCACCAATATTACAGTGAGTACAACAAGCCACCTACAGAAAAGTTGTGTACGCCTGTACTTCTGTCTGGATGTTGATGTTGGAGAATGAATAATGAAATGATGAAGAAATCGGAGACAGTAGAGATGTACATTTTGAGAATAATGTTGAGAATATTGTGGCCAGAGAAGGAAACAGATGGAGAGGTATTGACAGCTACAGGTATTACCATCATTCATCAGATCTTTACCGAAAAGACAAAGGGAATTTAAGGACATATCAACAGAAGACGTGAAATTGAAAATCTAGTTTTATAGAGAAAATGAGGAAAGAGTATGTACAAATTTACAGTTACACAATAGAATAATAAGCATAGGTAGAAAAAAAAGAGAAAAAAAACTAGTTTTATTGGAAAAATGCGAGGAAAGAATATGTACAGATTTACAGCTGGACAATAGAATAATATAAGCATAAGTATAAAAAATCTTAACATAAGTCAGGAACCAGCCCAGTTTTCTCAGGCACCAGCGTTTATATTTTTGCAAATATAGGCTAAACAATTATTTAAAAACTGGGGCCCCAGGTAGAAATTTTCAGGTGCCATGGTGACCGGATGCCTGGATTTGTATACCTCTGTATATGTTAGTTATTCGCGGTTCCAACTTCATAGCAAAGAGTCACCCCGTTATGCTCTGGATATGCACAAAATGCTCCCCACTGCCCTATGTGAAAAGTGGAACAGACAGAAGTCTCGACACACCAACAGCTCGCACTGGTATACTATGCATACTTCCGGTCCCCAACATGGAGGATAGGCGGTTGAGCTGTTAAGGCCTCTGGAGTGTTTATACCCCTGAATATGAGCTACACAACATTTGAGCAGTCTTGTAGCATGAAGGTGCTGTGGGTATGTGAAGATTAGGACCATGACATTTTGTAGGCTTAGTTCACTGAGGCATAGGTAGCCAGTCGACGAGAGCAGACATCAAACCCTTGTCTGACTGCTCTCATGCCATTGTCAGCATAAGTTAGTGAGGTGCATATCCTTAACAGGACATGGCAGTCAACTCCCATGATTTGTTTGGTCGTTTGTGATTTCTTGGCAAGTTTATGTTCAATAGTTTGACATTGCTTTCTGAACGACCGGCACTCATACCATTGTATGAAAACCAGCACACGGCGTTCTGCTTACAGGTAGCCTATAACTGTGTTTCGAAACGCGACATGTTGAATTACGAATTGTGCTCATAAATACTTCACCACAGCTCCGGCTATTGTCAGCAAAATTATCATCAAAATATCAGATGACAGTAGTGTAGAGTCTTGCTCACGAATGTCTTCTCTAGACGAGACACCAGAAGGACTGTCATTTATTCAAGATTCTGAGAGACCTGACTGTGTGAATCATGACATTTTATCTGAGGATTTACAAGAAACAAGAAGACTGAGGGGGGGGGGGGGGGGGGGGGGGGGGGGAAATGAATATATATATATATATATATATACACACACACACACACACTGCAGTATGCACCTGACAAGACGCAGCAAAATATGCCAGGCAATAAATCATGCAACCAATTGTTTGTGGCTTCTGTGTAGAAATTCACCAGGGAATTACATTGTTTTGATATATTATAGTTATTTAATATAAAATGTATTGCAATTAAAAAAGTATGTATCTTTGTTACAGGCTGGATGGAAGGAGAGTCACCTGACTTTTGCTTCAGAGCTGAAGAACTTGAAAGCATTCAGGATTAACTTCCATGGGGCCCTCACTGAAACATGCCTTTGATCTACTTAATTTGAACAGAATGACCAGTGGCATTGAAACCTATGGACAGGTAAACATCAATGATTGGAAATTGCCTGTTGTTAGTGCTGTTTTAGTGGGTTTTTTTTAGTAGTTGATAGTTAGCTTGGCCGCCGAAATTAACCATAATGCCACCTTATTTTATTAGTGCACAGCGGAGAATAGCCAGTCACGTATGGTCTGTTAAGGATCAGGATCAGAAGAATATATATTTTTCCTTAGAAAAGCTATCACTAGATTATTTATAGCATGTAAATAGTTGGTTGACCTGGCCGAATTGATGAGTCGAGTTCGTTTATCATCTTGTGTGCTCATGCCGAGATAGTGGGTTTAACTCCTACACCTGGTTAGTTGGACAAAATGTTGACTTCTCGTCCTTGACTTGGGGACTTAAATAGTTCTTCTGAAGTTGGAATGGGTTTGCCTGATGGCAAGGGACATTGGTAATAGGGAAAGTTAATCCACACACACACAAAATCAGTCCAGTGCATGAGTAGTAGTAGCACATGTATTGACTACGCTTGAGTTTAATACAAGTGAACACAAAAACAATAAAAACAGTCAATATTGCCACAATCTAGAACCTTCCTTCAAGCTCTGATTATCTTCACAATTACACACAATTTTAGTCATTCTCATTTTTATGTCTGTGTTCTGCAAGATCTTTCGTTCATATGAAAGAGTATATCTGCAGTATTGTCTCCTGTACAAACCTCAAGTCTTTTTTAGTTCCCTCTGTGATCAGTAAATGTTTAAACTTCAACTGAAGTTTCTATAGGTCAGGATATTTGCCTTGATATGTCATTTCTTTGTTTTGTTCCCTTGCCTTTGTTCTACTTCTACTTCTAGTGCACAGGATTGAATTTTGCTTGTGGATTAGCTTTTCCTGTTACCAGTGTCCCTCGCCATCTGGCGAACCCACTCCAACTTCAGAGGTACTTGTAATTTATGTCCCCAAGTCAAGGATAATAAAGTCAAAATTTTTGTCCAAATGACCGTTGAAGGCTTTGAACTCGGCATCAGCACAACAGAAGTTTAAGAGCAAGCTCTGTTCTATATTCGGCCATACTGACATCCATATATTCAGGACAGTCTTGGACTCACTAGCTCATCTGAAATAAATTCCATACACTTTTCATTTCTTTCATTTATTAGTTTGTCATGTATAAATTTTGTGTGTATGATGATTATGATCTATGATCTCTTTAAACTCTACTCTTAGGGTCGGAGTCCATTCTACAATGAGTCGACCATTATTATTGTGATCACAGATGGCGGCCACCTAACCACGGCCAGTGGAATACAACCGGAGGTGACGTATCTTTCGAATATCTTAGGGCATTTCAGTGTAAAGTTTGGATGGTTGGTTGGTGATAATGTTTGGTTGGCCTATCTCCCTGGTAAAGGGGCTAACGACTTTCTCCGTAATCCCGTATATCCATGTGAGGAACACAGCTGCGCGAAATTCAGCAGCGGATCGTGTCACATTGGTTACTTCCAGGGTATGTGAGTCGGTCACTCAGAAAACAATGGCAAACTACTGAGCCTAATCTTGCCAAGAACATCAACAATAGCTGGAAAATGCTGATGTTGACTGCAACGTCTTGTAAGGGATATGCAACTTTTAAAAAAATGTTTGGTTGATTGGTGATAATGTTTGGTTGGTTGGTTATCATGTTTGGTAATGTTTGGTTGGTTGGTTATCATGTTTGGTAGGTTGGTGATAACGTTTGGTTGGTTGGTGATGTTTCGTTGGTAATTGTTTGATTGGATGGTAATAACATATGATTGGTTGGTATTCCTTAGGAAGACTTGAGTGTTAACTCTTAAATTTGAAAGAATTACCATTCAGGTTGCCTCAGTCCTAAAAAGGGCTTGTCATACTGGTCTGGAAAAACAAAAAATACCTGCCACTGCTTAGAATTGATCCTGGACTCCTGTCTGGCAGGCAAACATGCCAACCACTATATCATCACAAGTCATTTACATATCAGTATTTTATCACAGTGTGACCTGTTATAGTGGTTGTCTGGCATTATAGGGCTAGCTGATGCGCAACGTAAAGAGTAGTTGGTAAGCAGTGCACGGGTGAGCACCGTGATGTTGGGTTGGCACTAAGCGTGTCGTAGGGTAACCAGTTAGTTACCAAGACAGAAAGCGTTTTGACCATCGAAAAGGGAAGCAGCACAATTGGTTCCATCTGGTGTTAAAGATGTTTAATTATGGAATTAAGATGACATTGCCTTTTGTAAACCTGTGGACATTTGTATGCCAACGTTGTACAACATATTGGAACACTACCCTTTTGGCATAATAAACAAAACAAAATTTAGATGCTGCGGACTTTTTCTTCACATCAGTTGAATTAAGAGTTGACTTTGAGAAATGATGCACCTCCACGCTCTTGTACACGACGCAGCCTTTGTCTCTCCTGCCGCTCTGCTATACGAGATAACCTTTGGTCCCCCTGCTACTCTGCTATAATTTCTCTATATAGTTATTTTGTCCTCTTTGTTATTTTGTTTGCTGATGAAGGCTTGTTGCATTTACTACCATCCGTTATTTGAGGTCATGTTCTTGTCAAGCTGGTCACAGTTAAGACCATATTATCTGTGAGTATTTTGCTCCTGATTGACTCCTTTCTTTAGCCCAGCTGGTGTTTGTTGTCCAGGTTGCTCACAGGTGACAAGGGACCTTAGTGTGTGTTCTGCCCCACCCAGGAACATTTTCATCTCTGCATTCTTTGTCTTCTCCTTCTGCCCATTATCCCTCATTGATGTATAGGCTTTCCAACAACTCTGCATCAGACCGTCCTATCTTTTGCTGCCTCTTAAGATCTCTCCATGTCTTATATTATTAATGTCCGACTCTAATTCAATTCCTCGTGTTTTTGGATCTCCTTGTCTTTTTGTTTTGTGGGTAAAAAGGTCTTTCTAATTATACTATTATGTGGATGCTTGCTTGCTTGCTTGTGTTCGTTGGCTTGAGCTCCAACGCGAAGTCCTGTATGTCGGATGAAGGCATCCTGTTGTCCAACATCAGTGTGATGTCATACAGGACCTGAGGTTTGCGTGAGTATCCGTTGTCCCATGTCTGGCTTATTGGTGTGCAGACTGGTGGTTCCTCGCCGTACAGGCAGAAACTCTCCGACTTCGGAGGAATCGGCGATCCTACTGACTTTAGCCAGGACCCCGAAAGGACCTGTTGCCCAGGACGCTCGGCGAGGACGCGTCAATAGGTCTTGGCCAGTATATAACCCGGCCCTGGTGCCTTGGAAACACCTCTGCGTCCCTATTATGTGGATAAGAGTACTCATTCTTACAACCGGCTGTGCTGAGGCCGAGGTTGTGGGTTCGACCCCGACACCGATGAGTTGGACTAACATTTTGACTTCTCGTCCTTGACTTGGAAATGTAAATGACAAGGACCTCAGAAGCAGGCCTGATGGCGAGGGACACTTGTAATAGGGAAAGCTAATCCACACACAAAACTCAGTCCATTGCAATAGAAGTAGTAGCACATATGTTTAGCTAAAGTTTGAGTTACAAACAAGCAAGCACAAAAAGAAATATGTTTTCTACGTGTGTGACCTAGCCAGCTGCAGGTGTCTTTTCCTCACTTCTTGATTCGTTGTATCTTTCCACATTACTGATTTTGCCATGGCCTTTTAGTCCTTACATCCTGTGCAGGCGTGAGTTAATAAATGTTTGTTTATTAGTAATTGTTTTAGTTGTTCTCCATGTGTATGGCCCATACTGGAGTACCAATTTAATATTGAATATTTTAAGTGTGCTACAAGTTTTAATTTCTTTGAATGCCCACAAATTTCCTATTGCTGTCTATGAAATCCGACTTTCGGTATTCTCATTTTAATATATCTCTACCCATTCCCCCATTCATATCTGCGTTGCTACCTAGATAAATGTATACTTCCAACTTCTGTGTATGTGTACATTATCGCATATTCTTTATAAAGTACAGGGTGTATTTTTAATGACTGTGCAGTCATTTACTGCCAATATAGTACCTTGTGGTGTATGGCAGAGGGGTCTTTGAGCCTGAGGAATTAAGGCCGCCTGGCTAGTGCAGTCACCGCAGACTCTGCAAGTTAGGATTTTCTTTCTGCCCCCGACACCTTACAGAGCGATCGAACCCGGGTCTCCCGAGGGAGTGCCAACGTTGTAGCTACTCGACCAGCTGCTCCTTGACTCCGGTCCAAGTTTTGTATTTACTTATTATGTTGCATGAACTTTACAGAGGGTGAATACAAAACTTGTGGACTGGCAATATTTTCAAACACTGCACAGTCATTAAAAATACACCCTATACTGTGTAGTGAGGATTATGATAACCACTGTAATACTATGATTGCTCTTACTGTCTTACTGAATTTTAACAATAAAAATTAGCATGTTTGGGATCGTTATTTCCTCTAAGCTGTGCTGGTGCATGCGTTTTTAGCCCTTAGCACCCACATTTTTGGCCCAGCTCATGAGAAAATTTGTAACAATGAAATTATGTTACAGTAATATGCAGGCTTGCTCAAATGTTAATTCAAATAGTTTATGGAATAGCATGTGTGATTAAGACACTCCACATTTTGGAGGGAGCATTTAAGTTCTCACTGTTATTGTTCTTCTTTCTCACAGCTCAATCTGCCAATGAACTCTGTTGTGCCTGGGGCAGAATTGACCAAAGAACCATTCCGATGGGATCAGAGGATATTTAGTTTAGTCTTGCGTCTGCCAGCCAGTGTTCCGCCGGATGTTTCTGGATTTCCTTATATCCCTACAGCAGAAAATGCCGCCGTTGATGTCATGTGTGAAGTGACAGGAGGTAGGTGGAAGTTCAATTTGGCATGTTGCTTTATCATCATACTTTTACCTGGCACAGATAAAGTTAGAGCTGTAACATGCCCATCTGCTATAATTAAAGTCTGACAAAGGATTTAGTTTTTCCAGCGAGCCGTAATGATAGTGATGTTTTGCGGACTAACTACATGGTGATGGGAAGATAAATGTCTAGCATAATGCAATTGTGACCGAAACCAAATATCCAATTACAGATTGAGAAGCCTTTGTTTAAAATGTATACATTTTGCTATAAGTTCATTAATCATGGAAAGTGAACGGACACATTCAGAAAAATTTTGTGACAACAAAGATGTGGTTTCTGAGAGATATTTTATGAGAGGTCTCTGTGATAGACTGGTCAAACTATTGCCTCGCACTAAAGTTCATTTTTGGATTCTGTTCAGCACACAAGTAATTTTGGGGGAGATTTCTGGGGGTTGTGGTTGCAGCTACGGACTTCATGCTCTGTGCGATGATTTTGGCACGCTTGCTTTGCAGGAAGACCTGGCGTAGGATTCGGTGCATTGAAATCAATCTTGTTGCCTGTAATCCTCTTTTTAACATATGTTGCAAATTCCATGGACTGCCAGAGTAACTGACAAGTGCTACGGGCGGCAAACAATATGTGTGTGTTTATTTATGAAGTCCCCTTGAAAGAGGGAAGATTTAAAAAATTCAATAAAGTTATGCTGTCTTCACTGATGCTTGACCAGGTCGTTCGTATGCTGTGTACAGCCAGAAGATGATGAATGCAGCTATTGAATCCCTGGTACAGAAAGTCCAGTGTGGAGTCGTGATCCACTTTGAGAAAATTGGGTCCGATCCCCCACCAGTCAGTGACCCTAATAGGATCGACATTGGGCAAGATATTAATGGCAGCTCTAAAGGTAATTATTTATTCAGTTTTATTTTCTGGTTTTGGTCATATCACATTTTATGGCTGGTTTTCTAAGATGTTTACCTAGACAAACTTTCTGGCCTAGAGAAACAACAGTGGAAGATAAACTCCAAGAACCACTGAGTGAACTAAAATAGGCAGTTACATTCACATAAAAGACAACATTGCAGTTTTAAACAAATTTCAAATGAACGAGAGATGATGATGATGATGACTATATAGGGTTGGGCTTTTCTAAGATGTTTCAGTTAATATTAGGTTCTATGGATCATCAGCAACTGTGCCTCATCGGGGTCTGTAACGGGTGCCTAGAATAGTAACCCTTGCATGTTGTGGGGAGTCTCCATGGCGAAGTGGTCAAGCCATCTGCTCTGAAGTGCTCTGAAGGTTGTGGGTTCGATTCCAGGCTACTTCCGCTTCATGAGTGCATTTTTCTCAGAGACTCCTGGGGGTCATCGCTGGAGCTACGGAATTCGTGCTTTCAGCAAGCTATCCTACCAAAAGAGACAGAGCCGTGTTTTTGTGTGTGTGTGTGTGTGTGTGTTGTAAGAGAGGACTAAAGGGGGTTGATGGCTGTGGAAATGTGGTTTCTGAGGAGAATGTTAAAAATACCATGGACAGAATGAAAAACCAATGACCATGTCCTGCAAGCAACAAATGAAAACCTTAAACTGATTAGAGAAATTAGACATAGACAGTCAACATTTATTGGACACATTATGAGAGGAAATAAATTGGAGAACTTAGTGACCACTGGCAAGATTGAGGGGAAGAGAACAAGGGGAAGGCAGAGAAAATACCCGGATGGCTTGACTGTGTGGTATGGTCAAGATAACACTGAGCTGATCCACAACTCTGGTGATCACGTGAGATGGCGAAACATGACCGCCCACGCTTACTTGCATGGCACATGATGATGATGAAAGAAGGTTGAGCTCGGGACTGGCTTCCCCATCCCATAGAAAACTAGCTGAAAAATCCAGCCAATCGTGAATGTCCAAGAATAAAGGAAATAATTGTCAGCCAATCAAGAGGAAAGTAGAGGCATGACGTGATGTCGATAAAGCTGCAAGCATTATCACTGAATTAGAGAGAGGTGATTAATATGGGAAAACATAGAAGAAGATGAAAAAATGGGTTTGTGTAGATCCTATAAAGAAACATTCACAGAAGATGTGCCCCTGCTTTTTTTTTTTTTTTCTTTCCAAAAGATCAATACATACTCTTGTTTAATTTTACATTGTTATATCCACATTTTTGTGTCATTTTACCATGTCATATCCACCTTTTTTTTGGTCTTTTTACATTATATCCACCTTTTTGTGTCAATTTACATTGTCATATATTCACCTTAAATTGTCTAATTTTTGGGGGTTTCTTTTTACATTGTCATATCCACTTTTGTTTCACCACTGTCGTATCCACTTTTGTTTCACCATTGTCGTATCCACTAATTTTGTTTCATTTTACGTTATCATATCTGGCTTTTTGTTTCATGTTACATTATCATATCCACCTTTTTGTTTCATGTTACATTATATCCACCTTTTTGTTTCATGTTATGTTATCATATCCACCTTTTTGTTTCATGTTACATTATATCTGGCGTTTTGTTTCATTTTACGTTATCATATCCACCTTTTTGTTTCATGTTACATTATCATATCCACCTTTTTGTTTCATGTTATGTTATCATATCCACCTTTTTGTTTCATGTTACATTATCATATCCACATTTTTGTTTCATGTTATGTTATATCCACCTTTTTGTTTCATGTTACATTATATCTGGCGTTTTGTTTCATTTTATGTTATCATTTCCACCTTTTTGTTTCATGTTACATTATCATATCCACATTTTTGTTTCATGTTACATTATCATATCCACCTTTTTGTTTCGTGTTACATTATCATATCCACCTTTTTGTTTCATGTTACATTATCATATCCATCTTTGTTTTATTTTACGTCATTTTATTCTACTGCAGTTTCTTATCCGGTAGAAAATAGACAGATTATAATTAGCATTTGCTGTATATATGCTTTAGCAATTACATTGAATGTGAACACTTGCCATACTCCATTGTAGAGAATCAGGACACAAACAAGGCCATTGTGACTGATGAAGAAGATAAAAAGCTCTTGAATCACTTTGGAACGAATGGCCAGCATCAGGGCAACCAAGCCTGGCATAGCTGCCGGAAGTTGATCTATGTACCTCGGTCAGCACAGAAAGGTCATTGCACAGGACACTGGCCGATTCCTGAAGGCTATTGGCCGGACCTCACCAGCCCTTCATTGGTCAGTTTCTGCTGTGTCTGTGTCATTTTTGTTATTTGTGTTTATTGTTTTGTCATTTATCTGTTTTGTCTTATGTAATATGAGTGTGGTGTGTATTTATGTGCATATGTATGCATGTGTTAAGCCCCGCAGCCAAGCAAGATATACATTTGAAGCTTATATTGCCATGAAATCAATCACTTTGTATAATCAGCTCAAGTTTGAAACTAACATTGTTTTCCAACGATTTCAGCCTCCGCGTACAGCCCACCCAGTCGTCCAGTTTTCTTGCCAACCATCCGAGCCTCTTGTGATAGAAAATCTGCCTTTTGATAAATATGAACTGGAGCCATCACCCTTAACACAGTTCATCCTGGAGAGACGACAGCCCAACATTTCCTGGCAGGTTAGTTAGTTAGTTAGTTAGTTAGTTAGTTAGCTAGCTAGCTAGTCTCGGTTCTAATTTCATGGCAGAGGGTCTCCCCATTGTGCTCTATTCCTGTGCCAGTGAATATCACACAAAATGCTCCTCACTGTCCCCTGTGAAAAGTGGAACAGACAGGAGTCTTGACAAACCAACAGTCCGCATAGGTATACTATGCATAATGCCGCTGCCAGAATGCCAACACAAAAGTCCGCCACACAAAATACAGTTCATCGTTGATGGAAGCGGCATTCACTAGTAAACCAGCAGCCACACATTACTGCATAAGGCAAACTCAGTTGAGCGACCGGCCGGTTGCCAGGTTATATGTAATAGTTTTCATTGTTGTTAATTACTTTGCCAGTGTCTGTGGCTAAAGGCCGGTGAATCCAGCTTCACAATGCCATAGTGTTGAAAATCATCCGCAGGCAATTTGGTAGCAAAGCACCTTGCTTTGATTTTCTCCATGAATTACTGGACGTAAAAATTGCCTCAAATCACAAACAGCTACAGAAAACAACAGTTAGTTAGTTGCATATCCTTTACAGGACATCAGTCAGCTCCAGCACTTATTTTTACTGTTTGTGATCTTTTGGGAAGTTTATGTTCAGTTTCCCATCACTTTCTGTATGACCTGCACCCATACCGTTTTATTTTTTAAAAAAAAGCCAGCATGAGGCGCTCTGCTGCCAAATCACCCGAAGCTGTGTTTTGAGCACTGTATGCATTATTACGAATTCAGTCTGTAACCCCTTTCTTTAACAACAACAAAATAGAATTAGTTTAATTCTGTGCGTAAATGTGAAACAGACAATAAGCAGACAACCTGAGAAACTTAACAGAAATACTGGGAGAAATGCAAAGATTACTATGGATGGACAGAAACACAAAGTCAAGTCTAAGAAACGGATGACAACTAAATTAATTAGAGATGTGAAAACTGAATGACAGCTGACAAACTTGACCACATAGCATAATCAGATCTGAGACTGGTGATCATACGATCATATTCTCATCTTATAAAGAAATGTTGGTTAGAATGAATTTTGCCACTGTTAGGGATTATACCTGGACCGCCGGGAAGATAACCCTGCCAACAAATGGCCTGAAGAAGTCGGGTGTGTCTGCCAAAAGGTTCAAATATCGCAGCTCTGCTGTAAATATGCACAACACAGTTACATCTAAGACAACATTCCGGACGAATGCAGAAGATGAAGAAGAAACCTGGACCGTCTGTCTTGACAAGCAAGCATATTAGCATCAACATTTAAAACATTTTGATTGCTTGTTGAAATAATAAACTGGCAAGATCGAAGGGAACAGACCGAGAGGAAAATATCTGGATGGCTTGGCCACATGGCATGGATGAGACAGGAACACTGAGCTGATCCACGACTCTGGTGATCGAGTGAAATGGCGAGTCATGACCGCCCACGCTTTCCGGCATGGCACATGATTGATTGCTTGTTAAAATAATTGTGCAGCATTGCTAAACTCCATGTTTGTATTCTTTGTGCAGGTTTTTGTAGCCAACAGCTCCAAGTTCAGTGAGATGTGTCATCCGTTTGGCTACCTGAAGGCCAGCAGTTCCCTGACGGCCGTCAACTTATTTGTGATGCCTTACAATTACCCTGTCCTGCTTCCCTTGTTGGGTGAGTTTATGTGGTTGTGGTTGTGCCTGGTGTTACAAAGGTAAGATACCTCTGAAGTCGGAGTGGGTTCGCCTGATGGCCAGGAAACACTGGTAATAAGGAAAGCTAATCCACATGCAAAAATCAGTCCTGTGCTACTACGCTTGAGTTCACAGTGAGTGAACGCTGAAAAATATTTTTTTTTTTAAACAAAGGTTAGAGGAGCCACAGCCGTGTAGTCCCAGGAACCATGGTGGCATAGTGGCCAGACACTGATCTTCTGGCCGGTGGTCATGGTTTGAATCTGATCTGATCAGATAATTAAAATTGATGTAAGGCTTCGAGGTCAGCCAGCATGAAATGGGTATCAGGAAATGTCTCGGGGAGTGAAGATGGCTGGGGTGATACTGACCACACGACACATGCTGATTGGTCTATACAAGTAGGGGTTTGGCACCATATACCCATTAAACAGGTCGATACTTAAATTTGCCGCGGCAGCCATGTGGTTTGTGAATTTGTTTGTCAGTTCATTGGGCTTCTGGCGTCTTCTTCTACATCTTGTCTGCTATCAGTGCCAATCTGTCATCTTCTGGTGTCTGCTTCTACACCTTGTCTGCTATGAGTGCCAATCTGTTGAGATATGTAGGTCAGCATGATCGAATGGATAAGAACTCATTTTCTTAAACATCCAGTGTGCTGAGGTAAGGGGTTTAGTCCCAACACCGGACAGCTGGACTAAAATGTTGACCTGTCGTCCTTGAGTTGGACGTAAATTACAAGTACCCCTGAAGTCGGAGTGGGTTCGGTTCACCTGATGGCAAGGGACACTGTTAATAGGGAAAGGTAATCCGCATGCAAAATTCAGTCCAGCACTACTAGAAGAGTGTGTATGGAGAACGCTTGAGTTCAAATCGAGCAAGCGCAAAAAAAAGTATTCACTATGAAGTTATCTGTCTGCATAACACAGGTTTTAGATGCATAATGGATTGTGTAATTTATTGTTAGTCGAATACAATATAAGTAAGGGCCTGTCTGGTTCGCAAGATCAGTCCCGTGTCTGGCATTCGTTGTCTCGGATGACTATGTGAGGTGTACCCAATCGGGAACTTCCTAGCCAATACAAGTTAGCGAGACAGGCGCTTCGAGAATGTGACCGCAGTGCGAAGCCAGAGTCGTGGTTTGAGCGGGCAAAAGAGCAATTTTTGTACGACCGTTCTACATCTCGATAAACGCCCTCTCTCTCTCTCTCTCTCTCTCTCTCTCTCTCTCTCTCTCTCTCTCTCTCTCTCTCTTTCTCTCTCTCTCTCTCTCTCTCTACTCTCTCTCTCTCTCTCTCTCTCTCTCTCTCTCTCTCTCTCTCTCTCTCTCTCTCTCTCTCTCTCTCTCTCTCTCTCGAGCAAGCGGGAAAAAATAATCAGAGCATTTCATGGTAACAAACATACATAAATATAGAGAAATTGAAAAGGAAAAAGACTGAGAAAGTATTTGTTTAAAATGTAAGATAATTTGGCCATGATAAAATATGTGACACCCTCATCAAAACCATACTGGAGGGAATAGATAGGCATTACTACAAGTAGGAAGATAATGTCTAGACATGGAGGAACAGCACTCTGTGTACAATCAATGGAAGAGACCGAGTGTGTTGGGCAACCATTGTGGCTAACCTTCATAGTGGGGGTGACCTTGGATTTGGGAGATCATTGTTAGCTGTGGCTTGCAGGCCCGGATACAAGCAGTCAAGGGTTGAATTACTACATATACTCATCTTTTCTATTGTGTCTATAAATATGTGGAATAATCCTCAATCAATTATGTTCATTGTGATTGTTTCTCTCCCCAGATGAGTTGTTTAAGGTGCACAACCTGAAACCAAACCTGCAGTGGAGGCAACGTTTTGAGAGCTACCTGAAGACAATGCCTGGCTACTATGCACCGGTAAGTGATTTAACTGAGTTTTCTTCTTGAAATAGGATTTGCTTATATTGTTGCTTGTCAGGTCTTAGTCAGATATGACTGAGCTACCTTATGACAGTAGACTGTACTATCTGTTTTCTGTTAGCGCCGAATGTTGGGATGTTAATTTTTGGTAAGATATTACTGATGACAGTAGACTACTACCTGCTTTCTGTTAGCGTTGAATGTTGGGTCTTAGTCAGATATGACTGAGCTACCGTATGACAGTAGACGGTACTACTTGTTTTCTGTTAGTGCCGAATTTTGGGATGTCAGGTCTTAGTCAGATATGACTGAGCTACCTTATGACAGTAGATGGTACTACCTGCTTTCTGTTAGCACCCAGTGTTGGATGGTGATCACCAAACCCAATACTCCACATTGTGCTAACAACTTCGGCCGGAGGAGTGCAGTTGGCAGTTTACAAACCTTACCCTAGTGCAAGGAAATGAAACCTAAAGACTAAATGTCATGACAGGGCTGATCCGGCCCTAAACCTTGGTCAGCAACTGGTCTAGGATGGAAGCTCCGACAGGCGGACAGAGTATTGCTTTGCTGATCCGGCAGCTTCTGCAGCTGGTCTTGTTCCAGATGTATTGGTGTTATCTTTTCTCTGGAGTAAACTAGACAAGCCGAGAGGGATCATGCGGCATGGGCAACACACAGTCTCTAAATTCAGCCCAGGCTTTGTGTTATGGAGAGATATAACTCCATTTTACAAACTATTATCTGTCAAGACGGCAAGGTCACATTGTTGGTTGCCAAGCTGTTTAACCCTTTACCGGGCTGACGCTTGTCCGTTTTGTAGCCCTGAACGGGCAAGATTTTTTCAGGTTCTGTAAAAATTTCGGGTCGCGTTAGTAAAAACATCACAAACAAGGTGTTAGTCAACCGATTTTAGTTAAATAAACACCACAATGAAGGGAAAAGCATGCAGAATATGTTACTCACGTGATTGTTGCCGGTAATCCATATATGAACACAAATATTTACGAAATACGGCATGTTGTTTGTGATTTTCCGTCATCTATACGGCAATTTACAAACACATTTTCAGAATCATAATCACTTACTTTAAAGTCCGACTCACGACTGCTAATGCAAAGTAACGCTTTGCACTGATATCTAGCTCCGATTAATAATCAACTTCGTGCCCTTTAATGTCATTTAAATTGAACAGAGCGAAATCTCGGCTATCACTTGAAGAATCGCCGAAATCCATTTTGAAAAACAGCGTAAAACTCCCAAAAACTATCAAAACAAGTCCGTAAAAGTCCGTTCAAAGTCATTGTAGCGCGTTTACAAATGGCGGCCACGTTGTCAAGCTATGGGCGAAAGTGAAAGTAGCCGACGGAAGTGTCGGAAAGCCGAGAGATCGCGTTTTTACAATGCATAATAGTATCGGCCGGAATCGGCCGTTGCGCTCGTATTTAGAGACCGGCCGGTAAAGGACGCTACGCCTTGTAAAGGGTTAAGCTTTCCAGTCTCAGATCATTTTAGACTTCCACAGATCTTAGATCTTAGACACACTTTAATATTCGATGAGAATGACACACACATGAGATCATAAAAAAGGGAAGGGGAGTGTCAAGAGGATTTATTTCATTGCTTCAACTATAACTTCCAAGACTCAAGGGGAAAAAATTGCATTCGTGAATGAACTGAATGCGAAGTCAGAAAATGAACTCGTGACTTCAAAGAATAAAGCTGGTGGTTTAACCATTTGGCCACGGAGACCCCCTAGCTATTAATGTAGAATGAGGTGATATGACAACTATTAGTATGTGAATTTACCTTGTGTGTTTTGTATTTTGTGACAGAATCTGCGAAGAGCTCTGGCTCGAATGGGTGCTCCCAACCTGGTCTCTGACAACATGGACAACTGCCTTAGTTACAGTGTGATCACCTACCTGAAGAAGCTGAAGAACCAGGTATGTTGTTCATTTGTGGGCGTACTGCTGGAGTATGGGCACAGTTTGTTGTCCGTTTGTTAGACAAGATTAATTATTTACAGTGGTTTCATGTCCTGTTGTTTGCTGTATTTTGTCATTAAAAAAGTCACCACTTAGCACAACATAACGTCTTGTAAATCCACACATACTGGTTCTTCTTCTTTCACTCTTTATCCCCTAAATGTGGCCGAAGCCCTCAACAAACTTATTCAAGCCATTCTGTTCTTAGCTTACTCATGCAGCTATGTTCATTGTTCATGGCTGGTTTTGCATTAGTTTTTTTTCTACTTGATGAGGAAGACAGTCACAAGCCTAACCCTCCTGCCTTGCCTTTATGGCAGCTGTATGGCAGATTTGTGTTACTGTTCTTTGCTTGCCGTAAGGGTCTCGGTTAACACACTGGTAGAAACCTTCGTGGTGGTTTCTTGTGATAATGCATTGTGTGTTGTGTCCCAGTAACACACACAGGAGCTGTGTGGTCATGTGCATATCACAAAGGATAGGTAGTTCAGGGGTTGTGGATTGAATCTCTAGCCTTCTTTGATAACCCTGGGAGACCTATGTGATCCCAGCTCGTTATCCTGTGGCCTGGTCTATGAGATGCAGGACTGCACACTCAAATGGCAGATTTGCCATGGGGCTGACTGTCTTTGTTTTAAACCTCATTTCAGTGTCGTTGTTTTACATAGGCTAGTGTTGTGTAATGGTTCTAGGGATTCACAGAAGCTGGTTCCAGGGACCCACAGAAGCTGGTTCCAGGGACCCACAGAAGCTGGTTTTAGGGACCCAAAGAAGACAGTTCCAGGGAACCACAGAAGCTGGTTCCAGAAATACTCAAACTAGTGCAGGAAATGTATACGGACCCTTAGTAGCTGGCTCCATGGACCCAGTGCTGTAGCCAAGGGATGGGAGTAAGGGGACAGACCAATGTCCTTGTTCCCTATTTTTCTTTAAGAAATTGATACCTAGCTTCACTTGTGCGATAAATGTCGCCATGGGCGTTTACATTTATATATCCACTCCTCCTGACAGAAGAACCTGGTTACGCTTCTGCAGGGACCTACGGGAGCTGTCAAGGACTTATAGCAGCTGGTCCAAGTATCCACAGAGTGTGTTTGTGATATTTGTGCAGGCTACTATATAGATGGCTCTGTGAATTCAAAATGGTATTGAACTTCTTGATAGCTGACAAGATTTGGGGGGGGGGGGGGGGGGGGGGGGGGGAAAACAAGGAGAAGGCAGAGAAGTAAATACCTGGATAGCTTGGCCATGTGGTATGATCGAGACAATAACACAGAGCTGATTCACGACTCCAGTGATCGTGTGAGATGGCAAAACATGACCGCCCATGCTTATTGGTATGGCACATGATGATGATGATGATTCCCTTAGTGAATGTAAAAATAAATTTGCCATTACCAGGGCGATAACTAATGTTACAAAAGCAGTGACTATATGTTCTAAGTATTTCAGCCTAAGTATAATTCACTTATTCACTTCATACTGTATATAACTCTGCACTATGTACCTGACAAGATGCAGTGAATTAAGCCAGGCTGTAAATTGTGCAACATATTGTTTGTGACTTCTGTGCTTAAACAACTGCAATGTTTGGTTAATATGTTTGGTTAATCCTTCATGATAAGGAAATATTACTTAGTACTATCATCCTGAAATACATGATACCAACTTTATAGTTCCCAATGTTTAATTTCCCAACAGGCTCGTATGGAAATGGACAGACTGAATGCATCTATTGGTCAGAAACCGTCTCGACATGAGGGAATACAAGTTGCTTCAAGGTTAGGTTTGCTGAACTAGATTTTATTATTGGCAGTTTAAAACAGAGTGAATGATTTCTTTAGCTTTCTTGTTGTTAAACTATACTTGAGTGTTTTAGTGAGGGTTATGGCTCGTACTGGGAATCAGAAGCTACATTACAATCAGGGAAACATGACAAACAAAAGACCACGACTCCATATCGGAGGAAAATAAATAAAACAATGCAGATGATAGTATTATAGGGTGAAGAGAACATAATCTCCAAGAATACATAAATCAAGTGCAAAAACTAAGCTGACATAACGGCTCTGTAATTTGTTCTAACCTGTTTGCTCTATAATTTAATCCAGCTGCTATTCTGACATATCGGCTCCGTAATTTGTTCTAACATGTTTGCTCTATAATTTAATCCAGTTGCTATTCTGACATGTCAGCACTATAATTGTTCTCCATTTTCTGTTTGATCTCACTTCCCTTCTGTTTTCTTGTGTATTACTGTCAGTGTATTGTTATCAAATGCTAACAGAAATGTTCTCAAACTTCTACTGCATTTTTTTCATTCACTTACTGTAACAGGAGTAGGACCAAGTCAGTCTTACAGCGGAAGGATTTCAACCAGTTACTGGCCAGCCTGGGCGGTAACATGGCCATCCTGAAACAAGAGCTCCAGCAGGATTATAGCGGCTTCACCCTGGCAGTGGAAGACTCCGATATCAAACCTCAGTTTTATAGGTAAACACTTTTTGATGACTCTTATCTTTGGTCATTGTCACGGAATTCCTATTGTGTCCTGGTTAGGGACAGTTGTTACTCATCATCATCATGTGCCGTGCTGATAAGTTGGGGTGGATTCACAAGATCACTAAGTCTTGAATCGGGCCTGATTTTTCCGACTCTGCCATGTGGTCAAGCTCTCTCTTCATCTTCCCCTTGTTTTTTTTTTCTCATCAATTTTCCAGTTGTCACTAAATTTTTAAGCTTGTTTCTCCTCGTTACAGGCCTAGAACATCTTGACGTTGCAATCTTATCAATATTTCTCTAATAAATTTATGGTTATCATCTGTCAAATCATATTGTGCCGAGGACATAGTTTCCCCTTGTCTTCTGCCAGTGTGTCTACAGTTTGACTTTGCTATACTTTGTATAAAGAGATGAACCCTCTAAATTAATAAACTGTGAAAAGCAATGGTGTCTCTTACCCACTCTTGCCAGAGTTGAGTTATTCTACATGGTCAACTGACAGCCTGGCATTGTTTGGTTAAGGGCTTAAACCACAGTGGGAGTTAAATGACAGAAGGAGAAGAAGAATTGCATTAGCTGCCCCATACAATCATACCTGTCTTAACAGTAACCAGCAGCCATGTTGGTCTATGTCCTTATGCCACATCCACCACCCAGTGTGCATGGCCAGTTGATGCAGAGGTAGCGGGTTCAACCCCTACACCGGTCAGTTGAACTAAATGCTGACATCTCGCCCTTGGTACATAAATTACAAGTACCTAAGAAGCCGGAGTGGATTCACCTAATGGCGAGGGACACTGGTAATAAGGAAAGCTAATCCACACGCAAAAACCAGTGCAGTGCACTACAGGTACAGTATGTTCACAAATGTTTTCCCCCATATAAAAATCCATAACTCAGTAACCAACTGCGAGAAAATGATGAGATTTAGCTTATAACTTATTATGTACACCCAACAAAAAAAATTTGGTTCTGGAGATTGTACTGCAGATATAAATGTTTGTTTATATGCAGTATATAATTATATATAATTTACGGGTCATTGATGAAGTGCATATTATGAAATGTATTGCATCTTTACATGGAAACATCAGTGTTCAATAATAAATATTCTCCGTGGTACACAGGAATTTCCTTATGAGAAACACATCACATAGTGGAATGGAAGTGTTCAGAGGCACCTTGCATCGTTACCCAAATTGACGTGCATTATTGTAAAACAAGTTTGTTAGTGTGAATTCAATAAATTTTGGTAGGTCAGCATGGCTGGATGGATAAGAACATGTATATGTAAATATCTGATGTGCTAATGCTGAGGTAAGGAGTTCAATCCCTGCACCGGACAGTTGAACTAAAATGTTGACCTATCATCCTTGACTTGGGGGCGTAAATTACAAGTACCTCTGAAGTCGAAGTGGGTTCGCCAGATGGTGAGGGTCATTGTTAATATGGAAAGTTAATCCACACACAAAAATCAGTCCAGAAGTACTAGAGGTAGTGTGTATGGACTTCGCTTGAATTCAAATCGAGCGCAAAACAAAAAACATTTTCATCAAAACATCATCTGGACGGCCTCATACCATCGAAGTTAATTGAAAGTGAGCTGCTTTCAAATCGCAGAAAGCTGATTTCTAAACCTCAGCCTGATATGTTGAGGAATTGTGCAGCTGTGTTTCACTTACCCCAAAGCCACAGATACACGTAATGTGATCGTCAACCTGCAAACGCTGAACCATCAGCCAATGCCACAATACTATCGTAGAGAAGAGCGGTGTATCTTTAACTACTCTATCTTTGCTATGCACAACGTATGATGAGAAAGGTGAAGACAGGCATGCTTCGGGCAGAGAGGCAGACTTCCATTCAAATATAGAGAGTATCTGTTGGATTTTTTCCAAGGATATGCTGGTGTGGTGGGAAATGAGCAGACAGACAGATTGGCTGGGTCTACGCCACTTGGTGGGGTATTGGTGCATGATAAGGCAGATGTGTTCGGGTCCCTTTGGGATTGTGTGTATAGTGCAGAACATGTAAATCATCATGGCTTGGAGATCATGGTGCTGCAAGGAGTGACCAGAGGATCTGGTCCAACATACAGGAGGACTAGGGAGAGCCAGACAAACATATAATGACTGCTACAGGTTCCATTAGTATTGGGACTCTCTGCTGGCTGTTACAACTGTCGGAGCATAAATGGGAATGTCTTGAGTGTTGTGATGTCTGTTCTTGACTCAACTTTGAGAAGAATGCTGTATTCTTCTTTGGTCATGTTGAAACAAGGTATGCTTCCACACTCCTGCACTAACCCCATCTCTGTGGCAGGTCATATTTTAATGCAGGATTAATTTTAGTTTAACTGTATAATGCAAGTTGTATTTGTTTATAGCCTTTGCTCTGTTTATTTTCAGAAATCCTTATGACATCCCTCGCAAAAGCTTAATTGATCAAATCAGTCGAATGAGAAACAACTTCCTGCGGACGTCGGTCAATTCTGAATCCCTGATTGATCTGGGTAACATTATTCTTGCTATTTTATTATTTTTTCGTCTTGTCTGAATTTGTATATATGCAGTGTAGTGGCTGTAACCACAGAAGAAAAAAATGATTCACTTACAAGAACACCCCTGAAACAAGTAAAGAGCTTCAAGTACCTAGGAACTATAATATCATCAAATATCAAATCAGACGACAGGATCGAAGATAAATGCAATAAGGCAAACCAACTCATTGGATATATAGCACCAATACTAAAGAACAAACTTGTATCAATAACTACTAAGATAGCTCTCTACAACACAATCTTCCTACCAACTCTATGCTACCAATGCCAAACCTGGACAATGACAGAAAAAAAGAGAAACAAAACATCACAACAGAAATGAGGTTCCTGAGAAGAATACACAATGTATCAAGAAGAGAGAAAATCAGAAATGCAAACAATCAGGACTAAAGCGAGGGTTCTAGCAGTGCTAGATTTTATTGGAAGGCAGTGAGTCAAATGGTTTGGCCATGTAACTAGGTTACCAACTAACAGTATACCACAATAAGCAATGATGTACAGACCAGATGGAAGCAGAGGCAGAGGCCGACCATGTAAACGATGGACAGGGGATAGCAGAGTCCATGGGAATATCGATACATGAAACTCATAAGTGGGCACTCTCCCGCTGTTTATACTTCACCTTGACACTGCAAGGAACAAGAGGAACAAGATGATATGCAGTGTAGTGGATGCTGCGGTGTCACTCTTTCTTCTGTATTCTTGAGGAGTGCCTTCACTGACCATCTTCTCGCCACTTCGCCAGCATTTCTGAAATGTCACCAGCAGTGGAGATGGGGTTCCTGGAACGAATGCTACAAATATGTTAGCCAGACAAAGTAACTAACAATGAAAGCCTGGAAAAGGCCAACAAAAGAAGATTTTATATACAACTTTAAGAACTATTAGCCAGCTCTGTGGCGAGCATTGTTATGAAAGACAAAACTGAACATGGGTAGGCAGAACCTTCTACCTTGGATGAAATGTTTAGAGGGGGAAAAAACGAAAGTTAGTTGCATATCCTTTACAGGATGTCTGAGTCAACCCCAGCATTTCTTTTATTTTAAATGTTGTTCGTGCTCTCTTGGCAAGTTTACATTCAGTAGTTTGCCATTGCTTTCTGAACGACCGGCACACATACCATTTCATAAAAATAACAACACAAGGCGTTTGAGCGCGGTATGCAGGATTATGAGCAGTGTCTGTAACCCCTTCACCACGGAGCAGGCAGAGGAGGCAAACCTCACACAACTACATGCCAAAGACACTGGCCGTTGAGGTGCTGCATGATTAGGTGTAAAGCCCTCTGGTCAAAAGAGGGGGGGGGGGATCTCGCTAGATGATAATGTAACACTGAGCTCAAGTGTTATCTTTGACAGTAATGCTGATTTTGTTTTTAAAAATTGTGTAATTATTCTCCTTGGCATTGTCTGCAGCCCTTTCAGTATTGGTGGCTGCAATCCTTGGGAAATTGGTGGCTGCAATCCTTGGACATTAGTGGCTGCATCCTTTGGACATTGGTAGCTCTACAACCCTTGGGCATTAGTGGCTGCAACCCTTGGACATTGTGGCTGCAACCCTTGGACATTGTGGCTGTAGCCCTTGTACATTGTGGCTGCAACCCTTGGACATTGTGGCTGCAACCCTTGGACATTGTGGCTGTAGCCCTTGGACATTAGTGGCTGTAGCCCTTGGACATTAGTGGCTGCAATCCTTCGGCATTTGTGGCTGCAACCCTTGGACATTGTGGCTGCAACCCTTGGACATTAGTGGCTGCAACCCTTGGACATTGTGGCTGTAGCCCTTGGACATTGTGGCTGTAGCCCTTGGACATTGTGGCTGCAACCCTTGGACATTGTGGCTGCAACCCTTGGACATTGTGGCTGCAACCCTTGGACATTGTGGCTGCAACCCTTGGACATTGTGGCTGCAACCCTTGGACATTGTGGCTGCAACCCTTGGACATTGTGGCTGCAACCCTTGGACATTGTGGCTGTAACCCTTGGACATTGTGGCTGTAGCCCTTAGACATAAATGATAAATTTCAGCTCAGTGCACAAAGTCTGAATCACTGGCTAGGACCACACAGTATATTTCTTTTTTGTTTTCTCATTTGAAATTTAACCTCATCAGCATCTTATAACGGTTTGTAGAAACCATAAACAAGCTTATCTGAGTACATGCAAGTTTATTTTATTATTGTTGCTTTAATTTTGCCAGATGAAAAACACAGAGTGCCGATCAGTCAAATGGGTAACTACCAGGAGGTGTTAAAGAAACAGCCGCCTCCACTGAGGGAGTTGGAGAATACACCAACCAGACTCCATATGTTTGGCAATCCATTTAAAGTTAACAAGCAGGTCAGTGTTTCTTGTACCTTGTCTATTACTGTGTTTCTCTCAAGACATGTGTGATTGGCTATTCTTCATGTGTAGCAGTCAAGACTATTTGTGATTGGCTATTCCTCATGTGTATGCCCAAGAGAAAATAAACCATCTCCTAAATGTTTCAGGACAAATTGGTCGCCAAATTAATACCGTCAAAACAAAAACTATTGATCTTACCAACGGTTCAGACGACTTCAAATTAAACAACCACGTTCTTGAAAAGGTCAACAGCTTCACGTATCTAGGATGCAAAATGACATCTACAGGCGACTCAACACCAGAAATATCTAGAATCGCACTGGCATCTGGTGCCTTCAATAAACTGTCAAACATTTGGAAGTCAAAGACACTCAGCACACACACAAAACTTAAACTCTTCAACTCTTGTGTGATTCCAGTGCTAACGTATGGAAGTGAAAGTTGGAAGTCAATGGTAGCTTTAGATTTTTAAAAAATTAGATAATTTTGAA
The DNA here is from genome assembly GCA_014155875.1 of Cepaea nemoralis. Taxonomy (NCBI): domain Eukaryota; kingdom Metazoa; phylum Mollusca; class Gastropoda; order Stylommatophora; family Helicidae; genus Cepaea; species Cepaea nemoralis. The sequence goes on from JACEFZ010001870.1 coordinate 344,875, forward strand.
AACAGTTTTAGAATTCTAAACCTCCACTGGACAGATTATAGAACCAATATGCAAATAAGACAAGAGACTAAACAAGATATTGTATCAAATTATATAATAAAACACTGGAACTACATCAGCCATGTACTCAGAATGGACAAGACAAGACTCCGCTACCAAGCCCTCATATGGACACCATTAGGGAAAAGAAAACGGGGAAGACCAAGAGAGACCCTGCGTAGAACTATCATCAGAGAAGGGCTCATTCAATGGCCAAGTAAACATCCAAGATCTAAAACAGGTGGCAGTGAACCGCCAGACATGAAGAGCCATGGACTTCTGCCCTATGCGCCGCTTTGGGCTCAAGAGGAAAGACTAACTAATTCCTCGTGTGTAGCAGTCAAGACTCTGATTGGATATTCTTCATTTGTGCCAGTCTGCATCATTTATGATTGACTATTCTCAATGATCATGTTCTGTTTATTCCAGTTAACTGTTGATGAGGCAGAAGAAGCTATTGTGATAGGAAGTTCTCCCAGGAAGCGGTCCTCATCTGAGAGCTTGCCAAACTCGCCTACTCGCAAACGGAAACCAGGTAAGCATTGCAAGTTAAATACAGTAGCTTAAGGAGCTGTAGGGGCATAGTGGTTGGTGCTCTTGCCTACTAAGACAGTGGTCTCAGTTTGGTCTCTAGCAGAGGTAAGAATATTTTGTTTCCAGCCGTGCCTAAAAACACACGGAGAACCGTAGAATCAGAAACAAATATGGGACAAACATGGGCAGAGCTGCATGGGTTGGCAAAGGATGTTAGGGCTTAGAGAGTTGATTGTGGACAGTGTCCTAATAGGGAATAATTGGGTGAAAGATGTACATTTCTGGGATCAACTCAACCTCATAAATAAGGTACCACACAATTATTTTCTCTACAGATCTGTTATATCTCAGATATCTTCTGTATCTTTCGACAGATCCATTATCTCAAGATTTTCTGTATCTCTTTACAGATCCATTATCTAAACCTCTTCTGTTCATCCATCCATCATGTGCCATGCCGGTAAGCGTGGGTGGTCATGTTTTGCCATCTCACTTGATTACCAGAGTGGATCAGCTCCGTGTTTCTGTCTCAACCATGCCATGTGGCCAAGCCATCCAGGTATTTACTTGTTGGTCTTTCCCTTGGTCTCTTCCTGTCGATTTTGCCAGTTGTCACCAAGTTGTCCAATTCATTTCTTCTCATAAGCTGCCCAAAACATTTTGACTGTCTTCGTCTAATGTCTCTAATCAGTTTACGATCTTCATTTGTTTCTTCTAGGACTTGTTCATTGGTTTTTCTGTCTGTCCATGGTATTCTTTGCATTTTCCTCAGAAACCACATTTCCACAGCCATCAGATGTTTTTCAGCTTGTCTGCTCATTGTCCACGCTTCACATCCATATAAAAGTACAGATTCTTCTTCTTCTTCTGCGTTCATCCGGATTTTTTTCCCCCGGATGTGACTGTGTTGTGCCTGTTTACAGCAGAGCTGCATTCTTGCACCGTTAGGCCGACTTCTGCGGGCATTTGTTGACCGGGTTAACCTTCCCAGAGTACAGATTCTATGTAGCACTTCAACACTCTTTTTCTCATTTCAATTGATATCTTTTTATTGGTCAGTATGTTTTTCATCTTGTAAAAGGCTACCTTCGCAATGGCAATTCTTGTTCTAATTTCTTCAAGGCATCTCCCATCAGATGTTATGACTGCTTCGAGATATCTGTACCGATTCACTTGTTTAAGAATGTCAGTTTACTTGCATATTACATTGTGGTGTACCTCTTCTGATTCTCTCTACAAATCCCTTATCTAAATATCTTCTTTATCTCTTTACAGATCAATCAGTAACATTTTTTTTTGTATCTCTACATATCCATTACTTAAAGATCTTGTCTCTCTCTACAGGTCCGTTACCCAAAGATGTCCCGTATCGCCGGCTATCAACCTCATCCATCACCCCACCATCCAGCCCAGCACCATCATTTTTCTCAGACACAGATTCAGAAACAGGTAAGTATTTACCTGGGAGAAGAGCAGCTGGCTTCCTCCAGGCTGCTGAGGTCACTGCCAGGCTCCAGACAAATAGCAAGGGCCTAGTTTTACTGTTTATATCAATTTTTTTTTTGAAAAAGATTTGCCGTAATTACCTTTTTCATATTTTTTTGGGGGGGTCCTGGCAGTACTGTACTTACATAGGTTTTTGAAAGAAATACACCCATGAGTTTTGCTGTGTGGCAGTGAATCATGGAAAGTTAATGAATAAATTAGGAGCTTGGAAGCAATGGAGATGTGGTTCCTGAAATGAAAGTTGCGAATATCTTGGACGGCCAGAGATACTAACAATGATCACTTGGAGGAGGCTCATGAATATTATATACAACTACAAGAAAGAGACAAACAGCTGTTTTCTTGGTCATGTGATGAGAGGTAGGGCATCTCACCTTCATGTTGTGGCCTAGAATATGTGAAGGCCTGACACTCCTCATTCCAGTAGCAGTGTGGACTGTGAGACTACCTATTGCGGATGATGTGTAATTAATTTCTCTCAATTTCTCCCCATCTTTTCTCCGTAATGCCGTATACTCTCATGAGTAACGTGATGGCCGCGATAATCTGTAGCGGTTCTGACCGCGTCGGTAACTTAGGGGTATGTGAGCCGGTCGATGAGAAAGCAATGGCAAACTACTGAGCGTAATCTTGCCAAGAAATCAACAATCAGCTGAAAGATGCTGATGTTGACAGCGATGTCCTGTAAAGGATATGCAAACATTTTGTTTTCTCTCCATCTATATCTCTCTCCCTCTTTTTCTTCCCTCCTCAAATCTCTGTCTTTCTCTCTCTCTCTCTCTCTCTCTCTCTCTCTCTCTCTCTCTCTCTCTCTCTCTCTCTCTCTCTCTCTCTCTCTCTCTCTGTTTCTCTATCATTCTCTCTCTGTCTCTCTCTCTCTGTCTCTCTCTGTCTCTCTCTCTCTCTCTCTCTCTCTCTGTTTCTCTATCATTCTCTCTTTCTTTCGTTCTCTTTCTCTCTATCTCTCTCTCCCTCTCTTTCTCTCTCTCCCTTTCTCTCCCTCTCTCTCTTTCTCCTCAGATATGTTGGAATGCTATTTAGCAAGTGGAGAAAACAATTGCTAATAAATTACAAAACATTCATTTAGTACCTGCTAACATTTGGACTAAAATGGTAATGACTGAATTACCAGTGCAGAGATCAGGGAGAGAATAGACAGATTCCAGCGAACCACAAGGTGATGGAAAGGCAGAGGATGGGGGACACATTGAAAAACAACATGTGAATAGTATGACTAGAAAGTCCTTTCTCTGGAATTAATGGCTAAATTTTTGTTTAAAAGTTGTTGCATATCCTTTTACAGGACATAGCAGTCAACCCCAGCGTTTTTGTGGCTGTTCATGATTCCTGGGCAAGTTTAACGTTCAGTAGTTTGCCATTGCATTCTGAACGACCTGCACCCATATCATTTCATTAAAAACCAATACAGCTGTGTTTCGAACACGGGTATGCAGGATTATGAACTGCACCCTTAACCCTTTTGCCACGGAGCCGGCAAAATAAGTCAGGAAAGACCAAAAAATGCACGCGAAGATGATTAGGGACATGAATAATATGGGGAAGAGATTGTTGGGAGATAGAGATACCTTGGTGTGAGTTGGTTTAAAGGCCTATGTGCTCGTGGGGGATAATGGGCAGGTGAAGATCAGGAACTGCAGTGGTGTGATGAACAAGTGCACTCACTTACTGACCGGTAGATCTAGGTTCGAATTCCCTTGGCGCCATGCAACGTTTCATCAAACCAATAGCTCAGAACATCCAACAGAAAATCCAACAAGCATTTTTTCGGGTTTGCTTTCCCTAGCCTTTGACTGTCCCCAGTCTACCTACAAGGTTGTGTATTGATTGGTCCCTGTCCTTTGACCTGTCCAATATAGGTGACCCTACCAGTAGCTGTGCTACCATCCATACCTCCTAGGGTCACCAGGACACACCGGCCGTTTTATTACTTTAAGATGGTTACACAGTGGGGAATTTTGCAGTCACAGAATGGAGCGACTTTCTTTTAAACTCACTGTCTAAACCTCATTACCAGTTATATTATAGAATATTATTTTTGTTTGGATTTGTTTGCTAGATTTCCAAGCTCCTTTGATTCTGTCATCCATCATTAGTTTTGTTTTCTACACAATGCCAAATATACAAGGGCACAGAGTATATTGTTAAAAGGAACAGACATAAAGACATGGGGAAACTTGTACTGTGGAAGTTCATATATGCCGCAGTCCAGCTGCGGTTTAATCATGTGCACACATTTGCACATGTTGTTGCACCGAGCCATTTTCTCATTGTCAGTGTTTAGTTTTCAGATTGTTGCTTAGGTTCTAGTTGTATTTTTTATTATTTCATTTGTTTAATTTACATTTTATTTTAGAATGTTTATTATTCAGTTTCATTTTTCTTATTTTTGTTATTTAATAAGATATGAAAGTCTCACTTCTTGCCCTGCTTCATTTTTTTTTCATTGTCTTACTTTCTATTTTGCTCCATTTTCTTGTGCATATTCTCACTTTTTGTCCATTTTCTTTTACATCCGGTCCTACTCCATTTTCTGTTATGTAGTATCACTGTTTGTCCTACTCCATTTTATTTCACATCTTTCACTTCCTGTCCTCTATGTTCTTTTATATAATCTCAGTTCCTGCCCACCTCCATTTTCTTTCACAGTCTCACTTCTTTTCTTATTTCATTTTTATTTTGCAAATATAAGCCAATTTTAATACAAGAGGTCAAGCAGTTAACTCCACATCATGTGTGGATATCTATTCCTCATGTGCACCAATCAACGTGTCTTGAGTGCTTGTACTTCTTACGTTTAGTTAGACTATACTAAAGAAATCTTACAAGACAGTTACACTTTACATTGGGGTAGATATTTTCAGCCACTGGGAAAGTCAAGAGTTTTGGTGTTATTGTAATTCCAAACACCACATACACACTATATGGTCACTGTTGTGACATTCTGGGGTTTTGTAAAGAGATCCCCCATAAATGTTGCATTCTAATCTCTGCAAGAATATTTCCACATTAGCCATAAGCAGACTTTTAGCTAACAGATGCAGCTGTATAACTGCACATTTTAACCTTTTGAATCCTGGCTAGCCAGTCAGTAAAACCCCACTCCCTCGACTGGTGATGAAGAGTGCACACATCACATACACAATAAATTGTTACTGTGACTAAGCCTCGTGCCCATCAGAGTTTATCTGAGACCAACCACTCTTATCTCCAATATTCAGTGTTCCCTTTCAATTGTCATTGTGAATCCTCTTAAGGAATGAGTTTTAACTCTTTACGTCTTATGTGGTGGTGTTCAGGTAATCTAAGCCCTGAAAAGGCTTTCATCTTACAAAGTGAGGTTGGTGTACTGATTTCTCTCCAGACCCAGTACCACACTACTATCGTCACATGGACTGTATTGCAGACCTGTCCCTCTCCAAGCCTAGAGAGCTGCAGGTTGTGTACGATAGGAACTTCACATCTATGGAGAGGCATATTAGAACGTGTGGAGATCATGACTCAATCAGCCAACAGGCTGATAGGCTGGCAGAGGATGCACCTCTTGGTGGTAGATTACATATGGACAAGGGAGAGGTGGTCGTGCACCTATGGGACCAGGTAGAGAAGGCGGGGGAACATAGAGAACCCGTATGTGGAAAGAATGATATTGTGGGGTTTCGGCAGGAGTTCTGGAAGAATCTCAAAACTGAGAGGGAAGACCAGAACTTTTAATCAGATAGCGGTGGGAATGATTAGTATTATGACTGTTCGCTGAATGAGGGGGCGAAGTGTGTGTGGGAATGTCCTGAGTGCAGTGATGTCGGTTCTTAGCTCAACTCAACTTCTGACTCAGCATAGCGCACACACACTGGCTGGTGTTCTAGGGCGGTCATGTTTCCTCCGTGTGTTTTAGGCATTTGTTGTCAGCAGATATGGTCCAGTGGCCAGGAACATGAGATGAACCGGCTACTGTATCAAAACTCATATGTTGTCATCTGAGACCGACTACAGTCATCTGCAATATGAGGTCAGCATGGCTGAATGGTTTAGAACACTTTCTTTAAACTTCCGGTGTGCTGATGTCGAGGGTTCAACCCCTAGACCGATCAGTTGGACTAAAATATTGACTTCTAGTCGTTGACTTGAGGACATAAATTACAAGTATCTCTGAAGTCGGAGTGGGTTCGCCTGATGGTGAGGGACACTGGTAATAGGTAAAGCTAAACCACACGCAAAATCAGCCTAGCGCATTAGAAATAGTAGCACATGTATGGACTACACTTGAGTTCAACGTGAACGCACAAACAACACACAATCTAGAATATTCCCGCCAACTTTACAGCCTCATTTGTATGATGTCTATTTTATGGGATCATGGGTAATTTCAGTTTGTTAGTAAGGTGACAATCAGGACGCAATACATTGTGATTGTTGTGAGTGTGGGGTGGTCCCTATTTCCATATGTCGATATATTCACCATGACATCATTGTATGCGCTTGGCTGATGCTGGAAATTCATGCATGCATGTTGGAAAGATGACATGCTATTCAGGCGTGTGCTGTCGCCCATGCTTATTTAGGTGTAGGTGGAAATAACTGCACCACGTTTCCCAGGATCCATACTACAACCCACACTCACGCTTGCTTGCTGTCTTCTGCTGGTGACCTAGGCAGGGCATGACAGTGATCATAACCAAATTCACACATTCTGCATCTCATGCCATCATCAGATTTGATTGAAGGATAATTCTCATATAATTTCATTCATCACTCCATGTTTTGTTAACAATATTGGTTTTTGACAGTGGCCATTTTGCAGGTGTTTTTTTTTAAAACACGTATCATGAAAACAATTTACAAATCTTCAAATTTCTTAATCACTGCCATTTTAATGTAACTTTCCAAATGTTTTGTTTTTAAAATGTCATATTTCACACTTGCTTGTGCCTGGTTTACGGTTGTGTGAGAGAAATTAACCACAAGGGGGAGGGGTTCTTATTTTAACAACTTGGTCACAGATTGGCATCTCAGGATCAGAGTTAAATTAGCTGTTGAGGCTGGCTTATCAGTCATTGGAGCATGGTGAGATCTAGTGCTCACTTCAGTAGCAACTTATGTAAGGTGCCCAGTTCACTAGCATTTATGTAAAGCATCCAGTTCAGTAGCATTTATGTAAAGCATCCAGTTCAGTGGCATTTATGTAAAGCATCCAGTTCAGTAGCATTTATGTAAGGCATCCAGTTCAGTAGCATTTATGTAAAGCATCCAGTTCAGTAGCATTTATGTAAAGTTCCCAGTTCATTAATAACTTATGTAAAGTTCTCAGTTCAGTAGCATTTATGTAAAGTTCCCAGTTCAGTAGTAACTTATGTAAAGTTCTCAGTTCAGTTCAGTAGCATTTATGTAAAGTTCCCAGTTCAGTAGTACTTATGTAAAGTTCTCAGTTCAGTTCAGTAGCAACTTATGTAAAGTTCCCAGTTCAGTAGTAACTTATGTAAAGTTCTCAGTTCAGATCAGTAGCATTTATGTAAAGTTCCCAGTTCAGTAGCAACTTATGTAAGGTGCCAGTTCAGTAACAACTTCTGTAGTATCCAGTTCAGTAGCATTTATGTAAAGCATCCAGTTAAGTAGCATTTATGTAAAGTTCCCAGTTCAGTAGTACTTATGTAAAGTTCTCAGTTCAGTTCAGTAGCAACTTATGTAAAGTTCCCAGTTCAGTAGTAACTTATGTAAAGTTCTCAGTTCAGATCAGTAGCATTTATGTAAAGTTCCCAGTTCAGTAGCAACTTATGTAAGGTGCCAGTTCAGTAACAACTTCTGTAGTATCCAGTTCAGTAGCATTTATGTAAAGCATCCAGTTAAGTAGCATTTATGTAAAGTTCCCAGTTCAGTAGTAACTTATGTAAAGTTTTCAGTTCAGTAGCATTTATGTAAAGTTCCCAGTTCAGTAGTAACTTATGTAAAGTTATCAATTCAGTTCAGTAGCAACTTAAAGTTCCCAGTTCAGTAGTAACTTATGTAAAGTTCCCAGTTCAGTAGCATTTATGTAAAGTTCCCAGTTCAGTAGCATTTATGTAAAGTTCCCAGTTCAGTAGTAGTATTTATGTAAAGTTCCCAGTTCAGTAGTAACTTATGTAAAGTTCTCAGTTCAGTTCAGTAGCAACTTATGTAAAGTTCCCAGTTCAGTAGCACCTTATGTAAAGTGCCCTGTTCAGTAGCAACTTATGTAAAGCGTTCGGTAGCATCCTGTACGGTTGGTTGGTTCCTAATCCATTGGAAGAATGAGCTGTAGGTTTGAAGAGGGATCCTTTGATCTTCAGGTCTGAGCTCTGAACAGAGTAGGATTGGTATAAAACTGTCCCCCCCTCTGTCCGATACCACTATGTTTTCATGTCTTGGGGAGTGGCAAAACTTACCTCTCGCTCTCTAAGCTCTTCAACCAGCTGAGTGTGCAAATCTGTTACTGGAACTTTGCATATGCAGAGGGTCATGGCCATCACTGAGACACTAGACATTCCAGTCTGTGGATAGTCTGTACTACGAAGACGTTGCCCCAAATATTGACCACGGTGAAACCAGATTCTAGTCTTGTAGCTTCACATGACCAGCAACATGTAGTGTCCAGTTCAGATGTAGCTTTTGATATACGAGGGGGGTTCAGATGAAAACCTTAAATATGTTTTTTGTTTTTGGTTTTTTTGTTTCTTGATTATATTCTGAAAAGGTAAAGAACAGATGTATAACTTTTCGATGTAGTCACCACTGCATTCAATGCAAGTCCTCCAGCGTGGATAAAGTGCTTGGATTCCTGTAGAAAAATCGACTCTGGGGGTCACTACTCAGTGTGCCTGACCCTGTCGTGAACAGTCTGTCACAGAAGTCAGGCCATTTTGACAAACTTCCTACTCCACTCATACACTTGCTGGCTAACAGGCATGCATCACCATAGTGAACCTTCATTCGCCAAGTTTCACTAATAAAAAAAAAAAAATGGATAATAGAACGCTGCACCTCTATGGTGCATGTCAAAAGTAGTGCGGCCATCTTTAGACTATCTGTATGATTTCACTGTGTTCGTCTGCACTGTGATATCACGTGATTAGCAGTCTTGACATCCTTAACAACAATATTGACAAGTTACAAGACAATGACATGGTTATTGTAATTTCTATCACATGCTTAAGGTTTTCATGTGAAATCGTCCTCGTAGTTTCAGTTGCATTTGCAATCTGACCTAAGTGCTAAATTCAATGGTAATTTTTGTACAGGTGTTGTTATTGAATTGCTGGAAGTTCTATCCATTTTCTTTGGTCTTCCAAGGTGAAAACTCAATGTCTTATTTCCTTGATACCAGTGTGTGTCAAGGTAGGTGGTGATTTCATTTCTTGATGTAGGTTTGGCCTGTTGCAAGAATCCTTTATCCAATCTTTGTTTTGAATTTTCCAACATTTATTTTGTCTCTTACCTCACTGGTTCTTTTTTTTTCTTTTGTCCGCTAAGTTTCCGTAGTATCTTCACATGTTCTGATCATATTTTTCCGTCACTCTCTCTGTCTGTCTTCTGTCAGACGAAACTCCATTGCAGATTGTTACAGATTCCGACAGCGACAGCACAGTTTTGGGCAGTGATGGCGAAGAGACTTCGGGTTATAACCACATAACGCCCGGCCCTAATTTAAATTCAAGTCCGCACGGCGAGAATGGTGTGTCGGAATCAGATGTGTTGGTTGATGGTGTTAAGGAAACGGACAATAGGCTGTTTGAGACACTTGCTGAGGCTTTTGTGGGCAGTAAGAAAGATCTTCAGGTGTGGAATTTCAACAGGCAGCTCAAGGGTCTCATCACAAAAGAGGTGAAAAGGCCAGGCAGAAGTAAGTAAACATTCATTTTCTGGCTTGATGTTTTGTTCTTTCTGCTTTCTATGTTAGGGAAATAAGAAATAGATTAATTTGATTGGTTGTTTTTAATCACTTACTTGAATCTCTGAACATTTTAGTTGTGTGCTCTTTACTGTCTTCTACAGTACTACTTGTCTTTCTTGCCATAAACTGCCCAGTTTTCATTGATATCTGTGCTTGTTTCCCTTTGTTTATTGCCTTCTTATCCCTGGTAATTATATTTGTCCCCCCTTACTGCCTTCTTATCCCTGATAGTAATATTTGTCACCCTTTGTTTAATGTTCCTACCACTAAACTGCCCAATTTTCCCAGATAGTTTTACTCAACACCCTTTGTTTAATGTTCCTACTGCTAAACTGCCCAGTTTTCCCAGATAGTTTTACTCGTCACCCTTTGATTAATGTTCCTACCGCTAAACTGCTCAGTTTTCCCAGATAGTTTTACTTGTCACCCTTTGTTTAATTTTCCTACTGCTAAACTGCCCAGTTTTCCCTAATACCTGTAATTGTCACCCCTTGTTTAACATTTTTACCACTAAATGTTTGTTTTTTCCTAATTGCTACACTTGTCTCCCTTTGTTTAATATTCTTACTGCTAAATGACCCAGTTTTCCCTTATAGCTATACAAGTTGTTAATTCCTTCCCCTAAACAGACTTGTTTTCCATTGATGGCTATCTTTGTCTCCTTCTGCTAAACACTCTTTACTTCAAAATACCCAGTTTGTGTTGTAGGGGTTGCGAGCACAATTCGCATACATTTGAAACAGCTGCGGGCGATTTGTAAGCAGGCCGTCTTGCGCTGGTTTTCATATAATGATACGAGTGTCATCATTAATTTCTCCCTAAGTGGTTAATATCTTTTAGCCTTACTTAATACTTCATCATTGTCACAGTGTCTCCTTTGGTCAAATATAGTCTTTGTCTTCCTTTATTGTTAGTATTTAACGTGATGTCAGTTTGTGCTCTGTTCATATTTCCTTCCTTTGTATAGTTAATGTACATCACCAATTTAATGCTGTAGTTTAACATAAGTGTATGATACAGAAAGTGTTAAATATTGTCCGTGACTCTGCAGCTGTACTTACCGACAGATTTTTAATAACATTACTTTATGTTCTTCACCTCCTTATGGCTTCTTTGATAGACATACTTGTTGCTTGACTTGCATGCATTGGTCTTCTGTCTTTTATCCACCAATGGAGCATTCCCCCACCAACTCACACCAAGCTTCCCAATCTTTTCTCATCTGTTCAACTCCCTCCTTGTCCTCCCCATATTATCCATCTCTGTATTCTCTCCTTCATGTTGGTCCTCCTATTTCTTTTTCCCTATAGGTTCCAAGTCAAGGTCTTTCTGGTTACACTATTGACAAGTTTTATTAGTGTGAGTCCTATCCAGTGCCAGTATCTTTTTCTCACATCTTGATAGTAGTGGAATATCCTATTTCTACCTACATCATTTTACGACTGCTAAATATGGATGCTGTCTCAATTGCATGAGGGAATGTTCAATTAAATGAAATATTTGAGAAATTCTGCCACCTTCGCTAGAAGACACATAATTAGAGGTTTTACAGGTACCATTCCCTGTATTGAATTTCAATTGATCAGGTGCCATCTCCACAATGAAGATTGGCTGCAGTGGATCTCCAACACTGTCTCGCTTTAATTGCACATTCTGTCAGACTGTTTGTCAATCTCTTGATGTTATCTTCCTATGTGTATTATTTTCTACCTCTTGCTCACTTGCCTTTAATCTTACCCTTCAGTATAGTATTTATGAGTGTTATGTCTTTTAACATGACCAAAATATTTCACTTGACTATTTTTTTAAATTTCTTTCATCAACTCTTTTCATTCCTAGTTTTTCTAGCACATCTGTATTTGTTTTTGTTTCCTTGAAATACTATTATTCTGTTGTATATCCACATCTCCAGGGCCTCTATTTGACTTTCTAATTGCTTGTTCATTGTCCAGTCTTCCGCGTCATATAGTACTGTTGTATTGTATTGCATTTACAGAGAGACAATATAGTTTGACATGTTGTGGCAGTGAAGCCCTCTCAGCTGCTGCTTTGTGCCTATAGTCCAAGAGGGTCAAGCTGTAGTGCTAGAGCAAGATCAGTAATTGATAGATTATTCACATTTTGCTAAATCCTGAGGCTGTTAAAGACAGGTAGAAAATGCTGGATGGGTTAACAGACTGGTACAGAAGATAATCACCAGTTGAACTCTAGAACAGAAAGGACACATGTTTGTGGCGACACAGATTACCTGCCATGTTATGGCATGTGATGATGTTGATTATTATGACTTATCTTCCACATATTTGTTCGGGAGTCAAGGAGCTCTTATTTAAGCCATATACATGTTAAAGAGCTTAGGTTTTGTATTTTTGTTTTCTGGTGTAAACATTACTGGAACAACAGCAAACAAGAAGAAAAAGATAACAAGGGGTTGGCCATAAGTCTTTGCCCTGACTGTGAAGGAAATGTCATAGAGAACTAAAATTCTGTAGTGTTTATTCTTTTTTAACAGTTACAAATTCTTCTTCTTTCAAAATGTCTATAACTGCAATGTTGTATCCTGTATGAATTTTAGCGTTTTTTGTTTAGTTCGCTCAGTAGCCCATGGAGTTAATCTTCCACTGTTGCTTATCTAGGCCAGCAGGTTTGCCTACATATATCATGTTTTGGGCAGTCTTGGAGCATGTGATCTGCTGTCTGCAGCGTCACATGTGCTCATGTTTCATTTGCCAATCTTGAATTTTATTTACATGTGTTTGCGTATCTATTGTGTCAGCTCTGAGGCACAGAATAATGATTGTTATGGTCTGTCCATGAGGTGGTAGTCACCAACTGAATTGGCATCTCTGCTTGATCTTGAAAAGACAACACCCTGTTCTTCAAGCTAAACCAATTATCACCTTTCACTATGACTTCATCATCATCATCAAGTGTCGTGCCGACTGGTGTAGGCATTCATGATTCTCCAGAGATCTCGGTCTTTGGTTTTCTGGATCAACTCTGCCGTTGATATTTCTCCATGTCGCTTTCGCAATCCATCCAGCATCACTTCTTCATCACTGACAAAATAATTTCCTGTGAGCTGTTTTGTCTTTAAAGATTTGGGAACAACAATTTCTGGAGCCAAGTCATGAGAATCGGATGGGTGTGGAAGAATCTCAATATTAAATCCTTGGCTGCTAGCGCCACAAACCATGCTTAGTGAAAGGGCATGTTGTATTGAAGCGAAGCTTGATTTGGAGTGCATGCTATCCGTCATTTTTGAAATTTGACATGAAGGTCCACATAGTGCTGTCCATTAATCATCTCGCCACAAGGCAGATTATATGTTTCTAGGACACCTTTGTCATCCCAGAAACAGTCAGCACTTTCTTTCTGCAGATTTCTGTGCTGTCAGCTTGACAGGTGTTGGGAAACCTTGGGGTCTTCAGTCTTGCTGCATTTCCAATAGTTGCAGTCTGAGAACAGATCATGGCAGATCAGCAACATTTTCATGGCCATACTTAAAACTGCTCAGTTCAGTTATTTACCAAAGCATAGGAAAGTTTAGGAATCATGAAACACTGGTTCTATCTCCCTGTGTTTCTGTGGATGTTTTCTCCTGTAACGGGGAATTTTATCATAGCCCAGGCCTTTGGAGCTATGTTGCACCATAACGGGAAAACCCGGTGAAGAAATAAATGCGTACTTTGCGTGTTCAGTACAAATACAGGCGGGTTTGAATGTGCTTAGTTTCACCTTTCTTCTTTTACTCCTTCACAGTCGGAGTAAAGACTATAGCCAAACACTTGTAACTTTAATGGTAGCTTTATTTTGGAAAACAAATTGCCACAGAAAGTATTCCTACGGCACTAATTGATTATTTGTCACAGTATTCCTGAAAGGTAACTTACTGCTAATCATGGCCTTGTGCTCCAAAAGGAGCAAGATAGATGATAGTGATAATAGTAGTGGGAAAGATCATATGATATTATTAACTATAGAATGTTCTCTTTTCTCTTTCTGTTTCATTCTCTTAGATTTTGACAGATTGTTTCAGCTGTTGGATACGGTTCGAGGCAGCCCTAAAGTGCAGGCAGAGTTCGTACGAGAAGTCATTGAGGAAGCTCAGCGGTTTAAACGTAGATACCTGATTGAGTTGTTAGAGAAGTTTGTACAAACCATTTCCAATACGAACAATAACAAACTGAACAAATACTCCAGCAAAACACACATCAGCTGATAGACATTATTATAGGATAGGTCTTCGAATGGTAAGAAAGTGTCTTTGCGTTTCCGTATCTGAATGCTGGCATTTGGATTTTATTCAACATTTCGAGACGGAAAACTGTTTAAGGTCTTTTCTTCTCAAGCTCATTTTCTGGATTACCAATGGGCTTTCATTGTTGGATGATGCCGTGGATATGGGTGTTTCGTTACGGTTACACGTGGGATTGTGTTTTATCAAAAATGGGCTGCTTATATTAGGTGGGCACGGGCGTTTATGCTGTAGAAGCGCACTGAGTAGATAGATAGATTGTTGCTGGCAGTTGTAGCGTTATTGGTGGTTATTAGTTTATTTACATGCAGATGTCATGTATAGCGGTGTCGAAAGTATCTTGGGATGTGAAGTAGACAGCATTGTGTTTTACAGAAAAGGTCTGTCGGTGGAGGCGTAGATCAGTTAAACCACCATATGCAAGCCCATTTGCAGAATGCTGTCCTCGTCAAAGGTTCTTATCACAGGCTGCCTATTCTTGGTCCATTCACAGGTTTCCCTGTCTGAAGCATTTTCAAGCAACAGGATGTCTTTAATGCCCTGTGTTGACCATTGTGTTGGAATACTCCTGCATCTTTTTTTTTACTGGGAACCACACCTTCCATTACATTTCTTTCTTATGGTTAAGGCTCATAGGCTAAGACGAGGCAAGTCCTGGATGGCACAGGCAGAAATATCTATACGTCAGGTGTGTGATCTAGAGACCATCAATGGTGAAAAAGAATGCATTGAAGTACCGGAAGACATGACGAACTGGCACAACGTAATAGTGACACTGGGTCGTGAGTGCAGAAAATGGGCTACGGACTGCGCAGAGTTTGAGGTGCAACAACTTATCCAGAGTAATACACATCAAGGTGACATAGTGATCTATACTGATGGGTCAGTGGTGAGAAACAGGCGGAGTGGTTGGGGTTTCATTGTTAAGGCTAATTGACGATTCTTAACAAAGGAGAGTCTGGCATATGAGGATACGATCTCCAGCATGAGAATGGAGGTGGAAGCAGTCACAGCGGCATTCCGTTGGTTAGAGGAGACCACTGCAACACGCATTGTCTTCATCATGGACTCAAGACTATGGTTAGTTAGGTGGAGAAAGGAATGTTTCGTGTGGAAAGACTCACCTCGTTTCAGAGGTCACAGATTGTGAAAATTGTATATATTTTTTGCCCTGGCCATGTGGGAGTGCAGGGGGAATGAACAGGTTGATAGGCTGGCAGGGAATGCACCTCTTGGTGGTAGATGACTTATGAGCAAGGGGGAGGTGGTCGTGCGCCTGTGGGACCAGGTGGAAAAGGTGGGGGAACAGATTCAGAACCCGTATTTGGAAATAATGAGATTGCGGAGGATTGGCAGGGGTTCTGGTAGAATCTTAAAGCTGAGAGGGAAGACCAGGAGAATTAGATAGCAGTTGGAACGATTAGTAGTGACTCTTCTCCAGCTGTTAAACGAGGGGACGGGGCACATATGGGAATGTCCTGAGTGCAGTGATGTCAGTTCTAGCTCAGTCAACTACCTTTCTTTATCTGTATTTCTTTCTTGTACACCTTCAGACATCAACATGAGTATCCACACAAAGCAGTAGTCACCTTGAGCCTGGTGACATTTCCTTAGAGTTTGCTTTCAAATGAAGTGGGTGTAGTTTTCTGTTCTGCATATGCTGGACACTCCTGCAACAAATACTTTGTAGTCAATATACCAGTTCACAGTTATCTGCATCTTCTATTTTTAGTTTATTGCTGCTGCTACTACTACTACTACCTGCTGCTGCTGCTGGCACCTTGCTGTTTTGACAGATGATAGTTTTGTTATATTGTACTTTAAAAAGGGCTTAACTACAACCCATGGCTGGGACCACGAATGAACTTTTCCATAGTACAAAGCCTGGGTTTATCTTTAGTGTATTAAACATGTATTTCAGCCTTTTGTGTCCTGTGTAGCCACTGAAGGTAATATGTTGTTTCTGTAGAATTTGTAATACGCATCATCTTTCTGGTGGCCTGGATACTCTGATTTCCACTTAGTTCTATCGTTCGTTCTTATAAATCTGTTCTTTCAAAAAACAGTTGCTTTCAGCATGGCTGAAACATTTCATTCCAAGACATAATGCTATGCATTAGCATGTTTTATATAATTTTCAGATATGATAAAGTGTCGGTAATTTACTCCTTCTTGATCAATGGTATTCTAAGAATGGTTCTGTAACAATTATGGACGAAAGCTTCGATGTTCATCACTAGTGATTATAAGATAGTCCAATATTTACATCTGTATGTTGCTTTAGGAAGTGGGATGTTATGAAAACTGTTGCTTCTGTTTGTTGGCTGGTGTTGTGCCATAGGTTTATAATGCAGCTCACCCTCTGCATGACATGACCAGTCTCCAACTTCTCATGAAGTCTCCATTGTGGAGTTTCCTTACTTTTTGTGAAGTTCCATTGTGGAGTTTCCTTACTTTTTGTGAAGTCTCCGTTGTGCAGCTTCCTAACTTCTTGTGAAGTCTCCATTGTGGAGTTTCCTTACTTTTTATGAAGTCTCCATTGTGGAGTTTCCTTACTTTTTGTGAAGTCTCCATTGTGCAGCTTCATAACTTCTTGTGAAGTCTCCATTGTGGAGTTGTACATTGCGGTCAAATATCAGTGAATGTGTTGCTAATTAAAGTAAAAGAATGATCAGTGAATGGTTACACTGGAACCTGCAAATATCGTAACATCTTACGTGACATGTGTTTGTGTGTGTAGTTACTTAAGTGGTAATTCCAGGAGTTTTTAAATACAGAGAGCCTAAACTGGTTACTCCGGTGAGACCTGGACACACCATTGCAGCAGAAATCTGTTTGGGGAGTGGGGGTTGTTAATTCCATGTCCATTATTGGACATCCTTGCGTTGATTTTCATGTAATGGTATGAGTGTCGGCCGTTTAGAATGCAATGCACACTACTGAACGTAAACTTGCAGAGAAATGACAAACGGCCAAAGTATGTCGGGGTTGACTGTTACGTCCTGTAAAGGATATGCAACTAACTTTTTTTAAACTGGACATGCTGTCAACCACAGCATTTACTGACTGATTTGCAAGGTAATTTTACTTTGGGTTGTCATTTTTCCATTGTTTTCTGAACAACCAATGCTCATACCATCGAAATCAACGCAATCATCTGCAGCTGATTTCGAGCCCTCGACCTGGTATGTCTGGACATTGCGAAACTGCGTTAACTGTTCCCTTCGCCACAGAAGCCAACAGAAGGAAATGCAAAACGTAACTTGGACGAACAGAGAAGATGATACACTCAGTCAAGATACTGATTAACGCTGAAACTCGGTTAGACAACTTAGATGTAGACGGTCACATGCATTTTCGGACATAGTGGAAATAAGAACAGCGTAATGACAATATACAGGCTTGGCAGGAAAGTGTAATGACAACAGACAGGATTGACAGGAAAGCAAAATGACAACAGACATGCTTGACAGGAAAAGAGACGGGGATAAATATCTAGGAATCTGACCAAGTGGTCTCATCAGAGGAACAAAAAGGATTAATATCTAGGTAACTTGACCATGTCTTGTAATCAGAGGAAGACAAACGGATAAATATCTAGGAATCTTGACCAATTGGTGTCATGAGACGAACACAAAAGGATAAATATCTAGGTAACTTCAGCATCTGGTGTAATCAAAGGAAGACAAAAGGATGCATATCTAGATAACTTCACCTAGTGGTGTTATCAGAGGAACATAAAAGAATAAATATGTAGATAACTTGATCATGTAATGTAAGCAGAGGGAGACGGATAAATATATAGGTAACTTGATCAAGTGGTGTAATCAGAGAAACGCAAAATATGATGGCTATACATATTAGTTTGTCACATGATGATGTGTTGAGTACGTCTGTGTAGTTTTACTGACAGTCAAATATCGGTTGAGGTTACGGTACAATGAAACCCAAATAGTGTTATTGTTTTTGCGCGCGCGGTGTCTTGTGAACAGACGTTATGTAACCATGCGCTTGTTTTACCTTGTGATTAGTTTTAGATTTTGTGGTTGGTGTTTAAACAAGGGATGCTCTCGCCACTTAGGTTGTTCATTTGTACCCAGAACCACAATAACACATTTGCCATTGTTTTGTAGGTTTTAAAAGATGGCAAAAATACTGCTCTGTGGTGAAGGATTTACGAATTGCATTCGTAACCCCGCGTACTGCGCTCGAAACACAGCTGGGCGATTTGGAAGCAGACCATCTTGTGTTTGTTTTCATACAATGGTATGAGTGCCGGTCGCTGAGAAAGCAATGGCAAACTAGTGAACGTAAACTTGACTAGAAATCACACAGGCAACAATTCTGGAGTTGACTGCTGCGTCCCATAAAGGAACTCAGCGAATGCGATCAAAGTACTTGGGATGAAGAAGAGTTCTGAAGCAGGAAATGAGGGAAAACAAAGGTGACAGACCAGAGAATGATTGAGTCAACTTGCTAGACAGATGGGGGAGAATAAGATCTTCAAGAACATTGGGGAATTGGCGCACACTCAAGACAAGTCAAGCAGCCTAATACGGAGGGAAATGGCACGTGGCAAGAACACAAAAGATACGTGGCAACCAAGATGTGCAGCGTGGGAGCCGACAAGAAGAAGAACGTGGAGAGCATGTCTGCGAGTTGTAACAAAGAACCTGAAACTACAGCTACTACTGAAGCCACACTGCGGGAGACCGTCGACAGCCCACTACAGACAAGAGCCAAACCTACTGAGAAGCAGAGAGAGGAGAAAGATTCCAGAGTCGGACTCCCCGACAATCAAGCGGGTTATCAAGTGTATCCAAGTGGAGCTATCAGATGAAGAAATCCTGAAGCAGCTACGAGAAGAGAATCTCCACACCTGATTCTTGAAGGCGGAGCGGCTCCTCACCTACTCCAAGATTCCCACAACCTTGGCGGTGGTGACAACAGAGGGCAGCTAGATGCCGATCACAGTATCAATCAACAAGAGAATGCAGCAGCCAGAGAGATTCATCCCAAGGATCACCCAACGTTCCAGATGTCAGAGGGCTGGCCACAGCAGAGCAGCATGTCGCAGTAAGACAGGAAATCTACCGGTACTGCGCCGGTCACCACGCCTGCAAGAAGTGTCCGCTGGACACGGACTTTCAAGCACCCAACAACAAACGAAAGTGCGCCAACTGCCTGGGCAAGCATGGAGCAAGATACTTCTTGGGCTGTCCATACCTGCAACGACACAGACACACCTTAAAGATGCAATTATCACAAAGACACCATTCAAGGAAAGCAGTGCGGAGGGGCGAGGCAGCCACGGGTATAGCACAAGCTGAAAGAGATCAACTGCAAAAGCAGATGGACTAGCTGAAGAAACAAGTCAAGGCACTGCTGACGCCGACTCCGACCAGCGACAATGAGAAACTACTGGCTGAAATAAAGGATGCCCATCAAAACATCAAGCAAGAAGTGGAACATATGGCCGAGATGAAAAAGTAAAATGAAGAAATACTACACACCATCAAAGCGGGGAGAAAGCTGCTGAAAGATGAAATTGAGCCTTTCCAGTACAAACCAGCAGAAGCCATACAAGAAACTGCAAGATGAAAACCAAGAGACCGAGGCTGAACCGCAAGCTAAAGCCAGCAGCCCGACCGCGACGCCCGAGGACGACAAGGGGAAACCAATATGTCACCAGACATCCGAAGAAAACCGAGATGAGCACCCTGATGACGACACGGAGAGGCCCCGGTGGCCTACCTTGGAGGAGATTCGAGAGTCGGCAAGGATTGAGGAACTAAGGCACCAGCGCTGGGATGAAAGAGAAAAGAAGTAGCCCAAGAGACTCAGGAGACCACTAGAACATCCAGATAGAATTACTGACTGGGAGGATGGACCCGGCTACACGTACTATATAGAAGACAGACAGATCTTTCCATGGATGACCGCGGAGGAAAAAATTGAATGGCAGGCAGAAACTCGAAATTGAAAACACGCGAAGGAGGAAAATGGAAACGTAGAAATGCTCCTACAGAAAATACACCAAAAAAAGGAGGCAAAACACACCAAATAAAAAGTCCTTATAAGGACTGCAACAAGTCAAGCCAGACGAGCCAGGAGCATTCACTAACAAAAGTTATCACAAAAGGAGACGAGCACAAAGGATAGCCGCTGACGTCACAGACACAAATTAACATAACCAGTCCGAGATATGACTAGCTCGTATGAGCGCACAAGACAAGAATTAGGGTGAATGAACCCACAAGAACCACGGACTTCAAGAATAACCATAGCTGAAGAGGCAGGTTGAACAGACCGAATTTGGAATTTTTGTTTTGAAAATTGGAATTGGCGCACACTTTTAGCAAATGGGTCTCAGGGGGCCGCTACTTGCTACTAAGCCAAAACAAGATCTAGTCTTCTTCTCGCCTGTTCTATCTCCTCCCTCCCCCCCCCCCCCTTCTCTCTCTCTTTCTCTCTCTCTCACTCTCAACCCCGGGAAACTAGAAACGCAGGCGTCGCCCTCCCTCCAGCTCTGCGCTCACGACGCTATCACTGGAAATAAACTAAAACACAAACTTCCATGTGTTACCGGATCGGAACAAATATAGTTAGTAGCAGTCGACTCCTGCATTATTTGGCTGTTTGCGATTCCTGGGCAAGTTTACGTTCAGTAGTTTTTCAATTGCTTTGTGAACTACCGGCACCCAAATCATTGTATGGAAACCAACGCAAGGCGGTTTGCTTCCACATCGCCCTCAGTTTCGAAGGGTGTATGCGGGGTTACAGAACCGGCGACTCATATAAGGGGCAATGAACAAACAGTAATATTGTAACCTATCATGCATGTCGTGAGACAATATAAAATAACACAAAGTAGTGCTGCTGTACAGAATAGAATTACGACATATACAGGACGTTGTTTTAAAGTGCAGTCAGTCATGAAAGTCTGCACTGACTCTGCTTGAGGGCGTGTGCTCCACTGGGAGGTGTCAGACAGAAGACACAAAGACAACTTATCGCAGACATCACCCACTCCCTATTGAATGTTTATGATTTAGTGGGAAATTTACGCTGGACATTGTAGTAACAGACAGTGCAAAGAAATGACTCTTTGAATATCAAGAAAACCGTAACAATGAAAATATCAAAGAAAAAGGTGACACCAACATGTAAAATAGTGACAGAAGGGAAAATTCTTCACCAAGTGGATAGTTTTAAATATCTAGGGACATTTATAACATCAGATGAAAGATGCACAACAGTGATTGAGAGAAGAAAAGGCCAAGCAAGGTCTGTATTTGTAAAGAATATCTTATGCAATAAATCACTATCATTGAATGTAAGAGAGTGCTGAAGAGCTATATAGAACGTGTATGGCTGTGAATCTTGTAATGCAAATGAGCAAATTAGGAAGAGATTTGAAGCGACAGAAATGTGTTTCCTGAAACGAATGTTGCCAACTCCTTGTACTGCCAAAGTAACTAAGAACGACTGTCATGAGAATCATGTGATGAGAAAAGAAGCATTGGAGAACATCGTGACAACTGGAAAGACCAGATCGAGGAGAAGAGAGGCAGACCAAGAGAAATTATGCTCGATGGATTGCGACGGTGGCATGGAGAAATATCAACAGCGGAGTTGATACAGAAAACCAAAGACCGAGATCTGTGGAGAGTCATGGCTACGTCAGCCGGCATAGCACTTGATAATTTTTTTGGTCATGTTTTTTTATAACGAGGTCAGCATTGGAAGCCCAACTGTCCGCTGTGTGGAACGAGACCACTAAAGTCGTCAGGAGACGTTTACGCGTGTCTGGCCACAACGCTGCCGCGGCTTGTGCACGAACATTCATTATCTATATCTATAAAAGGCGATGTATGGATGTATGTGGGTCCGTTCTTTATGCGTTCACGAACGGTCCATCCGATTGAGATGAAATTTTCTACACGTCTTCTCATTCCATTGCAACCAACTGTCATAGTTTTTTTTTAGTGTACTATCAGCTATTACCTTACTAAAATTTAATTTTGTAATTACATGACAGAACATAAGAAAGTATAAAACAAGGGACATAACTTTTAGTAGCATTGTTATATCTTAAGTTAAGTCCCCTGGCTATAGATAGATAGATAGACAGACAGATCCCCGCCAGGGCCTGGGTGAAGCCGGGCCGGGTCAGACAGACAGACAGTCGGGAACGGGAACTTATATGAATTAAATGAGATGCTCCCCATCAGGGTTCGGGCGAAGCCTGGTCAGACAGAGATCCCCGCCTGGGCGAAGCCGGGCCGGGTCATCTAGTATGTAATAAGTGTACAGTATGTGTCCAAATTACAACCCGGAACTTTCAGACAGGATGTTACTGGCATAAATGCCATTAAAATTAGTAGGGCATTTGATTTTAGACTCCTGTCATAGGCAGGGGAGGCGGCCAACCTAAAAGTGTTGATGGCTGTTGATCTTAACAGTAGTCACAGACAGGTGTCATTTCTCAACCCGGGTGGAGGCAGAAGTTGAATCTGCGATAGGATTTTTATTCAGGATCAAGAAATGTCGTCGTGCCATCTCTTTCCCCACTTATTTTCTGCTGCTAAAGATGTTCATGCCGGTCTCCGTGGCTAAGGGCTTATGGCCGTGATTCGTGAGCCCACTTACCCGAGTTCGAAACAGCTGCAACCGATTTGGCAGCAGATCGCGTCCTGCTGGGGTTTAAACGCATTGGTATGGGAGCCGGTCGTTCAGAAAGCAATTGCAAACTTCTGAATGTAACACTTGCCAAGACATCAACAGCAGCAGTGAAAATGCTGATGTTGACAGCGATGTCCTGTAAACAGGATATGCAAAAAAAGAATAATCTCTACGTTTATTCTTTTCCATGATGCCTGCATACTACAGTGCGATGTTGGACATATCGTACGAGAGGAAGTCAATAATTAAGTCACAAATGGCTGTAGAAAATATCTACATTTGATAACAACTTGAAACCAGTTTATTTTTATACATACATTGAATGTCCCTTTATTTCTCATAATTTCCACCAACATTGATGCACTTATCCCATCGGTTTATCAGTCCTCCCAAATCGGCCGCATAGAACTGCGTGCTCTGTTTTCTAAACCACATTTTCACATTCAACTTCGGCGTCATTCGCGAAATGTCTCCTGCCAAGCTGAGTTTTAAGTGGACCAAAAAGGTGGAAATCGCTAGGGGCTAAGTCGGGGCTGTAAGGTGGACGTTACTCGCCTGTCACCTCTAATCATCATCTCCACCCGCTGCACGGATGCTTCTGTTGCAATCTCAACAGGACGACCCGATCGGATTTCATCATCAATTTTAGAGCGTCCTTGAGAAATTGTTTCTACCCAGCTATGCACTGCTTTACGGGACAAACGTGTGTCAGCATAAACGGGAAACATGTCCTTATGAATGTCCTTTGCAGGCAGTCCTTTTGCCCATAAAAAATGCACAACAGCTCGTTGCTCTTTGTAAGTACAGTCGCCATTGTGTTTATGCGCATGGGGCACCTGACCAACGGGAATGTAAAGTTCTATGTTGCTGTCACCTAATTACACCTGTAGAAAATAACTACATTTACCGGCCATCCCACAGAACTGTGTGCCTTACTTATTGACTCGCCCTCGTATAAATAGTTTAACTTGTGACCATTTCCTTATTTTAGTGCGCGATTATCTATTACTTATGATAAGACAGTAAATAAAATTAGTGGAACTGTGGTAAAGCTGTGGAGATGTAAACAATATAAAATAAGAGAAAGTAAAGAGCACGATATATTATAAAGAGAGTGCTTACAAAGGGACATATGTAGTAACAGTCGCCAGACTTACATTCCCTGAAGAGTTGTTTTCTCTTGACAGCCATTGAAGAGTTCAAGGACAAAATTTAAAATTACTGCCCGAAGGTAGGTAGCATGAAGAAAGCTAAGATAGTTTCAGTCGGTTTACCTAATGCAATGGTTCTACAACAGTGTTCTCGGCTCTTTGCGAAGAGTTTACGAATGCGATTCGTAGCCTTTGTTTCCAAAGCTTATTGCTTGTGATCGACTTATAATTGAGAATTTCACCTCGTCTCGACATGATTACCTGAAATGATTTAGAAGATTGGAATAGAGTTCTAGCCGGATATTTTGTAGGGTCTTAGCTACTGAAGTAAAGAGTTAGGAGATGTGGCCACATGCCGGCTGCGTAGCGAAGCGGCGAAGGACGCAGTTCATAATCCAGCATACCCGCGTTCGAGAAACAGCTGTGTTGGCTTTTTGTGAAATGGTATGGTTGCCGGTCGTTCAGAAAGCAATGGCAAACTACTAAACGTAAAAGTTGCCCAGGAATCACCAACGGCAAACAAAAAGCTGGGGTTGACTGCTACGTCCTGTAAAGGACATGCAACAACTTGGCTACTGGACGCCAGTTTATTTATTTTTTTTTTTAAGGGGCGATTTTCATGGTGGATTAAGGGTGATGTGCTGTGAAGAGGTATAACATTTTACAAACTTGCCGTCTATCAAAACGGCAATTTACCATCATTTCCAGTGTCGTGCGGTATAATTCGAGTAAACGCAGAATTGCTTTAAAATGTCAACCAGTGCATTAACCAACACTAACATAACAGAAAAGTGGGGGGGGGGGGGGGGGGGGGGGGGGAGAATTAAGATTATTTCAAGATCGCGTTAATACAAGAACCGATTACTTAATATTGTTTTCCCCTTCATACTGTACGGTTCTGTACGTCTCACCCTTCTAAAATTCATTTTATAAAGTAAGTAGACCCACAAATCACGTTTTATGTGGACGTCTAGACTTGTTTTAGTATGTGCTATTAAATTTAGGTTTCATTATTACGTATACTGTGTAGGGGCAGGGGCGGGATTTTTAGTTAGGAAATGCCAAAGGGGGAAATGACGTTCTGAAAATATGGCGAAGGGGGGGGGGGGGGGGCACGGGCTAAATTTTTAAGTAGGAAATACGAAAGGGGGGGGGATGACGTTCTGAAAATATGGTGAAGGGGGCACGGGCCAAAAAAGGTTGAGAACCACTGGTCTATAACATTTTACACAACGGGTTCGATATGACATTTAAGTATTCTCTTTCTGAGTTGAGTTAAGCAAGGAACCAACATCACTGCATTTAGCCAGCGAAGAGTCACACTAATCGTTCCCACCGCTATCTGATTTAACGTTCTCCTGGTTTTCCCTCTGTTTTGAGATTCTTTCAGAACCCCTGCCGATCCCCGCTCATTCTGTCCACATACGGGTTCTCAATCTGTTTCTTCACCTGGTCCCACAGACGCACGACCACCTCTCCCGTGTCCATAAGTAATCTAAGGCCAAGAGGTGCCTTCCCTGCCAGCCTATCAGCCTATTCATTCTCCCGCATGGCCAGGGCAAAAATCCATACGTATTTGATCGATGTTTATTTCGCGATTCGATACTTGGTGTGAGTAGCGAATTGCACATCGACACGAATTACCCATTAAAATCGCACTTTGGGGTGTCTTGTAGCTCTTCTTGGCCGAGCTTGTACTGCTCGATTAGTGCCTGTTCCTTACGTGGGTTGTGGTTGCACAACCAAGATATCTACTTCACCGGTGTAATGCCACATATATCTATAATGAGCACCATAGGTCTATAATGAGCACGCCTTCCTTGGGGAGGAAACGTAAGGACTGTTTAAGTTATGTGTTATTGATTCATATGAAATATAACTTGTATTTCGGCCTTACTGGAGAGTTTGAGAGCTGTGATTCCAAATTGCTTTTAAACAATCGGAAAATTTAAATATTGAGCACAACCCACTACTGGTAACGCTGATAGTATTCCGATACGAACTTACGGCCTTGTCCACGTCAATATGGAAGCACTAGATTCGAGTTTCGCTCTCGTTTGAGCTAGCCAGTAGTGCATAGGCTATCCTTGACTGGACCCGAGATCAAAGAGAGGCGTCACGGATATGTTGCTTGTCCCGTATTTGTATACCTCAATTGGCTTTTGATTGCTGACATGATGGATATCGCGCCAGCCGGCTCTACTTCCTACAGTTACATAAATAAACAACGTAGTACTGTTTGGCTCTCACAGAAGGAGAAGAAAGAAGTAGAGACTAGAGGACGCACTAGACAACATAAAATTCGAAAGCTATAGTTACCGACGGATTCGAACCTGTCACCTCCAAATGGCGGCAGCGCTTCGCTGCAGGAACAAGTGTACTTCGACGCATGACCAACTAGCCGCTCAACAACAAAAAAGTGTCTTCATTAGTCATGTCTATCATACACACGAACCCTAAACTATGGAATACGGACAGAATTCGTATTGACCCACTGAGATAGCACCATAGGTCTCATAATTTATATTAAACCAGCATAAGTCAAATAACAAGCACGTCGGACCGTAATGCTGTGTCCAGTATATTAACAAATATTTAAAGAAGAGAAATGATTGGTCGGTTCTAATGCTGTACACGTATTACACATAAGATCAATTTGGGAACCAGTTGAGGCCACTTCCTAGAGTCTATACTTCCTAGAACATTTCATAGTACCTAAGTTAACCTTCCAGTCCATGTTAGTTTTTAAAAACAAAAAACCCTCATTGGGAATTTAAACACGTCTTAACAAGGGAGCGTGGTCGCCGTAGAGCCACCGTGGCCGATAGTGGTACAGTAGCCGTTATGATGGGAGAGGGGGGGGGGGGGGGGGTGTAAGGTGTGAAGAGAAGATTTATATTCAACAATAAAACTGCATTTGTATTATTTCTCCTCACCTTCTTCTTCTTCTTCTTCTATCTCGCTTCCTCTCTTTTTCTTCCCTTCGAATTTCCCGTGTTTCGCCAACAGAATACGTTAGTTCCTTAATAAAAGTGACATAGTGTGAAGTAAACTCGCTGATGGGACAATATTATGCAGTGAACAACTGAATGTTCTCATATTCTCAAGCTAGCATATGCACCGGTGTTCATCTCCTGACACACTATGTCTATAATGGCGTGTATAATTTATATGTTAAACACACTCGTTTTTCAGCTGATAATTAGGATAAGTGCCAGCTTCCCAGATGTTCAGCTGTTTATTTCAGGAATGTGTAAGAAGAATGCTTTACGCAAGCACAACTATACACAATTCAAGAATGGAGTATCAGCCAATCTTAGGTGTGCTGGCGATACCAGCAGAAAGCGAGCAAGAGTTTCAAAACCTAGTGGAACAAGTAAACAGACATAGTGCAGAATGTGGCTTATATATTAACATAAAAAAAACTCTGATAGTTAGCAGTGGAAAGGAAAGGTCATCAATGAACATCACAGTATATTGGGGGGGGGGGGGGGGAATACTCGAACAAGTAACAAGTTTCTCATGTCTTGCACATGTAATAATAGATGGCGGTAAAAGTGAAGTAGGAATCAAAACAATAGGAATGGCCAAAAATGCTTTCAACAGTATGAAATCGGTATTAAGAAAGCATTAAAAATGAGCATTGTCAAATGTTATGTATAACGTAAATTCAATTCTGTTGTAATGGCGCGGAAGCCTGGACATTGAGCAAGCAACTAGAAAGCCGAATAGAGGCCCTGGAGATGTGGATATACAGCAAAAACAATCAAATACATAGGTTCTAGGAAAATCGGGAATGAAAAGAGAGTTGATGAAAGAAATATAGGCAAGTGAAATATATCGGCCATGTTAAAAGACAATAGTCTTATAAAAACCTGACTGGAGGGCAAGCGAGCTACGTCTCGACCATTCGCACTGCGAGCGCTAACAAGTCAAGTCGCATTATTCTGTCAAGAAGCCTGATACGCGGGAAAATGTCACGTTGAAAGTCCAACAAGAAACACGCTGCGGCCAAGAAGTGCAGCGTGGAGAGCCTACCTGCTAGCTGCGCCAAAGATCCTGATACTGCAGCTATTACTGAAGCTACTACGAGGGAGAAGAATGACAGCCCAACACAGTCAAGAACCAAGACAGCAGAGAAGGAGGAGGAGAAAGACACCAGAGTCGGAAACACCGACTCAAAAACAGTCCGATGGGTTATCAAGCGGATTCCTGTGGAGCTGACAGATGAAGAAATCCTGAAGCAGCTACGTGAAGAGAATCTTCACATCCGATTCTTGAAGGCGGAGCGGCTCCTCACCTATTCCAAGACACCTACAACCTTGGCAGTGGTGACATCGGAGAGCAGCAAGATGCCGACCACTGTATCATTCAACAAGAGAATGCAGCAACCAGAGAGATTCATCCCGAGAATCACGCAATGTTCCAGATGTCAGAGGGCCGGCCACAGTAGAGCAACGTGTCGCAGTAACACGGAAATATGCCGATACTGCGCCGATCACCACGCCTTCAAGGAGTGTCCGCTGGCCAAGCTGGACACGAACTTCCGAGCACCCAACAACAAAAGAAAGTACGCCAACTGCCTGGGCAAACATGGAGCAAGATACCTGGGCTGTCAGTACCTGCAAAGACACAGAGACGTCTTAAAGATCGCCACCATCACAAAGACTCCATTCAAGGAAGCAATGCGGAGGGGCGAGACAGCCACGGGTATAGCACAAGCTGAAAGAGATCAACTTCAAAAGCAGATAGACGAGTTGAAGAAACAAGTCAAGGCACTGCTGACGACGACTCCGACCAGCGATAATGAGAAGCTGCTGGCCGACATGAAAGAAATCCAGCTCAACATCAAACAAGAGATCCAGAGCATGGCTGAGATGAATAAGGAGAACGAAGAAATCCTACAAATGATCAAGACCGAAAGAGAATTGCATAGAGCTGAAATGGAACTCTTTCAAAACAAACTAAGAGAAGCCACACAAGAACTCACAGAGAAACCGCAAGAAGAAAACCAAGAGTCCGAGCCTGAACCACAAGCTAAAGCCAGCAGCCCAACCACAACGCCCAAGAGGGTACTACTATACCGTCGGATCTCTGAAGGAGGCACAGAATACCCAGTCAACAAGGAGGAACTCAAGCGCGAGGAATTCAGAAGGCGCTGGGAAGAAAAAGAAAAGAAGAAGCCTAAGAAACTCCGGGGGAAACCGATGGAATACCCAGTCTTACACTACGACTGTGAGAACGACTTCGAGTACTATATAGATGACGGTAAAATCGTCCCATGGCTGACCACGGAGGAAGAAAACTTTAGGCAGCATGTTTCACAAACGCGACAGTGAAAACAGGCACAAGGAGGAAAATGAAAACGTCGAAAAACTCCTACAGAAAATACACAAAAAAGGAGACAAAAAGACCAAATAAAAAGTCCTTTTAAGGACTGCAACCAGTCAAGCCAGGAGCCTGCACCAACAAAGAAAACAAGAGGAAACATGCACAAAGGACAGCCGCCGACCGATCCCCCAGCTGGAGTGGGATTACGAAAAGTCCTTATAAGGACTGCAGTCAGTCAAGCCAGACGAGCCAGGAGCCTACTCAAACAAAGAAAACCACAAGAACAGACGAGCACAAAGGATAGCCGCCGACCGATCCCACCGCTGACGTCACAGACACAAACGCTACATAACCTGTCCGAGATAGGACTCACAAGACAAGAATTAGGGTGAATAAACCCACAAAAACCACGGACCTCAACAATATCCACAGCTGATGAAGCAGGTTAGACGAGGCCGAATTTGGAATTTTTGTTTTTGAAAATTGGAATTGGCAAGCGAGCAAGAGGTAGACAACGATTCGGTAGACAACGATTCAAGTGGGAAGATAACATCAAGAGATGACTAACATCAGCCTGACAGAATGTACAGTTAGGAGGAGAGACAGACAGTGTTGGAGATCCAATGCAGCCAACCTTCATTGAGGAGACGGCACCTGATTGATTGTATCAGCAATGTGGATTTGTGCCGCAGACAGAAGATCACATATTCTTCTCTCTTCTCTTCCTCCCCCCCCCCCCCCCCTTTCCAAAAAAAAAAAAAAAGGACTGCCCTGGATACGGGCAAAATGGCGACAGTAAAAAACAAATACTGTTTAGACCAGTTTGTAAACAATATAATAAATAATACCAAAGAAAATGGTGACACCAAAATGTGACATCGAAATAGAAGGGAAAATCTTAATCAAGTGGATAATTTTAAATACCTAGGGGCATTTGTAACATCAGATGTAAGATGTACAACAGAGATTAAGAGCAGAATACGGCAGGCAAAAGCCACATTTCAGAAAATGAAGAGTATCTTATGCAATAAGTCACTATCAACGAGTGTAAGAAAGAGAGTGCTGAAATGCTATGTAGAACCAGTTTTGCTGTATGGCAGTGAATCTTGGAATGTAAATGAACAAATTAGGAAGGACTCGGAAGCAACAGAGATGTGGTTTTTGGGACGAACTTTGCGAATTCCTTGGACTGCCAGAGTAACTAACAATGATTGCATGAAAGAGGCTTAATGAAACTAGAACACTATATACAACAATAAGATGGAGACAAACAGCTTTCTTTGGTCATGTGATGAGAAGCGATACATATAAGAACATCGTGACAACTGGAAAGATAGAGGGGAAGAGAGGCAGGGGCACACCAAGCGAGATGATGCTGGATGGATTGAGACGGTGGCATGGAGGAATACCATCTGTAGAGTTGATCCAGAACACCATAGACCGAGATCTGTGGAGAGCCATGAACGCCTACACCAGCTGGCAGGGCACTTGATGATGATAAGTTTATAAACAAGAGACGACATTTCACTTTTAGACATTTTCAGGTGAATGAACGAAGAACTGCTGCTTTAGCAGGATCCTGTCATGCTAGAAAGAAGAATGAAATTTATGAAGCATATTAGCAATATAGACAAGTTAAACAACGGAAATGAGGTTTCCGAGATTGCTCGACGTATCAAGGAGATAGAATCAGAAATGATTACATCAGGACTAAACTGGACATGACAAAACAGCTGGTGAAATGGTTCGGCAACAGTATTCGGCTACCAATGGAAAGTATACGACTACAGGCAATGATGTACAGACCAAATTGAACACCAGGTGATGAGGCCGACCATGTAAACGATGGATAGAGGGAATAAGTCTAAGAAATCTCTATACATGAGGTCTATAAACGGGCACTCGCCCGCTGTTTACACTTTATCGCGACACGGCAAGCTATAATAGGAACAAGAGATTTAACAGAAGATAAGTAATAAATCAATTCGCTTTATGTGGGGGTAAACTAGGCAAGAGGGGTAGAACATGCCAGAGCAAGTTGTATGTGGAAATCGTGTATAGTTGGGAATCACATGTTAATGTAAGCATCAACTTCGTTAAGATATCGGATAACTCAGGCGTGGAGAGTCCTGATTGGCTTGACATCTGAAGAATTTCTCGACACATCTTTGTATAAAGCGTTTAGTTGGTTGACCGTGAGTAATCGTGGGTGGGTGTCTGTCTCTGTGTGTGTCCGCGGCGCGTGTGCATGCAGACAAGCTCAACCGTGTATTGCATTTTGAGTGCGTCGATGGAAGACGTGTTGTCATGTGTATCGTTTGTCATATTCTCATGTTTATCACTCGCATACTGCCCCTCTCGCTGGTTTATTTTTTGTTTCCCTTTTTATTAAAACAATAAACTACTCAATTGATCATTTCGTTACATTTTCCCTTAACAATGCCATATCATTACTTTGTGTGTGTGTGTGTGTGTGTTTTTTTTTTATGTCAGTTAGTTTCGGAATTTATTACACAATGATGCAATGTAGAAAGTGGCAGTTTTTAAAATTTTTATATTTTATTTTTATTATTATTAAAATATTCCTAGGGCTGCAGAAATACGATTCTTTACTGAGAAAAGAGTGTTGCCCTATTTACTACACCGCTATTGAATTTCATTTGCCTTACACGTACGTGTACTAGGAAGTAGATTGAATTGTATGTGTATAACAATTGTACTTGTCAACAACTCGTGCAATAATTAGGGATGTGAAATCCCTCGCGATTGCTTATCTGTGTGAACATTTGCACGTTGGAGCTGTGAGTGATATGAACACTCACAACAGCTACAGATCCTAAGTTCTTCCTGTCTGCAAACATATCGTCTTCCTTATCCTCATACTCTATGAGGTAGGGCAAAGATGAGTCGTGGCCCCAAAGCGCCCTTCTCCTGTGTTTCCGTACTTAGTTTTAAAAGTAAGTTATGTATACCATTAATGTTGTTAAGGTGATCCCCTTCTAGTGCCGTTCCGACCGCCAAGGAGTGCAGACGTCATCAACCTGGCGTATTTTACTTTTATCGTTTACTTCTCGCTGTACCTTTCGGCCTGGACCCAGAGAAAGCCAGCTTTCCCCCTCGACAGCTTATCTTCAGGCGCTACTACCACAGCCACGATTTTCACCATGAACAGTTTCGCTATGTTACTATCGTGGTATCCCATTTCTAGCTAGAAGTGTCATACGTCCACCGAGAGAAAGACAGCTTCTTTCCCCCGGGCGCCATCTCCACAGTCACGGATTCTACCGTGAATACCATCATAGTATCCCAATTCTAGCCTAGAATGCCGAATTCTCAGGCGGCCTTAATACCTCAGGCTCGAGCCGCCCCCCCCCCCCCCCCCCCCGCAATACAACACAATGTACTTCTTCTTCTGCGTTCATCCGGATTTTTTTTCGGATGTGACTGCGTTGTGCCCGTTTACAGCAGAGCTGCCTTCTTGCGCCGTTAGGCCTACACATCCGACTTCTGCGGGCGTTTGTTGACCGGGTTAACCTTCCCGGGGGTTTCTTAGGACGTTTGAATCTCACTGTTGTGGTGTTATTCCCCCATCCTAGCTGGCCCATATAGAACAGCCAAAGACATCCTGGTCAACCCTCAAGGGAAGGCAGGAGCAGACCATGGGCATTCACCGCCATCCAAGGAGGCTTCCATACTTGCAGAGCCATCACACAGCGCTCTGGTACTGGGCTCACCCAAGGAATCGTCACGTCCTGCACATGGCTGCTTAGCCTCACTTCCGTATATTGGGCCTTCCGTTCACCATAGGCTGTTCCTCCGGAAACCAGAAGAATGCAGTCTGCAGATGACATCCACACAGTGAGCTTTCGATTCAGACTGTCCACATAATGGATTTGCTATCCAAGCAATATTCCATTTCTTGCCACTGGGACACTTTTTCCACCTTTTATGAAGCCCGCACAGTGAGCTTTCGACTCGGACTTTTCACGTAATGGATTTGCTATCCAAGCAATATTCCATTTCGTGTCACTAGGACACTGTTTCCACCTTTTATGAAGCCCACACAGTGAGCTTTTGATTCGGACTTTCCACGTAATGGATTTGCTATCCAAGCAATATTCAATTTCATGCCTCTGGGCACAAGGTACTATATTGACAGTAAATGACAGTTTTTTTAATGACAGTGTCGTACGTCTACCAAGAGAAAACCAGCGCTTCCCATCAGCTGTTAACATTGTGACTGGGGCACTCGGCTGAGGGTGTTGACAACAAAATGCCTAAGACCTGCGGGTTACACATTATTAGCTTGTCTAATCTGAAGCATGACCTAGGTACATCCTAAACGTGCCTTTCTGCATAAGCGAAGTGCCAGTACCGCTCCTCGTTCGCCCAACATAAGCTTGTGTTCAGCTCTGTTCTTTCACAACGAAGTTGTAATATTTACACATTGCGGACCTCAGTATATTTTCAAGGACCATGCATGGCATGCACTTTCAGAAGAAGATATTGTTGCACAGTGTTATTAAGGCGCCACACAGTTCGACCCTTGTCAGAGAGGGTTATGCTTGCACTTTATTACCTGGAAATATGACACTATTGGGTTCTTATTAGGGCTGCGATCGATTAATTTTAATTTAATAGTTAACTTTGAAAAATTAACTATTAATAAATCGTTAATTTCGATTAAAGCAAAACATTTATAGTCCCATAACTCACATTGTAGTTGTATTTGTCAAAAATCGAAATAACACTGGATTGTCTTGTTCATATGTCATCTAATAACCAACCATGCAAACAGACGAGTATGTTGACAGTATTTGGTTCAAGTGACGAGCGCGTCTTATTAACAATATAACCAGCAGAGCTGAACAATCGTTCACATGGAACTGAGGCCGGGAAGGTTAACCCGGTCAACAAATGCCCGCAGAAGTCGGATGTGTCGGCCTAACGGCGCAAGAACGCAGCTCTGCTGTAAACAGGCACAACGCAGTCACATCCGGAAAAAAAGAAACTCCAGATGAACGCAGCAGAAGAAGAAGAACTGAGGTAGTCGGTATGCACAGAATGGTCTTGGCAAGAAATGTCTATTTTGGATATCGATGTTCATCAAGTTTCCACCATTATAAAGGGTCAACGGATTCAGCAACTTTCTTCTCCATTTCAGACTCAGTTAGCGTGAATCAAGTGCTGTTGCAATCTGTGGTATTTCAATACTTGTCATATTAGTATTAGCTACACGTTTACTGAAGTCATTAATAGATGCTGCCTTAAATTTAACTATGTAGCCCGGATCATCATCGTGTACAGTCATATGCTTTGTCAACGATGATAGCAGTAGCAATACACAGCTACATGAAACATAATCTTGACCGCCAAGCAGGACCGTGGTCTGACAGAATAAGTTCAAAACTGTGACATATTTCGAAATATTCTTCCAAACTGAATATCTGACAGTTTTGAACCTTTGCATTGCTTCTTTTTATCTGACATGTAGACAGTTAATGCTTCTCTGACCCGTAGAAGACTCTGTAGCATAATAAACATACTGTTTCATCTTGTTGGTACATCTTGCTGCAGCTTACACAATGGTGACTCAGTACAATTTTTCAACTCGGTTGTGTATGCAGCACTATGTATAAAATGTCCGACAATTTTTCGACATCCTGTTCATTTGTATAACGTGATGGGAGAAATGTTTTCGATTAATCGTTAAAAAAATTAATCGTTAAAAATAATTAACGATTAATCGGTTAATTAATCGTTAACTTCCGCAGCCCTAGTTCTTATGGATTAATTATTCCGAGAAAGTCATCAGCTAGATTACAACCGGGACCGTTTTGAATCGAGTTGAAAATAACCACTATAACCCTAATCACCATTCACAATTTAATAACCTGGAATGTAGCATTCTTTTACCATACTGAGCAACAACAAAACAGAAACAAGACAAGTACAGAAAGCTGCTTACTAAAATGTTGTACCTGTTTTTCTGTAAAGATGCGAATGCTGGACAATGGGCGGTGAAATGTGATTGGCGTGAAGAGTCAAGAACCGACATCACAGTACTCGGGACATTCCCATACGTGCTCCGTCCTCATCTTCAACAGCCAGCGAAGAGTCCCAATACTAATGGTAGCAGTCTCATTATATATCGGTCTGGCCTTTCCTCTGAGTTTTGAGCGTCGAGTAGATCCTGTTGTTACTCCCTGCAGCGCCATTCTCTCCCAACCATCTACCCTTTCTTCTGCACTATACACGCGATTCCGAAGGGTTCTGACCCCATCTGCCTTATCGTAAACCAATGCCCAACCTAAGGGTGCAGACCAAGCCAATCTGGCCTCCTGCTCGTTTCCCACCACACCAGCACGTCCTGGGGGGAAAATCCAACAGATGCCCTCTATTGTTGATTGTTGAATTGACGAGAAGAATTGTTTAGAATATCGTGTATAGTTAAGAAGTTAGTTGCAGTAAAAACCAGCATTTTTTGCTGTTGTTGCTGTCTTGGCAAGTTTACGTTCAGTAATTTACCATTGCTTTCTGAACGATCGGTACTCATACCATTTCATAAAAATCAACGCAAGACGGTCTGCTGCCAAATCGACCGAGTACGTGAAATGTATACCCGGGATCGACGACTGGAGATTATAGGAACTGGTCGCTTTAACGCGGCCACCTAGGAGAGTTATAGCTTGACAGCCCTGCATGACTGCGCTTCTGTTGCTGTTATTCTTCCGGCTTCTCTACCAAATGGCGGCCGGCGCAACAGATGGCAAGAGTTAGGGTTCACATTGACAGATTCATGAATTCAATGGGGGAAAACTAGAGTTAACATTAAAATATTAATGAATTAGATATAGACAAGCTAGGTTAACATTGGAAGATTCATAAATTCAGCAGAGACAAACTAGGGTTCACATTGAAATATTCATTAATTCAATCGGGACAAATTAGGGTTAACTTTGAAAGATTCATACATCCAATAGGGACAAACTAGAGTTAACATTCAAAGAACCATGAACTGAATATGGACAAACTAGGGTTACCATTTGAATGAATAATGAACTAAATATGGACAAACTAGGGTTAACATTGAAAAAATCGTGAAATTAATGGAACAAACTAGGGTTAACATTGAAAGATTCTGGGACAAACTACGGTTTGCATCGAACGATTCATTAATTCTATTGAGACAAATGCTTGCAGATTTACAAATTGATGGGAAAGACTTATAAAAAAAAACATATATTGGAAACAACAAGCTGCTATAAGGATTGATAATGAAGTGGGACAATATCAGCCCATTAAGAGAGGTGTTAGGCAGAGATGTGTAATGTCTCCAGATCTTTTTTCCCTATACAGTGAAAATAGTTTCAGAAATGTAGAAGATATAAATGGAATCAGCATTGGAGGACGATATAAATGGAATCAGCATTGGAGGACGAAACTCAATAACATTAGATATGCAGATGATACAGTATTGATTGCAGACAATGCGTAGGATCTGCAACAATTAGTAGATGCGGTTGTTGTACACAGTGAGCAACTGGGGTTAGAATTAAATTGTAAAAAGACACAGGTTATGGTCGTCACTAGGAAGAAAGAAGTGCCACAATGTAATATACAAGTAAATGGAAATATTCTTCAACAAGTGAATCGGTACAATTATCTCGGAACAGTAATATCTGATGGGAGATGCCTTGAAGAGATTAGAACAAGAATCGCCATGGCGAAAGTAGCCTTTAGCAAGATGAAAAACATTCTGACCAATAAAAAGACGTCAATTGAAACAAGAAAAAGAGTGTTGAGAGGATACACAGTGGCGTCACTGGGGTTGGTGTCACCCAGTGCGGTAAACTCTTGGTGTCACCCCTCTAGACTTTCACCATGGTCTTCTTCCGAGTGTTCCTGTACCATATATAATCGCGAACAAACTCGGACAAAGTTAAATTTTTGTTATTTTGCTATGTCTGCTTTGTCAAATTTGCAATTTTTTTTATTTTGGTGTCACCCCTTGATGGTGTCACCCGGTGCGGCCCGCACCCCCCGCACCGCCCTAGTGACGCCCCTGGGGATACATAGAGCCTGTTCTTTTGTATGGATGTGAAACTTGGACAATGTGCAGTCAAGCTGAAAAAATATCTGATGGCTGCAGAAATGTGGTTTCTGGGGAAAATGCAAAGAATACCATGGACAGATAGAAAAGCCAATGACCAAGTACTACAGGAGACAAATGATGATCGTAAATTGATTAGAGAAATTAGACGTAGACAGTCAAAATTTTTTGGACATGTTTTGAGAAGAAATGGATTGGAGAACTTAGTGACAACTGGCAAGATCGAAGGGAACAGACCAAGAGGAAGACCGTGAGGAAAAAACCTGGATGGCTTGGCCACATGGTATGGACGGGACATGAACACTGAGCTGATCCACAACTCTGGTGATCGAGTGAAATGGCGAGTCATGACCGCCCACGCTTTCCGGCATGGCACATGATTGATTGATTGATTGAGAAAAATGAGGGTTCGCTACGAGAAATGCATGAATTGAATAAGGACAAACTAGGTTTAACATTGCAAGATTGGTTAATTCATTTGAAAGCATAAAAATAAAATATAATAGAATCAATTGGCGATCGGTGGCTACCTGGTATTCCGTTTACTGGCACCTTATAGTCTTGACAGGCGATAGCTTGTACGTTGTGCTTCAAAAATAGCACACAGCATGGGCAGAACTATAGAGACCATGTGTTGCCCATGCAGCACGAACCCTCCCTCGCCTGCCTAGTTTACCCTATAGGAAAGGTAACACCAATATGTCTGGAACAAGACAAACTGCCGGATCAGCAAAGCAATGCCCTAACTGTACGCCTGACGAAGCTTCGATCCTAGACCAGTTGCCAACCGAGACTTAGGGTCTGGTCTGTCTTGCCACGAAATTTAGTCTTTAGGTTGCATTTCCTCGCACAATAAGGTTTGTACCCTCTCAGTTGCGCTCTTTCGCCAGAAGCCGCTGGCATAATGCGGGGGTGATGGGTTTAGTGAGCGCCGTTCAACATTCGGCACTATCAGAAAGCAGGTAGTATGGTCTACTGTCATACGGCAGCTTAGTCATATCTGTCTAAGACCCGACTAATTTAACCGTCTTGAAACTGAGGAATTAACGCCGCCTGGCTGGTACAGTCGCTGCGAATTGGGCAGGTTAGAGTTTTCTTTTTGCTCCTAACGGGGGAAGGGGGGGGGGATCCACACTTTAGCAAGGATTCTAACCCGGGTCGCCTGAAGGAGAACCCGCATTCTAACCAGTTGGCCAGCCGCTCCACAAGAATCATTACCAACTTAGTATAATACGAGGGTTTTCCATAAATCAACCTCCGATTGGCTGGTATAAATTGATAGTAACATCTGCCCCGCCACGGATACAAAAGTTGCATACATCACTGCACTACATTTCCACATTAAAAAAAAAAAGTTAATTGCGATTCATTTACGGACGTAGCAGT
Source organism: Cepaea nemoralis (assembly GCA_014155875.1). Classification (NCBI taxonomy): domain Eukaryota; kingdom Metazoa; phylum Mollusca; class Gastropoda; order Stylommatophora; family Helicidae; genus Cepaea; species Cepaea nemoralis. The sequence continues at coordinate 383,799 of JACEFZ010001870.1, forward strand.
CAACCACATCATTTTTGGCTGTTCGTGATTCCTGGGCAAGTTTACGTTCAGTAGTTTGTTTTCCACAGTCACCACCTAATTTCATGCACTTTTACCGTGGCACGAGTTTTTCTAACCCCTCATCATGGAACGGCGCCGCCCGGGTACTTGGCCATTTGTTGACTCCATCCATGGGCTCCTCAGCGGTGTCGAACCACTGGGTAGCCAGCCAGACATTCATCTTGCCGAAGAGATGATAATCTTTATGCCTATTTCTGAATTTCCTGCACCAATCCCTCACAGAACTGTCACTCAAAATGTTATCGCCGTACACACGACACTTTCGACGATGAATTTCGGTCGCATTTTGACTTCCTGCCTGAAGAAAACGAATGACACCACGAATTTCACAGGTGGATGGAAAGGCAATAACCTTGTCCTTATAGGGGTATCTCATAGGGGACCTTATAGGGGTATCTCACTTCTGTGTATTGTTGGAAAAGTATTTACCAGAATTGTTCTGCGCAGACTTCAAGTCCTAGGAGATCAAGTCTACCCCGAATCACAGTGTGGCTTTCGACAGAACCGGTCTACCATTGATATGATATTCTCATTGCGACAAATGCAAGAAAAATGCCGTGAACAGAATCAACCACTGTTTATTGCCTTCATCGACCTCACAAAGGCATTTGATTTGGTCAGACGTGAGGGTCTGTTCAAGGCACTAAAGAAGATTGGCTGCCCACCAACTCTTCTGTCCATTGTGGAATCGTTCCAAACAGGCATGAAGGGTATAATCAAGTTTGATGGTGCAACTTCTGAAGAGTTTGAAATCAAGAGTGGAGTTAAGCAAGGTTGTGTACTAGCTCCCATCCTCTTCTGAATATACTTTTCACTTCTACTGAAATATGCCTTTCGTGATCAGGATGGTGGTATATACATTCACTCACGCTCAGATGGCGGCCTCTACAATGCTCAGAGATTGAAGGCCAAGACCAAAATTAGGAGGGTACTGATCAAAGAGTTGCTTTTTGCAGATGATGCTGCAGTTACGACCCACTCTGAGGAAGAATTACAATGTCTACTATCCGCATTCTCCAATGCTTGTTCTGAATTTGGTTTAACAATTAGCAAAAAGAAGACACAGATTATGTCACAAGGTGCACATGGGGTACCATCAATCTTTATTGACGACGCCGAACTAGAGATGGTAGACCATTTTACATATCTAGGATCAGTGGTAAATAGCAAATTATCTCTAGATCAGGAAATCAACATCTGGATTGGTAAGGCAGCAACAACAATGAACAGGTTAAGAAAAAGAGTCTGGGAGAACAGGAAGCTTACTGCAAAAAACAAAAGTCCTTGTCTATCAAGCCTGTGTCCTTAGTACTCTTCTTTATGGCAGTGAAACCTGGACAACTTACTCACACCAAGAGAAACGTTTAAACAGCTTTCATATGCGGTGTATGCGAAGAATTCTTGGTATTAAGTGGCAAGACAAAATCACAAATACTGAAGTATTGGAAAGATCAGGTTGTGTGACGGTTTATTCCATGCTCAGTCTTCGTAGACTTAGATGGATAGGACATCTTAGGAGGATGGATGATGGTAGAATACCAAAGGACATCTTTATTGGTGAATTACAGATGGGTAAGAGATCTCAGGGTCGGCCTCTACTACGATACAAAGATGTGTGTAAGCGGGACATGATTGATACAGGCATTTATAATGCACATTGGGAGCAAGTCGCCGCTGAACGTGTTGCATAGAGGGCAAACATCAGAAATGGAATAAAGACAAAGGAGGAAATTATTGTAGATAAGTCACACACCGAGCGTGTGAGACGTAAGATGGTGTATGATGGTGGAAATGACCACGTGTTCACATGCACCCACTGTGAACAAACATTTACAACGCAAATTGGCCTTGTCAGTCACATTCGCTACCGCCATAGGTAAAAGTTATTATGCCTTTTTAAAGCACAAACTATCGTCTGTCAAGACAGCAAGGTGTCAATGTTTATTCGTTCGCGATTCGTGAATCACTGAAGAAATGTGACTATAGTTTGATGTGTAGTGAGCTAAAAGACTACTGAATGATGCAAGCATTGGACGGTGTCGCTATGGCAATAGGTTTATTTTTACCAGCCAATCGGAAACTCGTAATTATCAGGTGGCTGGACATGATACCAGATACTGTGGTTCTGGACAGAGCTGCTGTCCCCATCACCGATACAGTCCTGATGCAGAAACAGATTCGCTGGGCAGGTCATCAAGCCGAACTGCCAGATCATCAGCTTCCAAATATTATTGTTGGTGAGATACTGTAGGACAGACGTCCTCAATGAGGACAGACCAAACAAAATAGGACATGTCTAAGACATCACTTAAGGCCTTCGACATAAACCCTGACACCTGGGATGCCGTCTCACAAGACAGGGTCATCTGGCGTGCATATATCTGAGCCAGGCGCATTGACCACCAAGGCCTACAGAAATACCACGTGTTGCCCATGCAGCATGATCCTCTCTCTGCATGCCTAGTTTACTCCAGAGGAAAGTAACATCAATATATCTGGAACAAGACCAGCTGCAGAAGCTGCCGGATGAGCAAAGCAATGCTCTAACTGTCCTCCTGTCGGAGCTTCGATCCTAGACTAGTTGCCAATCAAAACTTAGGGCCTGGTCTGCCCCGCCACGACGGAGACAGGTTAGAGACTCGATTAACAGAACCTTAATCTGCAGAGAATATCCCATGCCCTCACTCTCCTAGATACTTACGAGCCCGCATCGGAATTACAAATCAATCCTGGACCCACAAAGTACCAAATACGACCTCATGACGGATGGTAGAAGGATTGGTCTCCATCACTTGTGATTAATGCACGAACGAACACCAAGCTAGGCCTTCTTAGTCTTCTTTCATTCGCTTGAAATTTGTTTTTATCTGCAGTGTTGTCTCATGTATGGATTTCATTGTCCTTTTTTCACTTAGTAGTCCACCAAGTTTAATCTTCCACTGTTGACTCTCTAGGCCAGAAGGTTTGCCTAGATATGTAATTTGGGCAGTCTTGGAGTATGTGCTCTGCCGTCTGCGACGCCAATCCACGTGTGCACATGGCTGATTCACCAATCTTGAATTGTGTATACACGTGGTTGCGTAATCTTTTGTGTCCTGTTCGGAGGCGCAGTCTGTTCTGTCCATGAGGTGGTTATTGTCTTAGACTGGTGTTGGTGGCTTTCTGATTGATTTGATCATTCTTTTCGTTTGGTTGTATGTAACAGGTGCATCGAGCTGTTCTTCTATTGCTTCTTCCTTAGCTAGCCGAGCAGCTCTGTCGTTTCCTGGTACACCACAGTGAGATGGTACCCACTGTATGGTGACCTCACGCGTGCTGCCAGTTCACATAGTAGTGTCAGTAGTACTCTCAATTTCCCAGACGTGAACGCCTTAAGTTTGCAACTGTAACCTAAGCCTAATCTCGGTCAATCCGTATGTGGTGCTGTGTTGATTCGTAAGCTGGTTACATTCTCAAACGCCTCTCCGCAAATGTGAAATTCTAACACCGGTTTGGTACACCCCTGTCGAATTCCTGGATTGGAGAGGGCAATGAGCTGTCTACGAAAATCGCCCGTGGAAGATGTTAATTTGGCACACTGTGGTGAGAATTGTACACCAACAAGTGGATAAAACTGCTAAAGACCATTAACATGCTTGACATTCAGTTGTTTCAAGAGCCCACAAGCTGACACCATATTCCTGTTCCGCCACTGCACCTCAATCTCACTTAGATGGATACTCCCATTCGTCACCCCAGTTCAGTAGGCGTAGCTAGGGGGAGGACCAAGGGAGCGACCGCTGCTTTCATGCCTTTTTTTTTATCTTTTTGAAAAGCTGCGCCTAATGCATCATCATGTGCCATGCCGGTAAGCGTGGGCAGCCATGTTTCGCCGTCCCACGCGATCACCAGAGTCGTTGATCAGCTCTATGATCTTGTCTCGACCATGCCACGTAGCAAAGCCATCCAGGTATTTACTTTTCTGCCTTCCCCTTGTTCTTTTCCCCTCAATCTCGCCAGTTGTCACCAAGAGCTTAAGTTTTCTTTTCATAATGTGCCCAAAGATTGTCTGTGCGCGTCTAATTTAAATCAGTTTACGGTTTTCATGTATTTCTTGCAGGCTTGTGTGTGTGTGTGTGTGTGTGTGTGTGTGTGTGTGAGAGAGAGAGAAATAAAAAGTGAGAGACAGAGAGAAGGGGGGGGGGGAGAAAGAAAGTGAGAGAAATTAAAAATTGAGAGAGAGAGAGAGAGAGAGAGAGAGAGAGAGAGAGAGAGAGAGAGAGAGAGAGAGAGAGAGAGAGAGAGAGAGAGAGAGAGAGAGAAACAGCGAGAGAAAGAATATGAGAGACACAGAGGGTAGAAACTTGAGCAAACGAACAACACAGCTGTCAAATGAAACACGTGGAGATAAAATATTGAGCCACCTTGTAAGCCACGCGAATAAAGACTTCAATAATTGATCGCCCGCCAACAGTTGTTTCCCGCCCACCCCGCGGCTTGTGACGTGTCCTGTGTTAACGAGTGTTTGCAACAATCCTCGTTTAACCCATGTGATTGATTAGTACTACCACAGAACGAAGCATGTCTTCCGGCTTTAGGCAGATCTCTAGCTTAGAGTGGCGATGTACCGATAACCTGCCCTTCTAGCCAATCAGGCGGGACGGGACATGTAGTCGACGCGACCGAAATAATAACAGTGTTCTTGTTATTAAACTCCCAATGGGCTGATGGCGGGAATTTGGGGGTTAATTCTTGGAAAACAACATTGACTTCTCGTTCACAAAGTAATGGCAAACTACTGACAATAAAATTGCCCAGAAAATCCACATGGGAATGGGGTTGATCTGAACGTCCTACAAAAGAGAAGCTGTTTTTGATGTGGATCCTTTGGGGATTAATTAGGATTCTTGTAACAGTCAACAGCTTCTGTTGTCTGTATTCAATGCCGAGGGATAATAGGGTGTATTTTTAATGACTATGCAGTGTTTCAAAATATTGCCTATCCAAGTTTTGTATTTACCTTCTTCTTCTTCAGTTCATCCGGAGTTTTTTTTCGGACGTGATTGCGTTGTGCCTGTTTACAGCAGAGCTGCGTTCTTGCGCCGTTAGGCCGACACATCCGACTTCTGCGGGCATTTGTTGATCGGGTTAACCTTCCCGGGGGTATTTACCTATTATGTTGCATGAACTTTGCAGAGCGTGAATGCAAAACGTGGACCGGCAATAGTTTCAAACACTGCACAGTCATTACAAATACACCTTATATATCGCCAAATATGACGAGGAAGAAAACCAGAACGACCGCGACCAAGATAGGACAGAGATCAAGAGAAGAAATTACTCTCCGCCAAGATCAAGTTATCAACCCATCCACGACACAAGGTATCAGAGAAAACCCAGACGATACGAAAATAAACCAAGACGAAGAAATAGGTGGAACCCCAGGAGAGACAACTGGTAAATCTCCCTGAAGGAAACAACGGTATGTGACGGGCCTTAACAAGTATGCGATCCTGTCCAGACATGTAAAACCTCAACAAGAAAGTAACTAACACAATAAATCAATCAGAAGCCAGAAACAAGCAGCCCTATCTACGAAAGACGAAATACAAGATACACGACAAAGGCCCCAACTATAGTCAAGTCGAATATATATATATATATATATATATATATATATATATATATATATATATATATATATATATATATATATATATATAGAGAGAGAGAGAGAGAGAGAGAGAGTAAAGCCATTAATCGACACATTTTTGCCTGGTTAGAGTTTGCTCGCTTTAAACCCAAGCGTAGTTCATATACGTGCTACTACTTCTATTGCATTGTACTACTTTATGCGTGTGAATTAGCTTTCCCTATTAGTAGTGTCCCTCCCCATCAGGCGAATTTACGCCGACTTCAGGGGTACTTGTAATTTACGTCCCTAAGTCAAGGACGAGAAGTCATTTTAGTCCAACTGACTGTTGTACGAGTTGAACCCGCTACCTCGGCATTAGTAAACATGAAGTTTAAGAGCCAGCGATCTTATCCATTCGGCCTTGCTGACCTCATAAAACATTTTATAATACCAGGAACATAAGACCTTTCCGCTTAGTAGTTCACATTGTGATCACCCAAGCGTGTGTTCACTTAACCCTACCATTACGAACCCAACCAAGCACACACATCCTTAAAATGTATGTACAGCATACCAAACAAAGGTTTCACGCCTGGTCGAACAGCAAATAGTCCCTGCCAGGGAAGGTTCAGAGACTGGTGAACTTGCTCCGAAGGTTATTTACCTCCCGCTTGCCACATAGAGTGGGTTTACGTGTGAGGGATTTATCATCATCAGCATGTGGCATGCCGATAATCGTGAGCAGTCATGTTTCGCCATCTGACACCATCACCAGAGTCGTGGATCTGCTCCGTGTTCTTGTCCTGCCCATACCACGTGACCAGGCCGACCAGACAATTACTTTTCTAACTTCCCCTTGTTCTGTTCCCCTCAATCTTGCCAGATGTCACCAAGTTCTCTAGTTTAATTATTCTCGTAACGTGTCTAAAAACTGTTGACTGCGTCTAGTTTCTAATCAATTTACGGTTTACATCTGCTTCTTGTAAGACTTGGTCATTGGTTTTTCTGTCTGCCCGTTGCATTCTTTGCATTTTCCTCAGAAACCACATTCCCACAGCCATCAGATGTGTTTCAACTTGCCTGCTCATTGTCCACCTCTCACATCCATATATAAATGCAAGTTGTATGTAGTAACTTCAACACTTTTTCTGGTTGCAATTTACATTTTTATTTTTGTTGTTGTTGCACATACCTTACAGGACATTGTAGTCAACACCAGCATTTTTCACCTGCTGTTGATGTACTAGGCAAGATTACGCTCAGTAGTTTGCCATTATTTTCTGAGCCACCGACGCGACGAGAACCGCTACCAATTCTCGCGCACATCACGTCATTCATGAGAGTATACAGGATTACAGAGAAAGACGCTAATTTGGTCAGTAGGTTTTCCCTCTCGCAAAAGGCTACCTCCACCATGGCGAGGGACATGGGGAATTCACGAGCTTTCATCACGGTGTTCCTTCTTTTCTTCCATTTCCCCTTCACCGTATAGGTTGAAGACATGCAATGGCAGGCTAAGATCCCATTAATTGATATCTCCAACAAACAGTTCCAATCAAACATAGAATGGGGATATGGGAAGTAGGGCCGTGTCAGTTATGACTTTATGATAAGTCCCACTACACTTTGTATGTAGAAAAGCTGTTTGTTGGAGAGTGTGTTTTCCGTCTTGCAAAATGTTACGGAATTCGTATTCAGTGCCGAAATTCTCCTTATGTGGTTTAAGGCAGGAATCTGGAGCACTCAAGGAGAGACCCATTTGCACGGACAGTAATTATCTATGTTGCTGTTTTGAGATATGATCTTGTATTTTTTGGATGTATGTTGCTAGAACAGTTTAACAAAGCTTCTGACAAAACAACAAATTTATTGGCTTATTTATGAGAGTGAAACTCTAGTCTAGTGCTTCCATCTTGACGTGGACAAGGCCTTAGGTTCATACCGGAACACGATCAGCATTGCCAGTAATGGGTTGTGCTCAATCTTTAAAAAACTTAATTGTCAGGTCTTCGTCAGACATGACTGAGCTACCGTATGTCAGAAGTCGGTACTACCTGCTTTCTGTTAGTGCCGAATGTTGAACGGCGCTTACTAAACCCGACACCCCAGATTTTGCCGACTTTGGGTGGAGGAGCGCAATTGGAAGGGTGTCCTACCCAGTGTGAGGAATGCAACCTAAAGACTATGGCAGGACACACCTGGCCCTAAGCCTTGGTCAGCAACTGGTCTAGGATCAAAGCTCTGACAGGTGGGCAGTCAGAGCAATTCTTTGCCGATCCGGCAGCTTCTGCAGCTTGTCTTGTTCCAGACATACTGGTGTTACCTTTCCTCTGGAAAAAAAACTAGGAAGATGAGAGAGGGGTCATGCTACATGGGCAACACATGGTCTCTAAATTTTAGCCCAGGCTTTTTGCCATGGAGAAGTGCTACTCCATCCCTGGTCCTCGCCATAGGTTGTATTCTATGCCTTTGTCTGAAGCACAATGTAACAAACTATCATCTGTCAAGATGGCAAGGTACCAGAAACACAACAAATCATTGAATAAAATGTATGACAACATAACAAATCAGATTTGTTAATACTTCAACAAAATATTAAATCACAAATCAACACCCTTGCACTAGGGACATTCCCACAGGTGGTCTGTCCCCTGCTCCAGTAGCCAATGAAGATGATGGTACCAGTGATTAACAGAAGTTCGCCTGTGTTTTCCTCTACACGTCAAGCATGACATTCTTCTCATCACCCACTGAATCAATCTCTCCAGAGAGGGGTCCTTTGCCTTGCTGCAATCTCCACACAATCCCAATCAACAGAAATATCTAATTTTTCTGCTTCTTCTTTTTTTTCTTCTTGCTTGGGTTCGACACCATTGTCTGTATATTTGTTTCAGTATAAGCAAAGGAAATATAACTCTTATCACTTTGGATCTTCCGCTTCACGGCTTTCTTCACATCCTTACCGGGTTCAACAAGCGACAGAAAATCTATTCCCTTATACTTGGTGTCCGCTGATGCACGAAGTTCTTGGACACCTAAAGTGGCTTTATCTTCTTTGTTGTCAGTCACCTGACTATCATTATGTAACCTTCTTTGTTGAGAAACTTTGCTTGTTCTTTCTTGAGTAAGACAGACAGGATTGCCAGACCTGGACAGTGTAAAAAATGGTGTTTCATTCTGTCCCTGAGATGAAGCTTTAACTTTCATAGTCGCATCTTTTTTGTTAGACACGGTTAATTTATCTTCATTATGCTGTTGTTGTTTTTGAGTAGCTTCAACAGTACTGCTTTGAGAAACAGGATTCCCAGACCTGGACAGTGTAAAAAATGGTGTTTCACTTTGTCCCTGAGACGAAGCTTTGACTTTCATAGTTGCATCTTCTTTATTTGAAGCTGTTAATTTATCTTCATTTTGCTGTTGTTGTTGAGTAGCTTCAGCACTACAGCTTCGAGAAACAGGATTGCCAGACCTGCACAGCATAAATAATGGTGTTTCACTTTGTCCCTGAGATGAAGCGTTCACTTTCAAAGTCTCATCTTCTTTGTTAGAAGCTGTTAATTTACCTTCATTATGCTGTTGTGGAGTAGTTTCAGAACTACTGCTTTGAGAAACAGGATTCCCAGACCTGCATATGGTAAATAATGGTGCTCCAACTGATGCTCCTCCTGATAAAGTGCTCCTTGCTGTATCATGGATGAAAATTTTTGTTGCTTCAATCGGAATATAACTATCTTTTTGTTGCTCGGAGCATTTTGTATCCTTGCTAACTGTACCTGAATCCAAAACTACTGTGTATGGCTTGTCAGAAGACAAACTGGCAAGTGTTGGCTTTGGTTTCTGCTTTTTAGAATATCCTTTTTGTTTTCTTGACGAGCTTGTTACCTGAAATCCTGGCTCATTTGATCTTGCTGACAGAGAAATATAATCTGCAGAAAATGGATCATTTCCAGCACCTGCAGTTAAGGCTTTCAGTTCATCCCTCACATCTGCAAGTTCTTTGGATTCTGCCTTCATAACGTATAAATATGAATAATCCTCAAGTTCTTCATCTTCATCACTGACTGCATTTTTCGTAGATGTTTCTGCACTGTCTTTTTCATGCAATCTTTTCTTCTCACTTGTATCTTCTACACCTTGGCTAATCTGCACATCTGCTTTACCGGCATCCATACTGATAGACAGTACTTCCTGTCCAGGGCAAGATTCACAAGGCGTTCTAGAAGCTTCTGGTTTCCCTGGAGATGAACTCTGCCCTGTAAATTCCTGATGCTCTGCTGGAGACAACTGTTGCTTGTTCATGTTTGTTATTGCCTGTAAACATGCATCGATGACTTGCTTGAAATATTTCTCGTCATCTTGAAAGGAAGATGGTTTCTGTTGGAAGACACAGCAAACACACAAACATTAGACATCACATTCAAGCAAATTTGAATAACACAGAAACAAACAACTCGTTGAACAATTTATTAACTGGCAAATTTAGCCGCATCTTGGTCAGTGCATACTGTACGAGTCACACAACAAATTGAAGCAATAAGATAAATCCTTCAAGCTGAAATATACAACACACCTATCCCCACTGTATATTTTAGCTTTATTGGGTGCTCGCTCGTTTTGAACTAAAGCGTAGTCTATACACACTACTTCTAGTAGCATTGAACTGAATTTTGCGTGTGGACTAGCTTTCCCTATTACCAGTGTCCCTCGCCATCAGGTGAACCCACTCCGACTTCAGAGGTACTTGTAATTTACATCCCCACGTCAAGGACGAGAAGTCACAATTTTAGTCCAACTGTCCGGTGTAGGGGTTGAACCCTTTACCTCGGCATCAGTACACTGGATATTTAAGAACGTGTGTTCTTATCCATTCAGCCACGCTGACCTCCAGCTTATAATATAATGAGATGCTGTGAAATAAGCCAGGCAATAAATTGTGCAACCTAAATTGTGTGCCTTCATTGCTGAAATTCACTACAGGAAGATGTTTTTATATTCTAACAAATATTTCTACTTGTCTTCTTCCACTTTCCGAGCCTAACTTGAATATATTTAAAGAAAGCAACAGTTAACTTGAGCTTGTTGGTATCTCCATAGTTTCTCCTCAAATGGAGCAAGTGGAGGCCAAAGTAATTTTCTCTGTTCTGCATATTTTGGACACTCTTGCAACAAATGTTTACCAGTTCCACGGTTATATTCTTCAGTATCTACTATCTTCAGTTTATTGATTAAGTGGTATTTCAGCCTGTTATGACCTGTGCAGTCTGAAAATTTCTACTTGTTCACTTCGGTGGAGCTGGTAATATGCATCATCTTTCTGGCCGCGTGCATGCTGATTTCCACTTTGTTCTATAACTACTTCCCATAAATCTCGTGGCTGTATAATATAATTAATTTAAAAAACAAGTTAGTTGCATATCCTTTACAGGATGTTGCAGTCAACCCCAGGCTGTTTGTGATTTTTTGGCAAGTTTACGTTTGTTCAGTAGTTTGTTTGTCATTGCCTTCTGAACAACTGGCACTCATACTATTAAAAATCAAAACATTTCCCCATAATGAATTTGAATAACGAAGACACAAACAATAGATTGCACAATTTATTATTGCCTGGCAAATTTTCCTGCATATCGTCAGGTACATAATGCAGAAATCTCACAACATAAAGTAAAGTGATTAGATAAATCCTCAAGCTGAAATATATACATATTCAGCACAGTAATTTTAAGCTGACTATCATGTCTTTCTGCTTGCACAAAGCTGGCCTATGCAGATTAATCATGATGGCTTCTATTACCTTTAACAAGCGACTATTTTGTGTGTTAAACAACCATACACAGCACAAACCTCCTACATCAATGATTGGATGGCACATTTAGGAAATGGTCACATGACTGATAGAGACAATGCGTTTTGAGGGTTGTTTAACTTCTCACTACCCAAGAGATTAGGGGGATGTGTGGTATCATTAGAAATCAATAGATATTGTAAGAAAAGTGTATCCTTATGTTGAGAAATAAACCCAGGACTTTATATGCCTATCGCAGACACCATAAGCTTTCAGCCACACACACACACACACACACACCCCCCCCCCCCCCCCCCCTGAACTTTGTAATTAAATGCGCTTTTGTCATCAAAGACAAGTGAACACTAACAAAACACATGGATGTAATGATATGCAACCAAGCACATTTCTTAAAAAGTGAAGAATAGTAGGAGAGCAAATGGTATGGGTGCTGGTTGTTCAGAAAGCAATGGCAAACTACTGAACGTAAACTTGCCCAGGAATCACAAACAGCCAAAAACTTCTGGGGTTGTCAGCTATGTCCTGCAAAGGATACGCAACTAACTTTAACAAGGGAAATGAGAAATAGTAGAGGCCCATAAGGGAAGCGAAAGAACAGCACCATTGTAACCACACATGCATGATGTAAGAGTTGACCAAGGAAGGGGGGTGTGTGGCTGACAGCCTCAACCTGGAGAAAACTTTTAACTGCAAGATCCAACTAGAGATACACAAGCCTAGACAGAGACTGGCATGAGGTGGTTGTGAGCCAAGCTCTATTGGGGAAATTAGAAGAAGCGGAGGAAGGAAGAAGAGGAAGAAAGAAGAGGTAGGAGGAAGAAGTAGAAGAAGAGATAGAAGAAGATGGAAGAGGAGAAGAAGAAGTAGAAGAAGAAGAGGAGGAGGAGATGAAGAAGAGGAGGAAGAAGAAGAAAGAGTTGGAAGAAGAAGACGAAGAAGGAGGAGAAGAATAAAGAAAGGAGAAGCGATCAGGAAGCAGCGTGATATCAACAGAAACTAATATGCCCATGTAAACACTCCACCCTGAATCAGGAGTGAACCAGGAAACTACTAAATCACACACAGCAAAACCGCTCAGCACACAGACAAACAGCAAACACCGCTCAACTCACAAACAGCAACACAGCTCAGCTCACAGACAAACAGCAACACCGCTCAGCCAAACAGCAACACCGCTCAGCCACACAGACAAACAGCAACACTGCTCAGCTCACAGACAAACAGCAACACTGCTCAGCTCACAGACAAACAGCAACACTGCTCAGCCACACAGACAAACAGCAACACTGCTCAGCTCACAGACAAACAGCAACACCGCTCAGCTCACAGACAAACAGCAACACCGCTCAGCTCACAGACAAACAGCAACACTGCTCAGCACACAGACAAACAGCAACACCGCTCAGCCACACAGAACATACCTTCAACCCCAGCACGGACACGCTGCCCCCACACAGTGCCCTCATGGCATCCACCAGACCGGGCAGTACAACCACAGGGCACTTCTTCTCCGCAGCCACAGACAGCAGACTGAAAGACTGGGTTTCCGCTAACAAGACTGGGGTGATCTCTTCCGATACGAGGACCATATCATACTTTCCTCGCTCCAGAAAACTGGTGACCGTTCTTTTGCCAATATCAAACTGGAGGCTGTAACAGACAAGTGACGCATTTGTTTGTAACAGCTCAGTGACTGTTCAATTTCTCTTCCTCCTTCTCCTCCTCCCCCCCCCCCAAGCTTTTCTCTATTTCCCACACTACTTGCACTCTGCCTCCTCCCTATCTCTAGCCCACCTTTTGTCACCCACTACCTCAATCTCTCCCCCACCCTTACTGCCTGCTTCATTCTCCTTCCATCTCTCTGCTCTTACCCCTTCCTCTCCCCCATCCCACAAACTCTCATACCACCTCCTCTCACCCTTTCTCCATCCCCATATATCCATCCATCATGTGCCATGCTGATAAGCGTGGGCGGTCATATTTTGCCATCTCACTCGATCACCAGAGTTGTGGATCAGCTCCATGTTCCTGTCTCGACCATGCCACATGGCCAAGCCATCCAGGTATTTACTTCTCATCTTCCCCTTGGTCTCTACCCTTCGATCTTGCCAGTTGTCACCAAGTTCTCCAAGTCATTTCTTCTCATAACATGCCCAAAAAATGTTGACTGTCTACGTCTAATGACTCTAATCAGTTTACGATCTTCATTTGTTTCTTGAAGGACTTGTTCATTGGTCTTTCTGTCTGTCCATGGTATTCTTTGCATTTTCCTTAGAAACCACATTTACATATATATATATCCCACCCTCTCTCCTCTCTTCCTCCTCCCCCACCTTTCTCTCCCTCTCCCACACACATACTAAGTTCAGTTCAGATCACCACCATTAAACTTCAAACATGTCCATAGATGATCCAATCTCCACAATAAAACCACCAGTGGAAGGTCAACCTGGTAAAAAAAATGCCCGAAGAAGTCAGCTGTGTCGGCCGAAAGGCGCAAATATCGCAGTTCTGCTGTAAACTGGCACAAAGCAATTGCATCTAAAACAAACAATTCAGATGAACGAAGGAAAGAAAGAAATCAGTGTACAGCGACTAACCACGCCCATCTGATGTTGACTGACAAATGTCCTTACACATTTGGTGTGCTGCTTCTCCCTGGCCACATCGATTATCAATCCAAACCATTGCATTCCGACTCGAGGCTGATATATAAGAAGTAGAAACAGATAAAGGAGAAGAACAGAGAGAGAGACAAAGACACACAGAGAGAGGGAGAGAGAGCTATATAGACAGACACACACAGACATGTGTGTGTGTGTGTGCGCGCGCGCGCTTGCATCTCTCTCTCTCTCTATCACTCACACAAACACATACATAAATTAAATGCTTTTCCGGAAGTCAAATAGATAAGAGCCTCTTCTTGTGCAGTGGGCTGATTTTTAGGTGACAGATTAGCTTCCTCAATTACCAGTGTCCCTCGCCATCAGACAAACACACTTCGGCTTCAGAGGTACTTATAATTTACGTCCCCAAGTCAAGGACGAGAAGTCAACATTTTAGTCCAACTGACCCGTGGCTACCTTGGCATCAGCACACCGGATGTTTAAGAACGAGCTCTCTTATCAATTCGGCCATGCCGACCGCCATCCTGAGCGATATAATGTCAGTTCTTGGCTCAGTTGGGTCGAGAGGAAAGTCTACACCAAGCTCACTGCCATGCACGTAAGACCCTTTAAGAGCTGTCAACAACAAAATTGCTGACAGATGCTTTATTTGTCACAACTCTGTGTTAACAATGCCAGACATGAACAGTCCTAGAAATACACAGGCATAAAATCAGACCATGTCACATGAGATGCATAAGAAAACAAGCGATAAACTAAGAACAAACAGGGATAATAACACAGATTGCTGACTTTATAGAACACTAAATAATTAAGTGGTTCGGATATTTAGCTAGAACAGAATAGAATAAGATCAACCAGCGACTAGAGTGTTCTACACGAGATCATCGGGACACAAGGCGAGAGGGCCAACCAAGAAAAGATGGCTAGATGGAGTAAGAGACACTGAAGAAATCAAATATAACATTAGCACAAGAAACAAGACCAGCGAACAACAGAAAACTACATCTGCCTCCTCTCTGCAACCCTTCACAGAAAAAGCAGTAGGAGAAAAGAAGAAGCGACCTGAACTTCAAATTCACATCTCGCAGAAGATTCACAACTGACCAACTAATCACCTAATCAAAACATAAACACTCACTGATAAGCTTTTTCAAATGAATCCTTTAAATTCTTTTTCTTTTTCTGTTTCTTCTTCTTCGTCATATTTTTCTCTTTATCTGTGTTGCCTGTTAAGCCTTTAGTAAAAATTCTGAAAATGTAAAAAGTGTCATGAAGTTACCAGGAAAGGAAACAATGTTTAATGTACAAACCCTTCTTATATGAATCCAAAGACAGCTGTTGCTATAAACATGTGAACTGTCAGGTCTGCACATATACTAGGTAACAGAATAAGGTGAAGTGATCAGTCCCTTTCCTCCTCATCATCTTCTTTTCCCTTTTCTGGTCACAGCATAATACAGAAGAGTAACCAGCATGATAATGACTACGTCGCCCACTGAGCACCGTTTGATCTAAACATACAGCACAATTTCATCTAAACATATAGCACAATTTGATCTAAACATAGAGCAGTTTGATCTAAACATATAGAAGTTTGATCTAAACATACAGCACAGTTTGATCTAAACATACAGTAAGATGGCATTGTGATCTACACCAATGGCTCAGTGGTGAAAAACAGACTTAGTGGTTGTGGTTTCATTGCGATGACTAATGAACGATGCTTGAAAAGGGAGTCTGGCATATGAGACTACAACCTCCAGCATGATAATGCAGGTGGAAGCAGTAACAGCAGCATTCCATTGGTTAGAAGAGACCACTGCAACGCATACTGCATCAATTACGGACTCAAGAAATATGCTAAGTAAGGTGGAGAAAGGAATATTTCATGTGGAATGTCTATCCTCACTTCAGAGGTCACAGACTGTGAGAATTGTATGGATTTTTTGCCCTGGTCATGCAGGAGTGTGGGGGAATGAACAGGCTGATGGGCAGGTAAGAAATACATAGCTTGGTGGTAGATTACCTATGGACAAGGGTGAGGTGGTCGTGCACCTGTGGAACCAGGTGGAGGAGGGAGAACTGATTGAGAACCCATATGTGGAAAGAATGAGATTGCGGGGGATTGGCAGGGGTTCTGGAAGAATCTCAAAACTGAGAGGGAAGACCAGGAGAACTTTCAATCAGATAGCGGTGGGGACGATTAGTAGTATGACGACTCTTAGCTGGCTGTTGAACGAGGGGACGGAGCAAGCATTGGAATGTCCTAAGTGCAGTTATGTCAGTTCTTAGCTCAGCTCAACTTAAAACAAGAATTAAATTGAAGATAACAGACCTGGGAATGATAGAATCAATTTGCTAGACAGAAGCAGAAGATCAGGATCTTCACACTCAGAACAGGAACATTATGTTCTATATATTATGTTATGTATTATAACGTCTTTCATTTGCTTGAAATTGATCTATAGTGTTGTCTGTTATATAAATTTAAATGTCTTTTTAGTTCACTCAGCGGTCCATAGAGTTCATCTCCCACTGTTGTCTCTCTAAGCCAGAAGGTTTGCCTAGTTATGTTGTATATTGGGCAGTCTTGGAGTATGTGCTCTGCTGTCTGCGACGCCAATCCATATGTGCACATGGCTGATTCACCAATCTTGAATTTTGTATACATGTGGTTGCGTAATCTATTGTGTCCTGTTCTGAGGTGAAGAATAAAGACTTGTTCTGGTCTGTCCATAATGTGGTAGTCATCTTGAGCAGGTTTTGGTGGCTTTCTGACTGATTTGATCATTCTTTTCGATGGTATGTAATGGGTGCACGAGGTTGTTCTTCTATTGCTCCTTCCTTAGCTAATCAATCAGTTCTCTCATTTTTGGGTAATCCACAGTGAGATGGTATCCACTGTATGGTGACTTTATGTTGACTGCTAAGTTCAGAAAGTAATGTCCTTAGTACTGCCAATTTCCCAGACAGGAGCGCCTCGAGTACTGATTCTGCATCTGTCAATAGCACCACAGGTTGTGACCCATGGCTGATATTTAGTCATTTCTCTGTTACTATCTTGATTGCCATGATTTGTGCACCATACTTATGGCAGTACTTTCCTGTTGGAGAGAAGAGAGTAAATCCCAGAGCCAAACTGGTCAGAGAACATCCTGCACTTGTGGAGACTGCACCTGAAGATTTACAACTAACCAACTTCTTCTGCCAAAGACTACAGATCTGAAAACAAAGCAAGCATGCAACATAAGGCTAACTTACTTCTTCAAATGTCCGAGGATTTCTGTTCCTGCATCCGAGCCAAGTACCACCGGTCTGTGAAGTAAATGAGAACAAGGTGACTATTGAAGTGCATTCTTCCATGTTTGTCTTCTATATATGCGTTCCATGTTTGTCTCCCATATGTGTGTTCCATGTTTGTCTGTCTCCTGTGTCTGTCTGTCTCCCATGTTTGTCCATCTCCTATGTTTGTCTGTCTCCCATGTTTGTCTGTCTCCCATGTTAGTCTTGTGTGATTGTTTCTCATGTGACTTATATGTTTGTCTCCCATATATGTGTTCCATGTTTGTCTGTCTCCCATGTTAGTCTTGTGTGATTGTTTCTCATGTGACTTATATGTTTGTTTCCCATGTTTGTCTCCCATATATGTGTTCCATGTTTGTCTGTCTCCCATGATTGTCTGTCTCCTGTGTTTGTCTGTCTGTCTCCCATGTTAGTCTTGTGTGATTGCTTCCCATGTGACTTATATGTTTGTTTCCCATGTTTGTCTCCTATATATGTGTTCCATGTTTGTCTGTCTCCCGTGTTTGTCTGTCTCCCATGTTAGTCTTGTGTGATTGTTTCTCATGTGACTTATATGTTTGTTTCCCATGTTTGTCCTCCATGTTTGTCTCCTATATATGTGTTCCATGTTTGTCTGTCTCCCGTGTTTGCCTGTCTCCCGTGTTTGTCTGTCTCCCATGTTAGTCTTGTGTGATTGCTTCCCATGTGACTTATATGTTTGTTTCCCATGTTTGTCTCCTATATATGTGTTCCATGTTTGTCTGTCTCCCGTGTTTGTCTGTCTCCCGTGTTTGTCTGTCTCCCGTGTTTGTCTGTCTCCCATGTTAGTCTTGTGTGATTGCTTCCCATGTGACTTATATGTTTGTTTCCCATGTTTGTCCTCCATGTTTGTCTCCTATATATGTGTTCCATGTTTGTCTGTCTCCCGTGTTTGTCTGTCTCCCGTGTTTGTCTGTCTCCCATGTTAGTCTTGTGTGATTGCTTCCCATGTGACTTAAATGTTTGTTTCCCATGTTTGTCTCCTATATATGTGTTCCATGTTTGTCTGTCTCCCGTGTTTGTCTGTCTCCCATGTTAGTCTTGTGTGATTGTTTCTCATGTGACTTATATGTCTGTTTCCCATGTTTGTCCTCCATGTTTGTCTCCTATATATGTGTTCCATGTTTGTCTGTCTCCCGTGTTTGTCTGTCTCCCATGTTAGTCTTGTGTGATTGTTTCTCATGTGACTTATATGTTTGTTTCCCATGTTTGTCTCCTATATATGTGTTCCATGTTTGTCTGTCTCCCATGTTAGTCTTGTGTGATTGCTTCCCATGTGACTTATATGTTGTTTCCATGTTGTCCTCATGTTTGTCTCCTATATATGTGTTCCATGTTTGTCTGTCTCCCGTGTTTGTCTGTCTCCCGTGTTAGTCTTGTGTGATTGCTTCTCATGTGACTTATATGTTTGTTTCCCATGTTTGTCCTCCATGTTTGTCTCCTATATATGTGTTCCATGTTGTCTGTCTCCTGTTTCTGTCCCCATGTTAGTCTTGTGTGACTGTTTCTCATGTGACTTATATGTCTGTTTCCCATGTTTGTCCTCCATGTTGTCTCCTATATATGTGTTCCATGTTTGTCTGTCTCCCGTGTTTGTCTGTCTCCCATGTTAGTCTTGTGTGACTGTTTCTCATGTGACTTATATGTCTGTTTCCCATGTTTGTCTCCCATATATGTGTTCCATGTTTGTCTGTCTCCCGTGTTTGTCTGTCTCCTGTGTTTGCCTGTCTCCCATTTTAGTCTTGTGTGATTGTTTCTCATGTGACTTATATGTCTGTTTCCCATGTTTGTCTCCTATATATGTGTTCCATGTTTGTCTGTCTCCCGTGTTTGTCTGTCTCCTGTGTTTGCCTGTCTCCCATATTAGTCTTGTGTGATTGTTTCTCATGTGACTTATATGTCTGTTTCCCATGTTTGTCTCCTATATATGTGTTCCATGTTTGTCTGTCTCCTGTGTTTGCCTGTCTCCCATATTAGTCTTGTGTGATTGTTTCTCATGTGACTTATATGTCTGTTTCCCATGTTTGTCCTCCATGTTTGTCTCCTATATATGTGTTCCATGTTTGTCTGTCTCCCGTGTTTGTCTGTCTCCTGTGTTTGCCTGTCTCCCATGTTAGTCTTGTGTGATTGCTTCCCATGTGACTTATATGTTTGTTTCCCATGTTTGTCCTCCATGTTTGTCTCCTATATATGTGTTCCACGTTTGTCTGTCTCCTGTGTTTGTCTGTCTCCTGTGTTTGCCTGTCTCCCATGTTAGTCTTGTGTGATTGTTTCCCATGTGACTTATATGTCTGTTTCCCATGTTTGTCCTCCATGTTTGTCTCCTATATATGTGTTCCATGTTTGTCTGTCTCCTGTGTTTGTCTGTCTCCCATATTAGTCTTGTGTGATTGTTTCCCATGTGACTATGTCTGTTTCCCATGTTTGTCCTCCATGTTCGTCTCCTATATATGTGTTCCATGTTTGTCTGTCTCCCGTGTTTGTCTGTCTCCCATGTTAGTCTTGTGTGACTGCTTCCCATCTGACTTATATGTTTGTTTCCCATGTTTGTCCTCCATGTTTGTCTCCTATATATGTGTTCCATGTTTGTCTGTCTCCCATGTTAGTCTTGTGTGATTGCTTCTCATGTGACTTATATGTTTGTTTCCCATGTTTGTCCTCCATGTTTGTCTCCTATATATGTGTTCTATGTTTGTCTGTCTCCCATGTTAGTCTTGTGTGATTGCTTCCCATGTGACTTATATGTTTGTTTCCCATGTTTGTCCTCCATGTTTGTCTGTCCTCCATGTTTGTCTGTCTCCCGTGTTTGTCTGTCTCCCATGTTAGTCTTGTGTGATTGTTTCTCATGTGACTTATATGTTTGTTTCCCATGTTTGTCCTCCATGTTTGTCTGTCTCCTGTGTTTGCCTGTCTCCCATGTTAGTCTTGTGTGATTGTTTCTCATGTGACTTATGTTTGTTTCCCATGTTTGTCCTCCATGTTTGTCTGTCTCCCATGTTTGTCTTGTGTGATTGTTTCTCATGTGACTTATATGTTTGTTTCCCATGTTTGTCCTCCATGTTTGTCTGTCTCCTGTGTTTGTCTTCCTCCCATGTTTGTCTTGTGTGATTGTTTCTCATGTGACTTATATGTTTGTTTCCCATGTTTGTCTGTCTCCCATGTTTGTCTGTCTCCCATGTTAGTCTTGTGTGATTGTTTCCCATGTGTCTTTCTATTTGTTGTTGCGTCACTCATTTTGAACTCAAGCGTGGTCCATACACATGCTACCACTTCTAGTGCACAGGACTGATTTTTGCTTGTGGATTAGCTTTCCCTATTACCAGTGTCCCTTGCCATCATGAGAACCCACTCTGACTTCTGAGGAACTTGTATTTTACGTTCCCAAGTCAAGGATGAGAAGCCAACATTATAGTCCAACTGACCAGTGTTTAATCTCATTCTCTTTCCCCTATGAATAGGTAGACCTGTTAGCGACGATTGTCTAAAAGAGGCCAATGAAACCAGAACATTACATACAATAATAAGAAAGAGACAAACAGCTTTCTTTGGTCATGTGATGAGGCACTGGAGAACATCGTGACAACTGGAAAGATCAAGGGGAAAATACGTAGTGGCAGACCAAAAGATATGATGCTGAATGGACTGGGACAGTGGTATGGAAGGATATCATCAGCAGAGTTCATCTAGAACACCAAAGACCGAGATCTGTGGAGGGACATGAATGCCTACGCCAGCTGGCAAGGCACTAGATGATGATGAATTGTTATAACCTCCAATAAAGTATCTGCTACATGATAATGAGGTGGCTGAGAATAGATGGAATATTCAATAATACAGCAAAACATTGGTAGTTTAAGCACAGCTCCCAGAAACATACCTGTATTTGTTAGTTCTCCCTAGCTCCACACTATCCCGGCCTGTCACAAATTTAGCAGTGCACAAGTTCACTTTTTTCTGCGGTGAATGAGTCATTGTGTTGGATTTCACAAGGGAGATTACTTCAGCAAATTCTGAATGAGAGTTGTCTATTTTCTGCAAGAGAACATTATTTTACAAATAAAACTGTGAAATGACACGGTGGTCTTTAAAGAAGAGACATGGGGATACACAAGCTTCTCCACCACTACAATGTGGAGACAAGGGGACACACAAACTACTCTACCACTACAAGGTGGAAACATGGGGACACACAAACTACTCTACCACTACAAGATGAAGACATGGGGACATACAAACTACTCCACCACTACAAGAAGAAGACATGGGGACACACAAACTACTCTACAACTATAAGATGGGGACACACAAACTACTCTACCACTACAAGATGGGGACATACAAGCTACTCTACCACTACAAGATGGGGACATACAAGCTACTCTACCACTACAAGGTGGAGACATGGGGACACACAAACTACTCTACCAATACAAGGATGGAGACATGGGGACACACAAACTACTCTACCACTACAAGGTGGAGACATGGGGACACACAAACTACTCTACCACTACAAGGTGGAGACATGGGGACACACAAACTACTCCACCACTACAAGATGGAGACATGGGGACACTCAAACTACACAACTACAAGGTGGAGACATGGGGACACACAAACTACTCTACCACTACAAGATGGAGACATGGGGACACACAAACTACTCTACCACTACAAGATGGAGACATGGGGACACACAAACTACTCCACCACTACAAGATGGAGACATGGGGACACACAAACTACTCCACCACTACAAGATGGAGACATGGGGACACAAAAACTACTCTACCACTACAAGATAGAGACATGGGGACACACAAACTACTCTACCACTACAAGATGGAGACATGGGGACACACAAACTACTCTACCACTACAAGATGGAGACATGGGGACACACAAACTACCACTACAAGATGGAGACATGAGGACACACAAACTACTCTACCACTACAAGATGGAGACATGGGGACACACAAACTACTCTACCACTACAAGATGGAGACATGGGGACACACAAACTACCACTACAAGATGGAGACATGGGGGCACACAAACTACCACTACAAGATGGAGACATGGGGACATACAAACTACCACTACAAGATGGAGACATGGGGACATACAAACTACTCTACCACTACAAGATGGAGACATGGGGACACTCAAACTACACAACTACAAGGTGGAGACATGGGGACACAAACTACTCTACCACTACAAGATGGAGACATGGGGACACTCAAACTACACAACTACAAGGTGGAGACATGGGGACACACAAACTGCTCTACCACTACAAGATGGAGACATGGGGACACACAAACTACTCTACCACTACAAGATGGAGACATGGGGACACACAAACTACTCCACCACTACAAGATGGAGACATGGGGACACACAAACTACTCTACCACTACAAGATGGAGACATGGGGACACACAAACTACTCTACCACTACAAGATAGAGACATGGGGACACACAAACTACTCCACCACTACAAGGTGGAGACATGGGGACACACTAGTACTCTACCACTACAAGATGGAGACATGGGGACACACAAACTACTCTACCACTACAAGATGGAGACATGGGGACACACAAACTACCACTACAAGATGGAGACATGAGGACACACAAACTACTCTACCACTACAAGATGGAGACATGGGGACACACAAACTACTCTACCACTACAAGATGGAGACATGGGGACACACAAACTACTCTACCACTACAAGATGGAGACATGGGGACACACACACTACTCTACCACTACAAGATGGAGACATGAGGACACACAAACTACCACTACAAGATGGAGACATGGGGACACACAAACTACCACTACAAGATGGAGACATGGGGACACACAAACTACTCTACCACTACAAGATGGAGACATGGGGACACACAAACTACCACTACAAGATGGAGACATGGGGACACACAAACTACCACTACAAGATGGAGACATGAGGACACACAAACTACCACTACAAGATGGAGACATGGGGACATACAAACTACTCTACCACTACAAGATGGAGACATGGGGGCACACAAACTACCACTACAAGATGGAGACATGGGGGCACACAAACTACCACTACAAGATGGAGACATGGGGACACACAAACTACCACTACAAGATGGAGACATGGGGACACACAAACTACCACTACAAGATGGAGACATGGGGACACACAAACTACCACTACATGATGGAGACATGGGGACACACAAACTACCACTACAAGATGGAGACATGGGGACATCTACCACTACAAGATGGAGACATGGGGACACACAAACTACCACTACAAGATGGAGACATGGGGACACACAAACTACCACTACAAGATGGAGACATGGGGACACACAAACTACCACTACAAGATGGAGACATGGGGACACACAAACTACCACTACAAGATGGAGACATGGGGACACACAAACTACCACTACAAGATGGAGACATGGGGACACACAAACTACCACTACAAGATGGAGACATGAGGACACACAAACTACCACTACAAGATGGAGTCATGGGGACACACAAACTACCACTACAAGATGGAGACATGGGGACACACAAACTACTACCACTACAAGATGGAGACATGGGGACACACAAACTACCACTACAAGATGGAGACATGGGGACACACAAACTACCACTACAAGATGGAGACATGAGGACACACAAACTACCACTACAAGATGGAGTCATGGGGACACACAAACTACCACTACAAGATGGAGACATGAGGACACACAAACTACCACTACAAGATGGAGACATGGGGACACACAAACTACCACTACAAGATGGAGACATGGGGACACACAAACTACCACTACAAGATGGAGACATGGGGACAACACAAACTACCACTACAAGATGGAGACATGAGGACACACAAACTACTCTACCACTACAAGATGGAGACATGGGGACACACAAACTACTCTACCACTACAAGATGGAGACATGGGGACACACAAACTACCACTACAAGATGGAGACATGGGGGCACACAAACTACCACTACAAGATGGAGACATGAGGACAATACAAACTACCACTACAAGATGGAGACATGGGGACATACAAACTACTCTACCACTACAAGATGGAGACATGGGGACACTCAAACTACACAACTACAAGGTGGAGACATGGGGACACAAACTACTCTACCACTACAAGATGGAGACATGGGGACACTCAAACTACACAACTACAAGGTGGAGACATGGGGACACACAAACTGCTCTACCACTACAAGATGGAGACATGGGGACACACAAACTACTCTACCACTACAAGATGGAGACATGGGGACACACAAACTACTCCACCACTACAAGATGGAGACATGGGGACACACAAACTACTCTACCACTACAAGATGGAGACATGGGGACACACAAACTACTCTACCACTACAAGATAGAGACATGGGGACACACAAACTACTCCACCACTACAAGGTGGAGACATGGGGACACACTAGTTACTCTACCACTACAAGATGGAGACATGGGGACACACAAACTACTCTACCACTACAAGATGGAGACATGGGGACACACAAACTACCACTACAAGATGGAGACATGAGGACACACAAACTACTCTACCACTACAAGATGGAGACATGGGACACACAAACTACTCTACCACTACAAGATGGAGACATGGGGACACACAAACTACTCTACCACTACAAGATGGAGACATGGGGACACACACACTACTCTACCACTACAAGATGGAGACATGAGGACACACAAACTACCACTACAAGATGGAGACATGGGGACACACAAACTACCACTACAAGATGGAGACATGGGGGCACACAAACTACTCTACCACTACAAGATGGAGACATGGGGACACACAAACTACCACTACAAGATGGAGACATGGGGACACACAAACTACCACTACAAGATGGAGACATGAGGACCCACAAACTACCACTACAAGATGGAGACATGGGGACATACAAACTACTCTACCACTACAAGATGGAGACATGGGGGTACACAAACTACCACTACAAGATGGAGACATGGGGGCACACAAACTACCACTACAAGATGGAGACATGGGGACACACAAACTACCACTACAAGATGGAGACATGGGGACACACAAACTACCACTACAAGATGGAGACATGGGGACACACAAACTACCACTACAAGATGGAGACATGGGGACACACAACTACCACTACAAGATGGAGACATGGGGACATCACTACCACTACAAGATGGAGACATGGGGACACACAAACTACCACTACAAGATGGAGGACATGGGGACACACAAACTACCACTACAAGATGGAGACATGGGACACACAAACTACCACTACAAGATGGAGACATGGGGGACACTACAACTACTACCACTACAAGATGGAGACATGGGGACACACAAACTACCACTACAAGATGGAGACATGGGGACACACAAACTACCACTACAAGATGGAGACATGAGGACACACAAACTACCACTACAAGATGGAGACATGGGGACACACAAACTACCACTACAAGATGGAGGACTATGGGGACACACAAACTACCACTACAAGATGGAGACATGGGGACACACAAACTACCACTACAAGATGGAGACATGGGGACACACAAACTACCACTACAAGATTGAGACATGAGGACACACAAACTACCACTACAAGATGGAGACATGGGGACACACAAACTACCACTACAAGATGGAGACATGAGGACACACAAACTACCACTACAAGATGGAGACATGGGGACACACAAACTACCACTACAAGATGGAGACATGGGGACACACAAACTACCACTACAAGATGGAGACATGGGGACACACAAACTACCACTACAAGATGGAGACATGGGGACACACAAACTACTCTACCACTACAAGATGGAGACATGGGGACACACAAACTACCACTACAAGATGGAGACATGGGGACACACAAACTACCACTACAAGATGGAGACATGGGGACACACAAACTACTCTACCACTACAAGGTGGAGACATGGGGACACACAAACTACCACTACAAGATGGAGACATGGGGACACACAAACTACCACTACAAGATGGAGACATGGGGACACACAAACTACCACTACAAGATGGAGACATGGGGACACACAAACTACCACTACAAGATGGAGACATGGGGACACACAAACTACCACTACAAGATGCAGACATGGGGACACACAAACTACCACTACAAGATGGAGACATGAGGACACACAAACTACCACTACAAGATGGAGTCATGGGGACACACAAACTACCACTACAAGATGGAGACATGGGGACATGGGGACACACAAACTACCACTACAAGATGGAGACATCTACCACTACAAGATGGAGACATGGGGACACACAAACTACCACTACAAGATGGAGTCATGGGGACACACTAACTACCACTACAAGATGGAGACATGAGGACACACAAACTACCACTACAAGATGGAGACATGAGGACACACAAACTACCACTACAAGATGGAGACATGGGGACACACAAACTACCACTACAAGATGGAGTCATGGGGACACACAAACTACCACTACAAGATGGAGACATGAGGACACACAAACTACCACTACAAGATGGAGACATGAGGACACACAAACTACCACTACAAGATGGAGACATGAGGACACACAAACTACCACTACAAGATGGAGACATGGGGACACACAAACTACCACTACAAGATGGAGTCATGAGGACACACAAACTACCACTACAAGATGGAGACATGAGGACACACAAACTACCACTACAAGATGGAGACATGGGGACACACAAACTACCACTACAAGATGGAGACATGAGGACACACAAACTACCACTACAAGATGGAGTCATGGGGACACACAAACTACCACTACAAGATGGAGACATGGGGACATGGGGACACACAAACTACCACTACAAGATGGAGACATGAGGACACACAAACTACCACTACAAGATGGAGACATGAGGACACACAAACTACCACTACAAGATGGAGACATGGGACACACAAACTACCACTACAAGATGGAGACATGAGGGACACACAAACTACCACTACAAGATGGAGACATGGGGACACACAAACTACACTACAAGATGGAGACATGGGGACACACAAACTACCACTACAAGATGGAGACATGAGGGACACACAAACTACCACTACAAGATGGAGTCATGGGGACACACAAACTACCACTACAAGATGGAGACATGGGGACATGGGGACACACAAACTACCACTACAAGATGGAGACATCTACCACTACAAGATGGAGACATGGGGACACACAAACTACCACTACAAGATGGAGTCATGGGGACACACAAACTACCACTACAAGATGGAGACATGAGGACACACAAACTACCACTACAAGATGGAGACATGAGGACACACAAACTACCACTACAAGATGGAGACATGGGGACACACAAACTACCACTACAAGATGGAGTCATGGGGACACACAAACTACCACTACAAGATGGAGACATGAGGACACACAAACTACCACTACAAGATGGAGTCATGAGGGACACACAAACTACCACTACAAGATGGAGACATGGAGGACACACAAACTACCACTACAAGATGGAGACATGGGGACACACAAACTACCACTACAAGATGGAGTCATGAGGGACACACAAACTACCACTACAAGATGGAGACATGAGGGACACACAAACTACCAACTACAAGATGGAGACATGGGGACACACAAACTACCACTACAAGATGGAGACATGGGACACACAACTACCACTACAAGATGGAGACATGAGGACACACAAACTACCACTACAAGATGGAGACATGAGGACACACAAACTACCACTACAAGATGGAGACATGAGGACACACAAACTACCACTACAAGATGGAGACATGGGGACATACACAAAGCTACTCTACCACTACAGGATGGAGACATGGGGACACACAAACTACCACTACAAGATGGAGACATGGGGACACACAAACTACCACTACAAGATGGAGACATGGGGACACACAAACTACCACTACAAGATGGAGACATGAGGACACACAAACTACCACTACAAGATGGAGACATGGGGACACACAAACTACCACTACAGGATGGAGACATGGGGACACACAAACTACCACTACAGGATGGAGACATGGGGACACACAAACTACCACTACAAGATGGAGACATGGGGACACACAAACTACCACTACAGGATGGAGACATGGGGAAACACAAACTACCACTACAGGATGGAGACATGGGGACACACAAACTACCACTACAGATGGAGACATGGGGACACAAACTACCCACTACAAGATGGAGACATGAGGACACACAAACTACCACTACAAGATGGAGGTCATGGGGACACACAAACTACCACTACAAGATGGGAGTCATGGGGACACACAAACTACCACTACAAGATGGAGACATGAGGACACACAAACTACCACTACAAGATGGAGACATGGGGACACACAAACTACCACTACAAGATGGAGACATGGGGACACACAACTACCACTACAAGATGGAGACATGGGGACACACAAACTACCACTACAAGATGGAGACATGGGGACACACAAACTACCACTACATGATGGAGACATGGGGACATGGGGACACACAAACTACTCTACCACTACAAGATGGAGACATGGGGACATCTACCACTACAAGATGGAGACATGGGGACACACAAACTACCACTACAAGATGGAGACATGGGGACACACAAACTACCACTACAAGATGGAGACATGGGGACACACAAACTACCACTACAAGATGGAGACATGAGGACACACAAACTACCACTACAAGATAGACACAATGGATAAAAGACTTGTGGATACTCACTTTAAAGCCAACGGCTAGAGGAAGGCACTTGGATTGTGTAGCCTTAGCAACCACTGGGGCCAGTTGGTCCAAACACAACAAAGGGCATCCTTGGTCCTGAGCCAAAGAAATGATGTGATCAACTGTTATAGCCGGTGTTGCTTGACCGGAAATTAAGACGCATGCCAGTTCATCCCGCTCGAGAGCTCGAAATACACCAGATGTGCCTATCTCTAACTGTGACCTGTTTGAGATTGGATGGGATTTATTTCAAGTAGTCTTTTTTTTCCTTTCCATTGTTCAACTACTTTCTCTCTCCAGACCTGTTTAACATTTACACAACAAATGTATTGAGAAATACAAAAATGAAACCCGGAGCAGTTATGATTTATCGATAATGTGGAAATGGGTCTATAAGTCAAAATTATGCTAGTTAGTTAGTCGACAGATCATCCTCACTGCACATCAAAACATTCTGTCCATAAGTGCTCGGATCCACTCCTCAATAAATCCCACAGTGTGTAATGGTTAACGACACCAGTTCTGTGTTGGTTTATTAATCTTCTAAGGTTTCCTGCGTAGTGTTCTTGTTTGGCCACACCTTTTTTTAACTAGCTGCTCTCGCAGCCTGACCATGGTTGAAGATTCACAGTCATCATTTGGTACTCACAAACGACTTACTTCTTGTAGAGCATTCAGTATATCAACCTGGTCCACAGCTCATCTGCCTTGCACAGTAGCCCTACCTGCAAGCCTGTCAACTCGCTCATTTCCTCATACACCTGCATGCCCTGGCACGAAGATGAAACTAATATTTGCTAGCCGTGACTGCCCCAGAGACAGCAAGCACTCTCTTCAGACCCACCCAATCTCTATCTTCCTGAGCATGCTCATTGAGTCGCTAAGGAAACATGCCCTAGTGAAGGTCTGTGTCTCGGGCCATGTTATATAAAAAATATTAAACCACCTGCCTCGCACTCTGAAAGTCATGGAAGCTAAATTTAATAACACATACTAGAACAAGTCTAGACGTCTACATAAAAACGTGATTTGCGGGTCTACTTACGTTACAAAAAGAATTTCAGAAGGGCATGAAGTACAGAACTTAAAGTATGGAGGGAAAAACAATATCAAGTAATCAGTTCTTGTATTAACACGATCTTGAAATAATCTTAATTTCCCCCTGGAAACCATAAAATTCCCCATGGGGGGAATTCCCCACTGGTTGAAAACCACTGATCTTGGGTCAATTTTCACTTCAGATGGGGAATGGATAGAGAAATCAACAAGTTGTGCAAAGGCAAATCAGAACTGGGACAACCTAGCGCCACTTCTGCGCATAGAAAAATAAATACTACAAAAGCAAATCTCGTAGAGAAGAACTATTTTTTTGCCAACATTATGCTATCAATGCCAAAAACATGGACGTTTATTGCAACTAATGAGCACAAAATTATATCAACAGAGATGTCATGTCTTAGAAGAGCTGCAGGAGTAACTGTAAGAGATAGAATTAAGAATGAGGAAATTAGAAGACAACTAGGTCTGAAACTAGTCATGCAACAGATTAAATGGTTTGGCCACCTCACTAGAATGCCCTGGAACCATCTGCCACAAAGAGCCACATTGAAGAAATATAAGGGATACAGAGCAAGGGGTTTACCACATAAAAGATGGAGTGATGGTATCAAGAGCAACCTCAGACAAATAAATAGGTTCCAAATGTTCTGTATGTAGCCGGGGCGCAGTGTTGGGGTGAGCGCCCAACATTGCTTAAATACCCCAATGGCTCGTGAATACATAACCTATGCAGCAAAAATCCAACTCCTGGCCTTCACGTGGCGGAACTGTTTCTACTAACAGGAGAAGGAGCGACGGCGAGTATCTGGCGCCGGAAAATAACCAGTGTGCTCTAGATGTGTATACACATACATGCATGTGCAGACACGTGTGTGCGTGTGTACACATCTAAACTCGAGTGAGACCACAGTCTGCTCTAGCAAAGGAAAGGTGCTGAAGACGGAGGCAACCAGCCAGGAGGCGCACCACAGAAATCAGGATGCCACGCAATCTACGCAACATGGAATATGTCGACTACTACTAAATGTTATGGTGCTCGCCCTGCTTTGGACCCCCAGGCAGGTGCAGTGCCGGGCCCTATGTCTCGAAAGGGTCCAACCCCAACTACTGGAGGTCCTTCTCAGATGTCCTGTGGAGCCAGGGGACATGAGAATAGAACGGCTGGCCATACTAAACAAAGACTTAAAATAATGCACTGGAATGCGGAGGGAGTCAGCAACAAAAAAATAGAATTAGAAAACATCCTGGACCAAGAAAAAGTAAGCGTATGTTGCTTGCAAGAAACTCACCTCAACGAAAATATAGCCTTCAAAATCAGAGGCTACCAGTGTTACCGATCTGACCGAAAGGACAGGTGAAAAGGTGGGATACTTACCCTTGTAAAAAATAACATCACTGCTTCCCAAATCGAAGTCTATATGGAAGGGGCTGAGTATCAGACAAACTTAAAACAGGCTATACCTCCCCCGATGTGTCTCCACCTTGCCGTGGTGGGGGAGCTTGCGTGTCCCATCGACCCCATGTGCTTGCCGATGGATGAAAAACTACATATCGGACAGCATATGGGATAGGGACCAGACTAAGATTAAGACCTGCTGCTCTGCAGGTAGACTGAGGATAGCAGTCAAAATTTAAGCTACGGCGCACGAAGCCACAATCTTGGTCCAGATACTTACACAAACGCCTCCACCGATAAATGGAGGTGAGATACTGGGCACGCTACATGCTCAGTTCAGATACTTGTCCGAAGGCTCTCAGCTGGGGGATATGAGGGATCCCCGGATGAGAGAGCCTGGCCGTTTCTCGCTCACTGCTGTACGGAGGTAAGGTGCTGAGCCGGCAGCACATGTAGCCTACCTCGTGAGCGAGTACTGAAAGGTGGAAAAACACCTCGGTCGTACGTTCCGATGAAGGTCTTTAACAGTACTCATGAAGTGAGTGTAGTCAAAGATGGAAAATTGTCTCCATGACACGAAATGGAACGCCTGGCTTGCAAATCCATTACGTGGCAGACCAAAGGAAAAGCTTGCTGTGTGGAAGTCGAAATAAGAGTCTAACTTGTCTCGAACCTGAGGAAGGCTAACCTCATTAAAAATGCCCACTGAAGCCGGAAGTGTCAGCCTACGGGTGGCAAAATAAAAATGGCACTACGCAACTACGTCCGAGTGAAATGTCTTTCATGACCGGAAAAGCTCTAACTAGTCTTCCCTCATGCTAGGAAAATCTACCTTGTTTCCGAATGCCGCTCTTGCTCGGAACAGCTCTGACTAGGTAGTTCTCCTAATGTCCTTCGTGCCTGGAACAGCTCTGAAGGGCACAGAGACAAGTACATGCCCGAACCGAAAACTCGCTGAGTGGATACCATCTGCAGACTGGCCTGGTTTGTGCGGGAGCGGCCCGTGGTGAAGGAACGCCCAATATATTGAAGTGAGGATTTAAAGCAGCCATGAGCAGGATGTGACGATTCCCTCGGTGAGCCCAGGACGCTATGTGTCGGCCCTGCAAATATAGAAGCAACCTTAGATGGCGGAAAATGCTATGGACTGTCCCTGCCTTCCTTTGAGGGATGACCATTGTCTTCGACTGTTCCAACTTGGCCAGCTGGGTTGTAGATGGCACCACAAAAGTGAGAGTCTCCCAGGAATGCTACCTGGTAAAAAAAGCACGCTATCGTCGGATGTGTTGGCCTGCGGGTTTCGGCCCAAGGGCGCATAAAAGACACACCGCAATCACATCTGAAAAAACACTCCGGATGAACGCAAAGAAGAAACAGGCTATACAGACCTACATCTGATCAATTACTACTGTCCAAGTGACCGTCCACAGGCACTGGACACACTACCATTAACAGAAAAAATGATTGTGTGTGGCGATTTCAACAGCCACTCGCAGAGTTGGGGCTATGATCACATGGACCAGAGAGGAGAGAGACTGGAAGACTGGCAGGATGAGATTAGATTCATCTTGGTTAACAAGCCGTCCGACCCACATACTTTCTACTCGAGATCATGGCACTCTACAACTACACCTGACATGGCTTTTCATTCACCAGACCTGGAGTGGAACATTACACGAATTGTTGGGAAGCTACTTGGTGGCAGCGACCATCGGCCAGTCTTTCTAACTGTAGAAAATGAGCTTGTAAGTGAAAGCAGCACCCTCTCGAGGTGGAACTACAAGAAAGCAGACTGGGCAATGTACAAGAATCGCACCAGCATACTGGTTAGAAACCTGAACACTGAGAAAGACATAAATAAAGTAGTTGAAGAGTTTGGGAAATGCATACTACAGGCAGCGCGAGAAACAGTACCAAGAGGAGCCCGTAAACAATATAAACCCTACTGGAGTAGTGAACTGGAACAGTTGCATAATGATGTGGAAGTATGTAGAAAGCAAGCAGAGGCCACACCCAGCCAAGAGCACCACAATAAATTCCAGCATGCAAAAGCCAAATTTCAAAGGGCCAAGCTGCAGGCTAGACGGAAAAGCTGGCAGGAAAAAACAGAGTCTCTGAACTTTGAAAGAGACACAAGGAAATTGTGGAAGCTAATAAAACAACTTAACGATGAGGGCACAGGGAGAAACTCAAAAATTGCACTACATAAAGATGGAAACATCTTAACAAGAAAGCAAGCAGCTGACCATTTTGCGGACTCATTCGCACAAGATAACAATATCAAAATTAGTCCAGAGAAACAACAAGAGATTCGAGAGAAACGGCAACATACAGGACAGAAGGAAATAGTACATGAGGTTCTGGAGGCACCCATCACAATCAGCGAACTGGAGCTAGCCATATCAAAACTGAAAATGAGAAAGTCACCAGGAGCTGATGGTATCTCCAATGAAATGATCAGGAACCTAGGAACAGAGGCCAAAGCAAAGCTGTTGCAGATCTTCAATAACAGTTGGACCTTAGGCAGTGTTCCACAAGCCTGGAGAGAAGCAATCATGATACCCCTCCTAAAATCAGGGAAAGATAGTTCCATTGCCTCTAGCTACAGACCAATTAGCCTCACC
The DNA here is from genome assembly GCA_014155875.1 of Cepaea nemoralis. Classification (NCBI taxonomy): domain Eukaryota; kingdom Metazoa; phylum Mollusca; class Gastropoda; order Stylommatophora; family Helicidae; genus Cepaea; species Cepaea nemoralis. Next base: position 418,275 of record JACEFZ010001870.1, read on the forward strand.
AGCTGTCTCTGCAAAACACTGGAGCGCATCATCAATCACAGACTGCAGTGGTACATTGAAAGTAAAAACATCCTTGTGCCACAGCAGGCTGGCTTTAGGCAGTGCTACTCTACGGAAGATCAGACAACCTACCTCTCTCAAGAAATTGAGGATGCATTCCAAGAGAAGAAGCTGGTGCTTGCGGCATGGATAGATTTGAAGAAAGCCTTTGACAAAGTCTGGAAAGAAGGTCTGATGAATAAACTGAGAAACTGCAAAGTCAATGGAAGAATGTACAAATGGGTGAAAGCATACTTGCACAACAGAAGAGCCCGAGTACAGATAGACGGACTAAAGAGCAAGAAAGTACTACTGCGTCACTGGTGTTCCCCAGGGCGGAGTCTTGTCCCCCACACTTTTTCTAATCTTCATCAATGATCTCGTTGCTAATCTACCGCATGGAATTAAAGCGGCAATGTACGCCGATGACCTGGTTCTATGGAGCACAAATGAACATGCATCAGTGGCCACCAGATTACTACAAAGAGCTGTAGACACATTTGTTGCATGGGCAAATAGATGGTGTGTCAGCATAAACACTGACAAGTGCAGCACCACCCTATTTACCCTCTCTCCAAAACAAAAGGCAGGGACCATCCAGATAAATGGAACACCCCTAAGAGAAGATAAAGAACCAACATACCTTGGAGTAACATTTGATGGCAGGCTGACATGGAGAAAGCACATCAACAAAGCAGTAGCAAAAGCCAGAAGGAAAATAGCCATCCTGAGAAAGCTAAGTGGAACCACATGGGGAGCCAGTGGGAAAATACTTAGCAAAGTTTATCAACAGAGCATACGACCACACCTGGAATACGGGTCAACTGCGTGGTGTTCGGCATCAAAAACCACACTACAAGAGCTGGACAAAGTGCAAAATCAAGCACTTAGAGTCACCACAGGAGGGATGAGATCAACCCCTATAGTGGAAATGGAGAAGATGGGGAGGACACAAGCACTGAGTGAGCGCAGAGATACGAAAACGCTAATACAAGCAGAAAAGTTCCTCAGCTTGCCAGGCCACCCTATGAAGAACAGATTTGAAAACCTAGCTATGGGGCGGTTGAAAAGAAGTAGTTTTATCCACCAGGCCAAACGACTCTGCAGAGAAACCACCGATCTGCCCACAGTTGGTATCCCCCTAACAACTATTCCAGAGCGAACTCCATGGAAAGATGAGCATAGACTATCATTACAAATCCAGACAAAAGTGAGAGGAATATTTGACAAGGAAGAACAGAACAGTGTGCAGCGCAGAACAGCCACTCTCAGCTTCCTTGATGAAGAATACCCACAGGACCTCTGGATCCGAGTCTACACAGATGGGTCAGCACAAAATGCTGTTCGAAATGGAGGAGCGGGAGTGTACATAGAATACCCAAATAATACTAGGGACACAGCTAGAGTACCGACAGGAAAGTACTGCCATAACTACGATGCTGAAATTGAGGCAATCAAGATAGCAACAGAGAAATTACTAAATACCAGCAATGGTACACAACCTGTGGTGCTATTGACAGATGCAAAATCAGTACTCGAGGCGCTCCTGTCTGGGAAATTGCCAGTACTAAGGACACTACTTTCTGAACTTAGCAGTCAGCATAAGGTCACCATACAGTGGATACCATCCCACTGTGGAGTACCCGGAAACGACAGAGCTGATCAATTGGCTAAGGAAGGAGCCAAAGAAGAACAGCCTGATGTGCCCGTTACATACCACCAAAAGAAAAGAATGATCAAATCAGTCAGAAAGCCACCAAAACCTGCTCAAGATGACTACCACGTTATGGATAGACCAGAACAAGTCATTATTCTGCGCCTCAGAACAGGGCACAATAGATTACGCAACCACATGTATACAAAATTCAAGATTGGTGAAACAGCCATGTGCACATGTGGATTGGCGTCGCAGACAGCAGAGCACATACTCCAAGACTGCCCCAAATATAACATATCTAGGCAAACCTTCTGGCCTAGAGCGACGACAGTGGAAGATAAACTCTATGGACCGCTGTGTGAACTGAAAAAGACAGTTCAATTCATACAAGAGACAGCATTGCAGTTATAGACATATTTCAAGTGAACGAAAGAAGAAGAAGAAGAAGAAAGAAGAAGAAAGAAGAAGTAGAAGAAGAAGAAGAAGAAGAAGAAGAAGAAGAAGAAGAAGAAGAAGAAGAAGAAGAAGAAGAAGAAGAAGAAGAAGAAGAAGAAGAAGAAGAAGAAGAAAAAGACAAATAAATTACAACTTATAAACAACATTAGAAAGAGCACATAAAAGACCCTTACATATTCCTCAAAACTTCACTGGGGTAAATGGAGGAAGAGGAGGAGAAGAAGAAGGTACAATATGGGAAGCAAGAAGTAGTAACACTGTAATATACCACGCATGACCTACGAAATAAATAAGGATGGTCGGTATGGGACTTGCTAGCCCACCCCGCAGAAAACTTTACCTGCCAAAATCCAACCAGCCATGACAAGTCTAAAGAAAAGGAAAGAAATATAACTCGGTTAACCAAGATGAAAGGAGGTTGTTCTAGGAGAAATGTATGTGGCAGATGGTACTATATACTAACAAAAGAGAGCAAAACAGACATACAGGTTGACCCACACATAAAAAAACAACAGAATCTATAAAAAGTTTCTTAAATCCTACAAAGGTCAAGCAAATTTCTTGAAATTTGGTGAACATAAACTTCAGTCTGTGTACAATTATTTGCAAAAATGTCAGTTACCTTGGTCGCTTTGCATAAAAGTTATGCTCCAAATGGCCTGCGCAGCGTTGGATGCATACTTGCATACGTTGTGCTAAATTGTGTATTACTCGACCGCATTTCTCTGTCGGGATTTTCCTGACCTTCGCTGTGATTACTGCCTTCAGTTCACCAATTGTTTGAGGGTTGTTCTGATACGCATTATCCTTGGGATACCCCCATAGATAAAAATCTAGGAGGTTTAAGTCAGATGAATACAGTGCCCCCTCCAAATCACACTTCATGCTAATCAGTCTCCCATCAAATCACTCCCTCAGCCAGGATAGAGAGTCATTTGATGTGTGTGGAGTGGCCCCATCTTGCTGGAAGCCTGTTGATCTTGATCCAATCCTCTGCATTGTTCCAATGATGCCCAAAACTTTCAAAGATTTGTTGGTTCTGTTTTTATTTTTGGGTCACCCTGTATAATGACAGATAAAGCCAGACAGACAAACACAGAAAAATACAACAGGGTAAAAACCATCAAGCAGACGAGGACAGATCACCGCTGACCTTATTCTGGCTTTCTCAGATTTATCGTCAACTGAAGACTTGTTAATATGCTTGACAATGTTGACGCTGCTTGTTAACTTTCTGAAAATAAATTATGAATAACATTAGTGGAACTGCGGTAAAGCTGACGAAAGGTATAAAATATAAAATAACATGTAAAGCTGACGAAAGGTATAAAATATAAAATAACATAAAGTAATGCAGTTTTACAGAACCCAATTACGGAAACCACAGGATGTCGCTGCAACTAGCCTCACAGCCTGGAATTCTGGGATTAGTAGCACATTTTTTTTTCCTTTCTTCATTTTCTTCTTCTTCTTCGTTCATCCGGAGTTTTTTTTTCCGGACGTGATTGCGTTGTGCCTGTTTACAGCAGAGCTGCGTTCTTGCGCCGTTAGGCCGACACATCCGACTTCTGCGGGCATTTGTTGACCGGGTTAACCTTCCCGGGGGGTTTCTTAGGACGTTAGACTCTCACTGTTGTGGTGTTATCTCCCATCCCAGCTGGCCCATATAGAACAGCCAAAGGCATCCTGGTCGGCCCTCAAGGGAAGGCAGGGGCAGACCATGGGCATTCCCCGCCATCCAAGGAGGCTTCCATAATTGCAGAGCCATCACACAGCGCTCTGGTACTGGGCTCACCCAAGGAATCGTCACGTCCTGCACATGGCTGCTTAGCCTCACTTCCGTATATTGGGCCTTCCGTTCACCATAGGCTGTTCTTCCAGAAGCCAGAAGAATGCAGTTTGCAGATGACATCCACACAGTGAGCTTTCGATTCGGACTTTCCACGTAATGGATTTGCTATCCAAGCAATATTCCATTTTGTGCCACTAGGACGCTTTTTCAACCTTTTATGAAGCCCACACAGTGAGCTTTCGATTCGGACTTTCCACGTAATGGATTTGCTATCCAAGCAATATTCCATTTCATGCCTCTGGGAGGCTTGTGTAACCGACATGCCTGTGGTATGAAGTGTGGCAGTCTAAATACTTCTTCATGTACATTTAAATGTCAACCTGAATACAGTTAAAGTAAGCTGCAGTCGACTTGAGCTTGTTGATATCTCCATAAAGCTTGTCCTCGAATGAAGCAGGTGTGGGCCAAAATATCTTTCTCTGTTCTGCATATATTGGGCACTCTTGCAGCAAATGTTTAGCTGTCATTTTACCAGTTCCACAATTACATTCATCTGTATCTCCTATCTTTAGTTTGTTGAACAAGTGGTATTTCAGCCTGTTATGTCCTGTGCGGAGTCTGAAGATTGCTACTTGTTCTCTTCGGTCGAGTTTGTAATATGCATCATCCTTCTGGTGGCCTGGATGCTCTGATTCCCATTTGGTTCTATAAGTGCTTTTTATCAACCTCTTTGCCTCATTATAGGTTATGTCTATGTCAGGCTGTGGTAGTCGTCCGCCCTCTTTTGCCAGTCTGTCAGCCTCTTCATTTCCAGGTATACTGCAATGTGATGGGATCCTCTGTATTACAACTTTTTTGGATTTCTGGCATAGACCATGGAGTGCTGCTCTTAGGTCAGCTAGTTCTGTGCTGTTTTTGCTCTTCAGTATTGAGACAGCTGACTTTGCATCTGTAAAGATAGCTATTTGCGTCTCTTTATTTTCCTCCATCAAGAGCATTTCTGCTGCAGTTTTCAGAGCCTCTACCTCCGCTTTGAAGTTACTTGAAAACTTTCCAGTTGCCACTGAATGTGTTTTTTTCACTCCATTTTTTAAATTTAGGAGAATTCCTCCTCCTCCATTCTCTACTGAATTTTTGGCTGATCCATCTGTATATGCATGGGTCCAATTGCTGCTTGGGTAATGTTCTTTTATGTAGTTTAGGGTTATTTCTCTTCTTTCGGTTTCATGCTGAGTGTTCTTTTTCTCAATACCAGGAATGTTTTCTATCATCTCAGGCAGTTGCTGCTGTCTCCAAGCTGGGAACTTGTCTGCATTGTAAATGGGTTTGACTGTTGATATGTTAAGTATGGGATCTGCCCTAATCTTTCGTTTTGCAGTTTCTACAAAGTTGCTACGCTTCAGTCTTCCCTTTCCAAAACCACTAAACCTTTTATACATAGGGTGGTCTGTCAATGTTCTAAATTTTTCAGCTTGTTGCTGGGCTCTGCTATCTCTTCTATCCTGCATTGGTTGTAAACAAGTTATCTTTTCTAATTCATTAATAGGCGTTGTCTTCAGGCTTCCAGTTATGATTCGCATTCCTTGATTTTGGACTCTACTTATTTTGTTAAAGTTTGACTTAGCTGCTGTTGCCCAAGCTGCAATGCCATATTCCAGTACTGGCCTCACCCGTCCAGTATATAACTTCTTGAGAACTTTCTCATCTGCTCCCCACGTTGTACCAGCAAGCTTTTTCATGATTGCCATTCTTTGCCTTGCTCTTGTTCAATTTTTCTCAACCTGTGTCTTCCATGTCAGGCGACGATCAAAGGTGACTCAAAGGTTTGGATTTTCTTCATGGCGCAATATTTTTCCATTCAATACCAGCTTAGGTTGCTGAGTTTTAGTTGAGAGGGAGAACACTGTGCATGTTGTTTTCTCCTCACTTATCTTCACTAGCCATGATTTTGACCAGTCCTCTAGCGCTAATAGGGCTTGCTGTATTCTGCTGTTAGCTGTACTAATATATTCTTCAGATGTCCATATGGCTAGGTCATCTGCAAAGGATGATGTGTGTACTCTGGCTGGAAAATTTTCTGTGATGTCGTTTATATATGCTAGGAATAATGTTGGTGAAAGAACTCCTCCTTGGGGGACACCTTGCTCCAACAGCATCATTTTGCTGGTTTGTCCTTGTACTTTTGTCCTGGCAGTTCTGTTCTCAAGGTAGTGGCTGATCGATTTGTACATTTTCCCACAAACATGCATTTTTTGCAGTTTTACTTTCAGTCCTTCCTTCCATACTTTATCAAATGCTTTTTCTAAATCTATCCAGACCGCTAGTGTGTGCTTTTTCTCTTGGAAGGCATCCTCTATTTCCTGAGCTATATAGGTTATTTGATCTTCAGTGGATCTGTACTTTCTGAATCCTGCTTGGTGACGTGTTAAGAGTTGGTTTTCTTCCAGATGCCATGTTAGCCTGCCATTGATAATGCGTTCCATTAATTTTCCTACACAGCTAAGAAGACTGATAGGTCGATAGCCATTTGGTTCTTCCAGGTCTTTTCCTTTCTTTGGGACTGGTATTAGTATAGCTTCCTTCCATGCCTGTGGGACTATTCCCCTCTTCCAGCTGTAATTTAGGACTGCTAGTAGTTTCTTTTTGCCTTAGTGCCTAGTCCTATTAGCATTTCATTTGTGATTCCATCCTTTCCTGGTGATGTCTTCTTTTTTATGGTATTCATTGCCTGTTCCATTTCTTCCATTGTTAGATTTGCCATCATATATTCTGCTGCTGTCTCTGTATATCTATGATGTATCTGTTTATCTTTGATTGCTTTCTTCTGTTCGGCTGTAATATCAATGTGGTTTGCACTGGCATAGTGTTCCATTAGTGCATTTGCAGCCTTTTTTCCTGTAAGCAAGGCATTTCCTTGTTTCTTCTCCTTCTTCGTTCATCCGGAGGTTTTTTTCGGATGTGATTGCGTTGTGCCTGTTTACAGCAGAGCTGCGTTCTTGCGCCGTTGGGCCGACACATCCGACTTCTGCGGGCATTTGTTGACCGGGTTAACCTTCCCGGGGATTTCCTTGTTTAATTGTTATTTGTTTGTTTCTAGGTCCTTCATTGTTCATGGCTTTCACTAGTTTCCATAGTTTGTTTCCATCCCTGTCAAAATTTAGGTTTTCTGTTTTTTTCCTCCAACAATCTCTTGTTGTTTGATTTACTGTTCTTTTATATTTTGCTGAGATGGCTTTGAGAGAGATGTTCGCTTCAGTTGTTTGTTCTCTCTCTGCGGTCTTCCTAGCATCTTCAACTTTGTCCTCCAAAATTTGTAGTTCTTCAGTCCAGTATGGTTTGTAATTTTTCCTCGCTCCTCTTGGAATAGACTCAGTGGCCGCCTGTATTATTGCTCTGTTTAGACTTTCCACCATTTGCTTCATGTTGCCATATCGTGTACTTATGTTTTCACAATATTTGTCTGTTAGTATGGCAAATCTGTCCCAATCTGCTCGTTTGTAATTCCAACGGAGCAAAGGCTTTTGCTCCTGTGGAACATACTCCATATTTATTACAAGCTTGATTGGTCTGTGGTCACTACCTGCTAATTGGTCAAGCACATGGCGATCGATTTTGTGGAGGATGTCTCCTGTGCAGAAAGCTAAGTCTGGAGTAGAAGTGGTAATCCATCTTCTGGAGTAGAAGCTCGGTGTGTCATCCGCTTTGTTGAGTAGATGGAGATTTGAGTCTATTTCCCAGTCCTCCACTTCATCTCCTCTTTTGTCAGTATCTGGGTATCCCCATCTTTCTGAATGGCTATTAAAGTCTCCGACAACAATGCAATTTGTGTCAGTTATTTCCATGTTTGAGAGTGTAAGATCCTTATCTGCCGGGCTATACAGATTGTAAATTCTTATTTTCACGTCCTTTATCATTATATCAACACCTATAATTTCCGTTTGGTTGTCAGAGATCACAGATACTTCGCTGCAAGGTATTGTATTTCGTGTAAGTATTACAACTCCTCCTTTGTGTCCTTCGCGGTCGAAACGTGTGGCCTGATATCCCTCGACTGAAAATGTGCGATTGGCGTTGAGGTGTGTCTCTTGAATGCATGCCACATCTATTCTATCTTTATGAAGACGCTGTGTTAGGGAGGCTTTCTTGTTATAAACTCCTTCTGCATTCCATTGTAGTATGTTGAGTGTCCGGGGTGTTTGGTCAATAGCTCTTAACCTACTCCTCTGTGCCTTGACTCCACAGCACAGGGGAAGGTGACCACCAGTAGTCATGGGTGGACCCCCTCGAGGCAGGGGGCCCGGCACTATCACCCCTGATGGGACTTCACGGGACTAGCACCATAACGATTAATTTTCATCTGTGGCATCATGAAATGATAAAGTTACGTTGCACTTCTTTGTCAAGCCTGTGGCTCAGTACATCCGATTTCGACAAGCATTTGTTCGGGATGCTTTCCCTAGCCTTTGACTGTCCCCAGTCTACCTACAAGGCAGCAGGTTTGTACGTCTCTTCGTCTGGTCCCTCTCCCTTGACCTGTCCGACATGGGTGACCCTACCAGTAGCTGTGCTACCGTCGGCATAGCTCTTGGGGTCATTGGAACGCTCAAGCCCCTCTACCTCGTCAAGGTGGACGCACGGCAGAGGGGCTTTCTTCATTTTATTTTCATTGTTCTCATTTTTTCATCTTTCCATTATTCTCATTCTGTTCTAATGCCTTAATGTAGCCACTATGATGTATTCCCCTTGTTTATGTGTTGTGTGTATGTATTTGCTTGCTGATGAAGGCTAGTCACTGTGTACGTACGTACGCACGCATGCACACACACACATGAACACATACAAGCACACATGAACACACACACACATGAACACACTTACTCCGTTAGTTTTGTGAGAATAGAATCTTCCACATCCTTCACAACTCTTGGCCTGGCAACAGAACAGACAGAAATATAGGACTAGTTAATTTATGCACAAGTCAGTTTATGTTTGTTACTTGATGTATTAGTCTGTCAGTTTATGTTTGTTACTTGATGTATTAGTCTGTCAGTTTATGTTTGTTACTTAATGTATTAGTCTGTCAGTTTATGTTTGTTACTTAATGTATTAGTCTGTCAGTTTGTTTGTTACTTATTGTATTAGTCTGTCAGTTTATGTTTGTTACTTAATGTATTAGTCTGTCAGTTTATGTTTATTACTTAATGTATTAGTCTGTCAGTTTATGTTTGTTACTTATTGTACTTGACTGTCAGTTTATGTTTGTTACTTGACGTATTATTCTGTCAGTTTATGTTTGTTACTTAATGTACTTGACTGTCAGTTTATGTTTTTTACTTGACGTATTATTCTGTCAGTTTATGTTTGTTACTTAATGTACTTGACTGTCAGTTTATGTTTTTTACTTGACGTATTATTCTGTCAGTTTATGTTTGTTACTTAATGTATTAGTCTGTTAGTTTATGTTTGTTACTTAATGTATTAGTCTGTCAGTTTATGTTTGTTACTTAATGTATTAGTCTGTCAGTTTATGTTTGTTACTTAATGTATTTGTCAGTTTATGTTTGTTACTTAATGTATTAGTCTGTCAGTTTATGTTTGTTACTTGACGTATTAGTCTGTCAGTTTATGTTTGTTTCTTATTGTACTTGTCTGTCAGTTTATGTTCATTACTTTATGCACAAGTCTGTCAGTTTGTGTGTTACTTAATGTATTAGTCTGTCAGTTTGTGTGTTACTTTATGCACAAGTATGTCAGTTTATATGCATTAATATACCGGCTCTGTGGCAAAGGGGTTATGGATGCAGTTTGTAATCTCGCAAACAGCGTCCGAAACACAGCTGTGGGCAATTTGGCAGCAGACCGCCTTGCATTGGTTTTATGAAATAGTATGGGTGCCACAATAAAAAGATATCAATTGAAACGAGAAAAAGAGTGTTGAAGTGCTACATAGAACCTGTACTTTTGTATGGATGTGAAGCTTGGACAATGAGCAGTCAAGCTGAAAAACAGCTGATGACTGTGGAAATGTGGTTTCTGAGGAAAATGCAAAGAATACCATGGACAGACAGAAAAACCAACGAACAAGTCATTCAAGAAACAAATGAAGATCGTAAACTGATTAGAGACATTAGACGTAGAAAGTCACAATTTTTTGGCATGTTATGAGAAGAAATGAATTGGAGAACTTGGTGACAACTGGCAAGATCGAAGGGAAGAGACCGAATGGAAGACCAAGAATTAAATACCTGGATGGCTTGGCCATGTGGCATTAATTTCAGCAGGGCGAGAAGTAAAGAACCGTAAAGTATGGAGGGAAAAACAATATCAAGTAATCGGTTCTTGTATTAATGCAGCCTTGAAATAATCTTAATTCGTCCCTTGGAAACCCTAAAATTCACCCCGGAAAAGGGGGGGGGGGTGGGGGGGGGGGGGGGGGGACATCCCAAGTTGAGAACCACTGGATAGGTTGATTAAAGGGAAACAAAGAATGGTAACATTGACACTATAACCCACCACCGGTGACCTACCAGGCATGTTGTAAGAGGCCACTAAGGAAGGTTGGAATTAGACTGGATACCTCATTCCATACAAATCATTAGCTCTAAACTCCAATCTAACATCATCATCATCCAATGCCATGCCAGCTGGCTTGAGTGATCCTGCTTCTCCACAAACTGCTATCTCCGACGGTATGGATCAATTTGTGTATTGACTCCCTTCCATGACATGACACAAGACTGTCAAGAATCTTCTCCCACTGTCTTCCTCTATCTCTCTTTCCACAAATCTCTCCAATTGTCATGACATGTTCCAGTGGCATAATCCAACATAAAAAAGTCTAAACAAAAGGAAGGAAACATAACTGAATCAACCAAGATGAAATAACGACGCCAGGGATGAAGACATACACTGGAGAAACCCTGATAACTAGAAAGGCTTTACTTTGCCAGGAGTCAACAGAGCAAATTAAATAGAAGAAGACCCAAAAACATATTATAGTGGAGGGAAGCAGAGACATAAATTAATAATAATATATGGGGAGGACAAAAAAAATAAACTAAATAGACTAAAACCATATTCAGAAGACATATTAGGTGACTACCAGGCGGGTTTTAGACAAAACAGATCAACAATAGATCAGATATTTATCTTACGACAAATAGCTGAGAAGAATTGGGAATATAAGAGAGATCTCCATAACATTTTTGTGGACTTTTAAAAAGGCTTATGATAGTGTCCATAGGAATAGTCTATGGAATGCTATGCGGGAATTTGGAATACCAAGGAAGTTAATCAACATGACCAGACTATGCATGGAAGATACTTATAATAGAGTAACATATAAAGGCAGGAAATCAGACCCTTTCCAAATAACATCTGGCTTGAAACAGGGTGATGCACTATCGCCGCTACTCTTCAATCTGGCTCTAGAGAAAGTTTTAAGGAGGGTAAAGGAGGAATGTGATATTGGAGGAACATCCAAGCTGCTTGGTTATGCAGATGATATAGATATTATAGGGGAAAATGAACAAAAGACATTGGAAATATTGACTCACTTAAAGGAAAAAGCCCAACAGATGGGGCTGGTTATCAACCAAGATAAGACAGAATATATGGTAATTTCAAGAGAAGGAATGGCTAAAAACTCTGGCCACATACAAATAGATAATATGACCATTAAAAGAACGGAAACATACAAATACCTGGGTACAATCTTCAACTGCTCCAACTATCATAAGGGAAGAAATACAAACTAGAATCAATTCTGGAAATAAGATATACTATGCACTACAACATCTACTAAAATCAAAGGCGCTATCTCGTAACACCAAGATCACAATATACAAAACACTGATCAGACCAGTTGTGCTGTATGGCTCTGAAACCTGGAGTACAACGAAAGGAGACGAAGCCTTGCTACAAACCTTTGAGAACAAAGTTTTAAGACGCATCTTTGGACCCATTAGGGATACACAAAGTGGAGAGTGGAAAAGAAGAAGTAACAAAGACATTTATGATCTGTTTAAGTCCCCGCTAATCACTGGTATCATGAAGGCTAATAGACTACAATGGCTGGGGCATATAGAAAGAATGGAAGACAATAGGGAAACAAAACTCGCTTACACTCAGGAAATAAATGACCGTAGACCCCGAGGTAGACCAAGAAGACGGTGGAGAGATAATATATATACAGACCTACAAGCACTTGGAATCAACGACTGGCAAGAGAAGGTCAACCAGAGAGATGAATGGAGACGGATTGTATCTGCAGCAAAGAACCTCAATGGCTCGGAACGCTGAAGAAGAAGAAGATATGGGGAGGACACGAAGGAAACTACATGGGATAGCTAAAGATTGGGTTATAATTTAATCATAAACACTATAATTTGGGGTGAGTTGGTAGATGGGAATAAGTTGAATGAGTGACAGAGAGAGAGAGAAAGAGAGTAAGAGAGAGTGAGCAAGAGAAAGAAAGTATGCAGGAGCTAAGCAGCTGCCAACTCCCATTTTTCGATTCCATTAAACATTTTTATTATTATTAATGTTAGATTTTGAATAACGAAGACACAAACAATAGATAGATTGCACAATTTTTTTTTCCTGGCAAATTTCGCTGCATCTCGTCAGGTACATACTACAGAAATACACAATATAAACTAAAGTCATTAGATAAATTCTTCAAGCTGAAATATACACATATACACACAGTAATTTCAATTCAATTGTCTACTTCGACAATTTTAAACTGACTAGACTATCATGTGCCGGTCTCCCTGGACTAGGCATTAAACGACTTTCTTTGTAATCCCGTTTATCCACATGGGGTTACGCAGCGCGCGAGAATTGGTAGTGGTTCTCGTCACGTTGGTAACTTATGTGATAAGTGAGCCGGCCGCTCAGAAGAGAAAGCAATGGCAAACTACTGAGCGTAATTAAAATTTTGCCAAGAAATCAACAACAGCAGTAAAATGCTGGTGTTGACAGCGATGTCCTGTAAAGGATAATATGCACATACAAAAAAGGAAAAAAAAAAGACTGTCTTTTTTCTGTTTGCACAAGACTGGCTATTGCCGAAATTACTGTGTGAATAACAGAATATGTGTACATTTCAGTTTGAAGGATTTATCTAATTACTTTATTTGGCACTCTTCCGAAT